>CM047807.1:130758007-131358007 GCA_026214975.1 Gentiana macrophylla | reverse complement strand
CTTGCCTTTGGCTTGGATCAGGCTGCTAATGAAATTATCAAGAACCATCTTTCTTTAGTTCTTTTTCCTGAAGGCACAAGGTCGAAAAACGGGCGGCTTTTACCCTTCAAGAAGGCAAGAATCTGGGCTTGTCTGGTGGTGTCTCTGCATGCGGATTCACAGCACAAAAAAAAACGTGTTCTTTGTGACAGAACACGCGTTCTTTGCGTTGTGACTTTGCATGAGATCTGGGCTAGTCTGGTGATTCTGTACACGGATTCACAATACTGAGCATGTGTTCTTTGTGACAGAACACGCATTTCTTGCATTGTCACTTCACACAGGATCAAGGCTAGTCTGGTGACTCTACACGTGGATTCACAATACAAAAAACGTGTTCTTTGTAGCAGAACACATTCTTTGTGTTGTCGTTTCACATGATGTGTAGCCATCACCCAAAATAGAGAGTTTTCGTACAGGCTGAACAATCTTATGATTATATAGACATAGTTCATAATGCAGCGGGTTAATATCATCTATATACATGACAAAACACGTGTTCTTTTATACGCAGGGTTTTGTTCACCTGGCGTTGCAAACACGTCGACCAATCGTTCCTGTGGTTTTCACAGGAACCCATAAAGCATGGAGTAAGGGCAGCTTGACCATCAGGCCAGCGCCGCTGTCCGTTAAATATCTTCCTCCTATAAGAACAGATGACTGGACAGATGACAAGATTGAAGAATATGTGAAGTTAGTACATGAAGCTTATGTCAAAAACCTTCCACAATCTCAAAGGCCGGCGCCGGCGGGCCCTACTACTACATCATTAGAATGAGGTAGCTCTGCCTGGAATATTCCCTCTACATGAACTTCAGTATGTTGTACATTGTAGTCTGGATCCAAAAAAGAAGACTAGGAGATTTAATACATGTGAAAGGTGTGTTTGCACTTGAAGATTTCTTGAAGCATTCGTATCATGATTTGTAAAAAAAATACTAAATATTAATATATATCCCTATTTTACAGCAATTTCATTCACAACACCCTATAACAACATTCATATCCTTATCTGTACAACATTTAAATACTATAAATGATGTATATTCCTATTTTACATCCCTACCTATACACTAAATATTCGTTTATCCTTATCCCTACAACATATAAATACTCGGTATGTCAAGGTATGTGCCAAAATACAGAGATGGACTATACCTATTCCCTAAATTTTGTAGGGAAGCAGATTAGGAACAATGTACGGACTCTGCTACGAATGTAACAGCTACCTTCTACAAGGAAACAATATCAATAAGCTATGCAAATTTCTCAACTAATAGTTCAAATGTTCATCACACCAAAAATAAATTTAAAAAAATACAAGCACAACCAAGTAGGGCGCCTAAATGTCAAGATCTAACATTCAAAAAGAAGACAACAAACATCTTGAATGGCAAAAAAAAGGCAGCTCCCAGAAACAGAATTTCAAAAACCGGCAACCGCTTTGTTCTCTCACTTCCTACAAAACTGAATACTAGGGTTTGAAAGATGAACTTTCACCATGTCTAAATCCGTCTTCAAAACCAATGTTATGTTGTTGTTCGTACCCTTGATTTACAATACTTAATGCCAACCTCGTAAGAAAATGAGAAGAAAGTAATAGCTGCTACCTTCTTGGATAAGTACAGTTTTGTCCTCAGACCGACTTGGTGACTAACGAACCACTCGAAACTGGAAATGCTCCCATAATAGATGGATGGGCTGGATCAAGTGTTTGCGATGTAAGATTGTAGCCAGGTATTGTTACGCAAGATACAGGGTGCACATAAATACAAGGGCCCAATCGTCTAGCTGTAGCCTACAAAAAATCATGCATCCACTTGGTTGTTAAACCACCCTCCTTCCAAGAGCAGTCGGTATATGTGTATGTCCAAAAGAACAAATGATTGGTAAACATACATTTTGAGAATTCTGATGCATATAAGCAATCCCAGGCTGAAGATGACCATATTGAGCAGCATATCTTACAGGCTGTGTCCTACCTCCGGCTAATGCAAGAATCTGTGTACAGGAGACAACCGAGTTTCAGGCACTGAGCTAATGAGATGATAATATATTCCTTCAACTGTTAATGGAAAACCTGACACTACTCTCTTCGTTTTATACTTTCTAGGCCAAGATCTCAAATGTTTTTCCTAATAGCTTCAAAACTCTATTGTGAAATGGGCATGTAGCAAATTTTCTTTGACGGCCATAAAAAGTTGTTAATCTCATTTTTTTTTGTGTAATTGTATTGTAACGAGCAATGTAGGAAAGGCCAATCCAAAGGAAAAAAGAAGGATTATCCACAGCATAGTAGACCAATAGATAGCTGTTATGGAAGCTAAAAATTCAGGTTGAAACCCCTGGGATATAACAACTCACATGTCAAGGGCTCAGATGCTTTGAACATGTATAAGGTAGTGACTAGTGCGATGAAACGTAAAAGAAGGCAATAATCCACTATTTTTGCTTCCACCACTTATGTTAACTGCAATGACTGCTTCATAAGATCCTCAAGTTTTAGAAAAAACCCTTTGTTCAACTAATCTGATCAAGATGAGGTGCTAAAAATATTCTACGAAAGGATCCTGTTAAAAGACATAGCCAACCAAAACAGAAGGGAACAAATGTGGTGACACATGTAGATACCGTAAAAGGCCACCATACGATTCAGACTGTAGCCCCTACCAGACTGATTGTTTTTCACTTTTCATGTGTGAGTGTGCGAGTGTAGAGGGTGGGTAGCAAAACCAAAGTAGAAAGATATTGGTAAGAAGCGTACAGGTTTGGAATATTGTTGATCACTGTCTCCTCTTCCATTGACCAGGTTACTATGCGGCAGATGTATAGCAGGTTTAGAAGAGGGATAAGCAAAAGAACTTGTAACAATTTCTGACCCTGCAGAAGCAGCAATAGGTAATGCATGCAATGAGGCTGGTGCCACTGATGTAGGAGTTGCTGGTCTGTGCAACACGGATGATGGAGAAAACACCTTGGCTTTTGGGTTGAGCTTAAATTCCTGAACCAAAGGAAAACAAATGATAGAGGTCAAAACATAATATTCATAACAACATGTCAAAACAAACACACACAGTGGTCACGGTAGGATGGTGATGGGTGAGCTCAGGATATTTGTGTGAAAGACCTCCATCAGTTGTTTTTTTTCCAACAAAACACACATAAAAACATAAACAACACTTTTGATAAGCTCTTCGCCACAAGAAGACAGAGAAGTTCTCGGTGAATTTCAGAAGAAAAGTAGTTCAGCATCTAATAGTAGTTATTCTCGTGAAAACCTAGGTACTCCCTCCGTCCCATAATATAAGGCCTTTTGGTTTTCTCACACGGTTTAAGAAACCTCATAAATGAGTCACCTTTTAACATTTTTAGACAAAATATTGTATTGTTTTTTTAGAGTGTCTTATAATATTGCATTGTTTATGTGAAAGTGGACACAATGCAGAGGATGTGAGAAGGCCTTATAATATGGGACAAATCTTAAAAGCCAAAAGGCCTTATAGTATGGGACGGAGGGAGTACTAGAAAACATACACGTAACACCTTAGCAGTTTTTGGAGGCATCAACTTATTTTCAGTAGTTGAAGTTGGATGAAATCCAGAGGCAGGAACAGAAGATGAAAGGGCATCAGGATGTGGATCGTAATCCACAGAGGGCCGCTCATGCTTTGAACCATTGGTATTCATCCCATCAGATTTTTCGAAGGAGGGATCGGGAAACTTATCAGCTTCTGCTCCCTTGTTGTTGCTGCTCTCAGGGCTATTCGGAAGACTTTCAAATGCATCAGCTGCATACAAAAATCACGTCCGTAAAGACTTACTCACATAACTGGGCACAATGATAGATAAAGGAGCCTCCATGCTAATCTTCAGAAAAGATAAACCAGATGCAACATTACAGCTAGATACCCAACCAACTTAAAAATGCATTCTGTCTTTCCACCTCGACTGCTTTCATCATTGATATTTAGTGTTAGTTCAATGTTGTAAAACAAAATACACTATACTTGACTACCGAGAAACGCAATGCTTGTTGTTCTCTCTTCCAAGAAGGGAGAGAGAGACAAAGAGAGCACGCACTAATAACAGTTGCTAAAGACGTATGCTTACTGCACAAACACATGATGCACAAATCTGGCCACACAGAACCCCGACCCAAAAAAAAAAAAAACAACGAGAATTCTTCAACAAGAGAAAGAAAAAGGTTGTGAAACATTTGCATAGCTGAAACCATTGTCCTGCTAACAGTCAGTCTAAGCTCAAGAAAAAATTCACTTAGTAATTCTTGAAATCATAGTCGACTATTAAAAAAATGCAGAGCTCACCGCTTGATCTGGAAGACAGAACCTCATCACTCTGCAAAAAAAACCAGACATAGCTACAGCATAAGAAATCTTGAGAACGCGATCATTACAAAAATTCAGCATCTTTCCCTAAAGTTAACATACTTCTTGTGCTCCTGGAGACTTAAGATCCGATGAAAAATCACTCTGCATACCCTCCGTCCTTCCATCAGCCAGACTTTCACCAGAGAGAAACGGAAGGCTGTTTCATGGAATCAAAAGTCACTACCCATGCTGCATTATGAATGAGCACCTCTATGACTTTGAAATACATACATACATGTATATTAAATAGTAAAGGAGACACATTATATGCCGAAATACCATCCAATGCCAGTTTGATCCATTAGTTGAAACATCTCTAAAACTCAGAAATATAACTAACAGCATCACAATGGATTGACTTCCATTGCTACCACAAACAACTCGATTTTGCACAATTAACGACTACCTACTGCTAAAATTACACTGCTATAATTTTTATACCTTCTACAATTATTGCAGCTACTTCCGGTAGTGGATTTGGTGTCATACTCCTCTACATCTGTACACACATCATGAGGAGTAACGGCAGCTAAACAACAAGCATCACCTACCAAACTTTCTCCAGGGATACCGTCTTCTGGAAGCTGTATATCCTACACATGGATCATGATTCATATACTTAGCAAACTAAATTTCAATTCAAACATTGTAAGAACTTGTAAACGGTTAAATTGAAGTATTGGCAAACCTTTGCAACAACTTGAACAAGATCATCTGCCTGAATAACAAGTGTGTCTATCAAAGAATCGTACGGCACATTTGCTTTGTGATTGCCCTTCTGCATCATCCTTGCTGTCTTCAACACAATAGCTATGAGCACAAGAAACAAAAAAAAAAGTATCAAATCATTCATTTGTCCAAATATGTGATAAAGAAACCGTCAATTTCCCATTTAATCAACTCAAGAAATCACAACGGAATCTTCAAACAGCTGTCAATTCAAATCAACAACTGGCAAAGCATAAACTTTCTATTGGAAACATAATACGAAAAGCAAGATTTCATCAGCAAAACAAACGTCCAGGAGGAAAAAAAAAGGGAACGAAGTAAAGGAACCACATTTTAATAAAAAAAAACAAAAGAAAATAGAAAAATAACCATAATCATCATCAAAACAAGCAGTGTAGAAGATTCCAGAATAAACAGAACCGTCTTTGACTTGCACATCAACTGGAAAACCAACGATACACATAGTGGTTAAGAGCAAGAGATCGCTGAGAGACTCTGAAACAGTCTTCTGTTCCTCCGATACAAATCCACCATTACTCATCTTTAAAATCTGCTGATTTTTCTTTTTTTCCTTAACAAATAGTAACAGACCTTGGTCTTTCCGTCTTCAATGAACTGGCAATACAAGTTCGCGAGAATTTTGGAAAATAAAATGATGGAGATTTGAAGGTACAAATGCTTTAGCTTCTTGATTTTCTTGAGCAGCCAGAAGAGGTATTGCTCGTGATCATCTGCATAATAAGTAATATAACACACTAACACAGTGATTTTTTATTTTCTTTTTCATTCTAAGTTTGCACTTTAAGTTGTGTTTTTTCCGGTTAAATACCCGACCTGTTGTTTGACTACTTTCTTGACCCGTAAATCAAGACAAGGTGTTTTATGTTTTACTATAGTGACCGAGTCGAGTCGATACTCCATACAACTCAAACTTGATTTGATTAAAAAAAACTCAAAATCAAATTTGGTTCGAACTTGATTGAGTTATAATAAAATAAGATTGAACTCGACTCGTTAAATATTCATTTAACTTGACTTACTAGTAAGCTTGAATATTTTTGGAAAAATTATTTATTTTTTAAAAACATGGCAATATCGAGTTCGACTTGTATATTACTCGACTCGAAATTCAAATCATAAATATAGCTCGATTGACTTACGAGTTATTCGATTACAATAGTTTGAAACTCGAGATCGGTTCAATTAATTATTTGAATAACTTTATTTGAGTTCGAACTCCAAAACCCGAATTGAATCAAACCTTCTTTACGAGTAGCTTTCGAGTAATCCATATCAACTACAACTCTAACGTGATAACACACTAGAAATAATCAATCGATAAAAAAAAACACAATTCTAAGTTTTTGTTATCCACCGTGGAATTGACCAAAAAAAAGAAGAGGTTACTATGAGTGTTTTGGTATAGGTTGAATTTTGTGTACTCCTTCTGGTTCTTTTTCATCAAACATATTTCAAAATTTACTACTCATTCCGTCCTATTTTAATAGTCATGTAGTATAATTAATTCTTTGAATCTCATTAAATTATTCAATATGTTTATATTTATGACAAAGTATTACTTAAAGGACATAGATGTAAAAAATATTGGATCATTTAATAAGATTCAAAGCATTAATAGCACTTTTCCTAATCGCGTGAAAAGTAAAACATGACTACTAAAATGGGACGGAGGGAGTATGGTTTTATTTATCTATCATTTTATATTCCAATGCATCATTTATTATTTTTTTCCTCCTTTACCAACAAAGTATTTACATCTCCAATAAAAAAATACATTTCTAATACTGTATTTTAGACATATTAATTACTTACTTAATCTGTTTGATTCTTCTCTTCTCTCTGCACAGATAAAAAAACGGAAGGAGTATAAATTATCCGGTGTAAGTATATATAATTAATAGAAGAAGTCTAGTACATGTGTGATTTTGACAATTAATTCAATTAAATATTGGAGAAAGATTATATAACTAATAATACAAGAAATCCAGTATATGTGTGATTTTAACAAATGATTCATTAAATACTGGACAAAGATTGGCACTCGAGTTCAAAGGCAATAGATTATGCATATCTATGCAATAAATGTTTATATATATATATATATAAACAAATCAAACAACATTATGCATATCTATGTAACAAATGTTTAGTATCTATTTTACTACCAAAAAAGTCTTTCACAGAAAGTAAGTATGTATCCCTCCATAAAAAAAAAAGAAAAAAAAAAACTAAATTATTGTGTATTTTCCTTTCGTTGGTTAAAAAAAAAAGGGTATTGTGTGTATAAAAAAAATCAAACAACATTATGCATATGTCAAACTTGCTTACTTTTCAACTGCAAAAACAGTAATCGAAGTTGTACAAACAATATGCATAAGTTGCAAATTAAAATGAATTTCAGCTAACTTCAATGCAACACTTTTGAAATACTTTTTGAATATATGCTTTTTGAATAAATGTAACGACAGGAGAGTATCGACTCAATTACACTCAAGAAGTTTTGAATGAAAAAATAAAAAATTGATAAGTCTATTTCAAAAACACTTCTCCTCCATTCATAGGTAGACATGTATTGCCCAGTCTAAACTAGTTTTTATGATACAATTGCTATATATCCTAAGACTTAATTTCCTGATCCTTCCTTCCTTCCTCTCCAAAGAATGATTTGCTCATCTTTAAACAAGATAGGGACACAGGGCACTAGATCCTGCATTATATTATTATACCAACAAAAGTTATTTTATAAATATAAAAAAAAAAAAGACTTGTACAGACATCATGCTTGGATTAGTCGAGGCAAAAGGTGATATTTATTTTTATGTCGTACTTCCCACGAGTGAAGCAATCTGCACCACGCATTTCCATGGTGCGTTTGAAATGTGTGGTGCAGACTGTTTCACATGTAGAGTTACCACTTAAAAATCTCCCGATCAAAACAGGGAAAGTTGGTACTCACCCTCAATTTGACACCGATTCTTTTGCAATCACTTGTACCCACATGGGTGCAATCTAGCCTCACAACTTCTTCATTTTCGAATGCAGCTCTTACATTTTCCACAACATGGACATAAACACCATTCCTTGCTATGAAGATGAAAAAACAGCTACAATAATCAAAATTGCAATCACAAATTCAAAAACTAACAAGTATGGAATATGGATGTATCTAAATTGTGGTACAATAATGCTTACTGAGTTTCATTAGAGGAGTTGAGTTGAGACCCTTATTTCTCAAATGCTTGGTCTCTTCAAACGTGAGACCATCTGCTACAGGCTTAACAAGTTTTGGATATATAGGTGCATATGGAATCCACAACATCAAAGGTATCGTTGGTCTATTTTTCGGATCATAGTTACGGCCTCTATATATCAACAGAATATTCAAGTGGCGGTATATAATCTTTCCACCCGATTTATCCTACAAAACACACTGCAATCTTTATGAGTCGGATGAATAAATCACCCCATTAAAAAACCAGAATAGTGCAGATACAGATAGAGAGGTAATAGACGGTCCAACCTCCAGATGGTAGCAAACATTATCCATATCAAGAGTAGGCACTCCCAAGCACTTAATCCTCACGCATTCCGCCCTTTTCCAATGGTTCTGAATGTCCTCCAGCATGTTGTGCGTAACACCTCCTTTGCCTGAAAAACCATAAAACAAAACTCACATACTTGACTTGGGACATAATATTGAAACAAATACTTGCAGGTACTAAAGAAAAATACCAACTTCAATGGTAGTGTGGCAGTTGCATAAAACAAAAACAAAAGTATAATCTTTTCAAACAAATATAACAACCTCAGTGACCCGATACTTACTAGGATGAGTGGTCGTCTTATAGCTTTCCATCTTCCTTACATAGAAGTTCTAACACTCATTTTCAATGGAAAATATATCACAAGACTCAAGTTCTAACACAATGGCAAGTTTCCGCATGCAAAATCTAACACTTTAGCTAATGAACTGATACAATGGCAAGTTTCCTCATGGAGAAACTACCATATAACTCTTCAATGTATCAGACAAATAAGCTGAAAAGGACAAACTGCCTGTTAGTTTTTACATTCTTCTACATGTCAGTGATATCACTATTCAAGACACAAAAATATGCAACGGCTACGAAAGAACAATAATGGCATTTCATATGAAGCTTTGATAACTTCACTGCTTGCAAAATGAAGAAATAATCCTGCCAGAAAAATAGTCGAAACGTAGGAAAAACCATTCAGCTGTAATTGAAAATCACCTAAATTGATTTGGCGGGAACAATCATTGTGGCGATACTTCTCAACAAGCTCCGCAATCTCTTCCTCCGTTAACGGTTCTCCGAGGACCGCTTCTCGCTCCTGAACCACCTTTTCTCTATCCACAGGCTCTTGAACAGGAGCAGACGTTCCAGTCCAATTCCGATCAAGCCTGCCGGGTCCAAAAGGGGAAAACTTCGGTGGTTCACGAAACCCAATCGGTTCAACACTTGGGTTAGTCTCAGAGTAAGAGTATCTGAAATCGAACGGCAAATCTGATTTCACGGGGAATGAAGGAGATTGTTTTGAAGTGATGGTCTTTGATGAAGATTTTTGTTCAACAACTTGCTTTTGCTGGTTATTCTTGGTCTTTTTGTTGGCGGGTTTAACTAGGGTTTGGGGAATACGAGCAAACGGAGGGTCGTCGTCAGGTACTCTTGCACTGGAGTGAGAATGTCTGGGAGAACGATAAATGTACTGAAAATACGCCATGCGTGTGACGGCGATTGAGCATCGGGAGGTGGAGCGACGCCATGAGAATGGATTCAGCATCGCCGGAAATGGTGATCGCGGTATTTTGATAGAGTGATGACGGAGGTGGTTTTCTTCGTCTCAAATTCTCAATCCTTAGGATAAGATTTCTCCGATTCTCTTCAAAAAAAAAAAAAAAATGAGATCCCCTAATTGAGAACCCTTGCCTCTAATTGAAGAATCCCTAACCATTAATTGAGAACCCAAACCCCTAACCCTTAATTGAACAACCCTAATCCCTAATTGAAGCATCCAAAACCGCCGTCAAAACCCCGCCACCAAACCCCACCCAAAACTGTCGTTGAGCCTCCCAAAACCGCCGTCGAAATTTCTTCCGTGATTGCTGAAAAAAAAAACACACACACACACACCAGAAAAAGGAGTCGATGATTGCTGTTGGTATAAGATGATATCAACTTATTATTATTTGGTGGGAAAGTTGGGATAAGAAGACCAAAACTCAATTTACTTGCCAAGAAAAAGAAGAGAGTCGAAGATTGCTGCTGCTGCTCTCATTTAGGAGGAGTACGTCGATGATTTTTTTAGGACTCAGATGATTTGAAATGCGTTTAAATTGGATAGAGTGTTATAAAATAAGGGGAATTTTTTACATAGCATGTACGTATATGGTGACAAATTTTATAATACAACCGTTGTAGTAAGGTTGTATCAAGTGGTATATATTACAACCATTTATTTCTAGGGCTAATTATTTAAAAGGACTGATTTTCAACTTATTAGGGGTAATAGGACACTCCGAAATCTTATTTAGTTATAAGGACATTCTAATTTTAAAAGAAAACTTATTTAGTTATAAGGACATTCAAATTTCAGTGGATAAAGAGGAAGAAGGAAAAAAAAAAAAAAAAAAAAAAAAAAAAAAGGAAGAAAGGGAAAAAAAAAAAAAAAGCTCTCAAAGGAAAAAAAAAAAAAACCACACCACACGTTCAAAGCAGTTCAAAGCAGTTTTTTTTTTTAATTCACCATATCTCTAAACGTCATATATTTTGATCTAAAACTCTGCTTCATCATAATTTTTTCACTAAAATTCATATTTTTTCGCTCTTCTTTATTCTAAAATCAAATTTTATATTTTTCCGAATACATTTCAAAAATCAATTTTTTCTTCATAAAAATCGACGCGTATTGATCACCGTCATACATTGACAACCGACATCCATTAACTACCCGATGCAATGACCGCGCGATTCATTGAATACCATGATGTATTGACCGCGCGATCCATTGACAACCTTGATCGATGGCATCTCATTGTATCGACATCAATGTCATTCATCTCGACATCAATGTCATCTGCGATCGACATCAATGCCATTTGCGTAAGTCAACAATGTCATCGCGTCGACATCAATCGCCATCGCGTAAGTCATCAATGTCACTGCATAATCAGCAATGTCACTGCATAAGAAAAAAAAGAAACGACAGCAGGTTTTTATTTTATTTTAATTTTAAATTCATCATATTTATAAACGTCATATATTGTGATCTAAAACTCGGATCATCATAATTTTTTCACTAAAATTCATATTTTTTCGGCTTCTTTATTCTAAAATCAAATTTGATATTTTTCCGAATAAATTTTCATAAATCAATTTTTTTCTTCATAAAAATCGACGTGGCGTATTGATCACCGTCATACATTGATCACCTACCCCAATGCATTAACCACCGGGATCCATTAACCATCCCGATGCAATGACCGCCGTGATTTATTGAATAACATGATGTATTGACCGCTGCGATCCATTGCAACCTTGATCAGTGACATCTCATTGTAACGATTTATGCAATACAGTGACTTCTTATTGTAGCGATCTATACAGTGATGTCTTATTGCATCGAATTATACAGTGACGTGTTATTGTAACGATTTATGCAGTGGCGTGTTATTGTAACGATTTATTCATACTTTTGGTTGTAAAAATCTGCCTTAAAACCAAAAAAACAAAAGAAATACAGTTATTTTACAAAGTTATTGAATGTTTAAACCAACACTAATCAAATAAACCAAGATCAAACAAATATTTAAAGATAACAAAGAAATAAAGTTACTTTACAAAGTTATCAAATATGTGTATCAAGTTGTATATCGCGGTGACATCAATATCATTACATTAGTTATCTAATTGTAAATACACTCATCAATGTCACTGCGTAAGTGATCAACATCATCGCGATCGAGACATCAATGTCATTTGCATAAGTGATCAACGCCATCGCGATCGTACATCAATGTCACCGCATAAGTCAAAGAATGTCACCGCATCACACATCAATGTCACTGCATAAGTCATCAATGTCACTCCATCAAGTAGCATGTAAATCGGAAAAATAATTTACTTCGTAGTTCTTGAGCTTACACTTTTTTGTCAAAATGCATATAAACACAAAGGAGACCGTGAGTGAACATCGAAAAGCCATTGATCGCATCAAACATCAATGTCAATGCATAATTCATTAATGTCCTCATCAGGTACATCAATGTCACCGCGTAAGTCAAAGAATGTCACTGCATAAGCCCAAGGGGTATTCAACTATAGGATAATCATTATCAAATCGCATTCTTCCCGACGGTATGATTCATTCTCGATGATAAGAGGACATTACAAGGTTGAAATCCCATACATCTCATTATCCCATTACTAAGAAGAGCATATATTTTTTTCTTATTATGGCATGCTATATCTCAGATAATTATGAGTCGGTAAACCGAGGAAATCCATCCTTTATCTCCATTTCCATATATCGCTAAACATCTCAAATCATTCAATAGGATTATAACCTTGTAATCATTGTTGTATGCCGGATCAGAAGTTAAAATTGCTTTCTTTATCAATTGGCACTGATATTTAACCAATTTTTTTGGGTCATCAATCAACCCAATAACCTAAACCTAAAATTGGAAGATCAACTCTATAACCTAATCCTAAATCTAAATCTGGAATTGGAAGCACAATTTGGGCACCAGAGAACGGATTGAACAAGAAAAGATTTAAATTCTTGTCTAATACCACAAGCCAACCATGGGAGAAACCCACACAAAAGCCATTGTCAATCGATTAAAATTTTTTCCTTTCTTAGAAATCGAATGGTTTAATTCGCTTTATTATCTTGTATTAAATGAAAAATCAAACTTATCGAAATCATAAATTGACGGTAACGAGAGGAGGAGTGGCGATAAAGAGGAACTTTTAGAGCATTCCGCCACCATGAAACGATCTCGAGAGAGGCTCCTGACGTCGAGGAAGGAAACCGCGCTTTTTGATTGTATCAATTGCAAAATTTCCGCGGAATCTCCGACCAACGGGAAGTGCATTGATCAGAATCAATTTCCATCATCATCGTAATTAATTAAATGGAAGAGAAGACCAAAGCTACCAGCCATTTATGAATTAACTAAATGTATATTTCTTCCTCTATTCTCAAGTGCAAGCCGACGCCACTCACCTCATCATAAAGAAAAATATTAGAACGTCCTTATAACCGAATAAGTTTTTTGAGTGTCCTAAATGATCATTAAGTCTTTAACGACGGCCTTATAACTAATATCCACTTATTTCTAATCTCTCACACATGGTAAAAGTATATTATGTGAAAGAGAGTAAAAATAAGAGGCTTTAATGTATGCCACTTGATACAACATTCTTATAACCGTTGCACCATAAAATCTCTCAGATGCAGACATACAGTAACACAGGTGACGTGGATGTGAAAAAACCACTTAAAAAGACCATTTTTTTAAAATTCTCAAAACAAAAATATTAATAATAAAATGCAAATTAACCGGGAAACTTCCCCACCTTTTATCCAAATAATTTTCTCATCCAATTCAAATTAGGATACCTTTTTCCGCGACATCCAAATTACCGACACTTCTCAACCGGCAGCCTCGTAATCGGCCGGAGTAATCACCTCTGAACCGGAGAATCAGGTACACACTCTCCTCCTCCTTCTTCGTCGTTGATTACTTACTCTCTTCTCTTATCACTATACATTTTTCTCCTTCAAATTTTAGCGGAGAACCAGGTCTCATGATGTTAACCATCTTCTTCCGATCAAATTCTTGGGTAGAAAATTGTAATTAGTGAAGGCTAAATTATCTTGATCATTGTTAATTTAGAGTCTTCATCCCGTAGTCAAGTTAAAGTTTTTGTTTTTATCTTTTTTGATTGCTTTCGTTCTATGTTGCATTGTTAGTAGCTGTGAAGTTAAAACAATGATTTTGCTTTTTTTATTTTGCTTTTGTATGTTTTGTTATTGCTTTCGTTCTCTACTAGTAACTCGTTGAAAATAAAAAAGCAAAATCATTGTTTTAACTACACAGCTACTAACAATGCAACATAGAACGAAAGCAATAAAATAAAAAAAAAAAAAAACTTTAACTCGACTACAGGATGAAGACTCTAATTTAACAAAGATCAAGATAATTTAGCCCTCACTAATTACAATTTTCTACCTAAGAATTTGACCGGAAGAAGATGATTAACACTGTGAGACTGGTTCTCCGGCAAAAATTTGAAGGAGAAAAATGTATAGTGATAAGAGAAGAGAGTAAGTAATCAACGACGAAGGAGGAGAGTGTGTACCTGATTCTCCGGTTCAGAGGTGATTACTCCGGCCGATTACGAGGCTGCCGGTCGAGAAGTGTCGGCGGCCGGATGTTGCCGGAAAAAGGTATCCCCTAATTTGAATTGGATGAGAAAATTATTTGGGTAAAAGGTGGGGAAGTTTCCCGGTTAATTTGCATTTTATTATTAATATTTTTGTTTTGAGGATTTTAAAAAATGTGGCTTTTTTTAAGTGGTTCTTTCACCTCTACGTCACCTGTGTTACTGTATGTCCGCATATAGGTACATACTATGTAAAAAAACCCATAAAATAAGGGTATCTTTGTCTTTTACAAATAACTCTCTTAATTCTATTTATTTTAAATAGCTCCTCAAAGAAGAGTATTAAATACTAAGAAAGCGCCGATAAATGAATATTCTTTTTTTTAAGAAGATAATGAATATTCAATAAATAAATAATCTCGACAAATGAATAGTTTTTTCCAGTCACGGCTTGGGCAAAAAACTTAAAATAATGTTCGATGAATGAATAAACTCGCTAAAAGAATATTTTTTTCTAGTCTCGAGGGTATTCATTTATCGAGATTTACTTGTAGCTAAAAAACTTTGTAAAAAACACTCGCTCCGTTTGTTTTGGGTTGGAGTTTTTTTTGGGGTTGTTTTATATACTAGTGGATAATAAAATATAATAAAAATGATTAAAATTTAAAATGTTTTTTTGAAATTTGTGTAGATAAGAAAATGATTGGTGAGATAAATTGAAATAAAATAGTATAATGAATAAAATAATAATAAAAGAAGTAATAAAGTAGATAAAGTGAAATGGTGAGAGATAAATTAATATTTTTTATTTGTAGTTGGAAAAGTGATTGGTGAGAGAATTATAACAAATGATTGATGAAATGATGTAAAAAACTCCAAAAAAAAAATTAAAAAAAAAACTTCAATGAAAACAAACACAATGTCAATAGCTAATTTTTCCAAAAAAAATTGGCTTAAAACGGCGTCGTTTTAGTTTGAATTGTTGTCGTAAGGAATCCGTATTGACAATTGCATTAAATTTAAGCTCAAAATTCGAATCGAAAGAAGTCAAAGATCTATTTTCGATATCGGTAAAATCGAATTTTACTCGAAGTGTTACGAGTTACGAGTTACGAGTTCAATTGGACAAAGTTATCAACCCACAGTAAAATCAGGAGATTGTAATATCCCACGTAGGCCCGAGTTCGTTCTATAGTGTTACATTGTGTCACGTTATTGTAACCATAACGAAAGCATTATAGAGTGTGGACTCTAGCCAAGCAAACAATTAGAAGTCCTTCATTCCCTTCAATTTAATGTCATGTTTACCTTAATAAACAACATATAGAAAGAAACTGCAAAATGTTACACTGAAATGTTGCATTCCTACAGAAATTTCCTTAGTCAACTAGAACAAAGAAACTTTGCAAACGTAATAACAATGGAAATCAGCATGGTTACATTTGAAATGGTACCAAGTTTAACACACACACACACACCCTCTTTGTTGATTCCATTCTTTGTGCCACATTCATTCACGAGAAATACTCATGCAAGAAACTCAGACAAATCATACTGATATTTGACAAAGTTCTTGTCTTCACTTTTACATTCTAAACTATGATTATGTCAAACTCTCTCACTGGTGTTGTCCATTGAGCTGTCCCTACATCACAATCTCCTGATTTCATGGAGAACATCATCAGCAATCAGGAGAACATCATCAGCTGAAAATTTGACAGCAACGGAAGGATAGAACACCGCACCTATCGTTGCCAAACAAAATGACAATCGACTTCTTCACATTTAATTCTACAGCTAAGAATCAACTATCCACGTTGAAAATCAAGAATCGACTTTCCATCAGTCAATTGTTACCGCAGTGTGGAGCAACGTTAAAAACACCATCATGTCACTCATACATACTATAGCCTGTCAAGAATCCGGGGACTTGGCTGAGATACCAGTTAGTCTTTCCTTTTTGCATCGCCTCTGATCTCCAATCATGGAATCAAACACATCTAATAGACCATCCAATTTCTCAGAATCTTCCCCAAAAGCTTTCATTGCATATACAATGCTCTCAATAGTCGAAAGACAACCAGCCTTTGGCTGTTGTCTAACTTCACCATACAGGCTAACCTCATCCAAATCCAGCTTTAAATGAGGCAAAAAACTTAACCAAGGATTCTCTTTGTACATTCTCTTTGCTTTAGCCCAAGTGCCATCTAAAACAATCAAGTTCTTCACTTCAAAATTTATATCCTCAATACCCACAGCTTCTTCACTAGGAAAAAGTAGTACTGATCCATGAGGAACGTTAATTTCAAACTCATCAGACTCCTCGAATTCCGCATTTCCATAGGACAACTCTCTATGAAATTTCTTTACTGAAAAACCTTTTCTTAAGCTTTCAACTGCTGATGCAGAATCCATAAGCCAATCAAAAGCTTCCTTTTTCTGACATTGCTTATCTGATATCAAATTGCTGAAAAGAGACTTCAAAGAACCATATTTCTCAATAGTAAAGAAAATATCATTTATTTTCGTACCGAAATTTCCATCGTACTGCTCAAAGATTACATTTTTCTCAACTGAGCTATCTGAAAATCCCACATTATCAACGTTTTTCTCGGACCCATGAAGTGTGCTCGCTCCAATTTCACATACATCATTTAGTTTATCAGACGATTGGGTCGAACCCGTCTGAAGATCCGGTTCAAGAGGATGAATAACAAACCGTGCTTCCAAATAGACATCAGAAACCGAAACAACATTCAAGTTTTTCAGACCCAAAGTGGCGATTCTGGTCGAGTTGAGAGGGTGATTTTGTTCCAGTTTGTGTTGGAGAATAGTTACTGCTACCGAGTTTTGGAGAATAGGAGTTTTGAGTCGGGCACATAAGCAAATCCGACTTGGTTTGCGGCAATTTGGGCATACGGATCTCTTGTTTGGACCTGGTTGAGCCACCATTTCGACAATGAGTGGTAAGGTTCTAGGAGGATGGAGTTTCGGGTCGGGAAAAGAAGAATTCAACTTGGGTATGGGTAGTGATTTGAACCATATACGAACTTGAGCCGCCATAGCACCCACTTTCAGATATCGTAACAAAGAATGCTTGCAGGAGATACCTCGGGCTTCTGATTTGGACTTCTATAACCTGCGTTGTTGGCCCAAAATTAACACCAGTAATCTTTTTTTTTTCCCCAAATGACGAAAATACATTAATAGATATTAAGTTATACATGACCAAATCGGCGTACATACATGTTAGTAGGCACCTACATCAGATTTAAAAGAGAAAGCAGCAAGGTTATGAGCTAACTTGTTACTTTCTATTCCACAATACAAAACATGGCATGAGTCATAAAGAGAGATCAACAACCTAATATCATCAAGTACAGATAAAGAGTCAATAGGGGGGGGTCGGCCAAGCTCACAACAAAGAGGTCAAAGATGATTATCAGAAAAACAAACTAGTTTTTTTATTCCCATGGCAAGACATCTACTGAGACACCAACGTAAAGCAAGAGTGTCTGCTGCAAAGATGGAACTTGCTGCCGTTCTCGGGAACGCCCAAGCTTCCAAAATCAGATCACCCTCCCGAAAAGAGAGCCGCACTAAAGCCATGCAAAGCAGAATCAGCTTCCAGTGCAGATCGACATATGCCCTAACCACGTCTGAAGTAGGGTTTAATCGCTGCAAGTCAGGAGAGGAGGAAAAAGAGTTAGCATTTACCCTCTCCTCATGATGTGCCTGATCAAAGTCTAACCACGCCTCATTGGCATATTTTGCAATCTCATACGGGGACCAAAACAAAGACTTGAAATGTCTGTTACATCTAGCTTTCCATATAAACCACAAAATGAAACATGAATAAACAATTCTGTCCATTAACACCCCGTGAGAGTGCTCAATCGAAATAACATCCCACCAATGACAAACTGAGGCATTTGGCCCCAAAAAGGCAGCCCAAGAAATACCTGCAAACTTCCAAACCATTTGTGCAAAATGACAAGAAATGAAAAGATGATCAATAGATTCCGAGTTTTCCCCACATGCCGAACACATGAGATTATCAAAACCAAAACGCTTGTGAAGGGACTCCGAGGTAGGCAATACGCGCCTAAACTGTTTCCAAAGAAAGTACTTAATTTTTAGGCGCGTATTGCCTACCTCGGAGTCCCTTCACAAGCGTTTTGGTTTTGATTCCCAAATTCTCTTCCAGAACTTTTCGTTAAAAGAATTCTCACACATAGAATGACTACTATGGGCTGCCAGTCTTTGTTTGAGACACACGTCATAAGCACACTTCGATACAAAGTCTCCGCACTTAGAAAAGACACAAACCCTTTTGTCCGGTGTATCTCTTAAGCTTATCGGTATTTTAATAATTTGATTTACGTCTATTTGCCAAAATGATTCCAATGATTTAGCCTTGTTCCACGAGTTGTTAGTTATGAAGTCACTCACCAAGGCATCCCTACTTTGAGAAGAAACACGCGAAATAGGCAGAAAAGAGGGATTTTGAATAAGCCACGGATCCCTCCAAACATTTATGGACCTACCGTTACCGACTATAAAGCAAGTGTTATTTTTTAGAAAACTTTGGGCTAACATTGATTTTTGAATAAGCCACAATTGATTTTTATTTTTATTTTTTTAAAAAAAAAAGGCTATTTATATTAGATGAAACGAAAACGGTACAACTGTTCAAGAAAAAGCACAAAAGCTATACATAACAAATTTAAACAAAAGCTATAGAGCTAAGAATGCTAGGCTACATGTAATTCTCTTGTTTTTCGGATAGCTTGCGATATGAAAACCAATTTAGGGGGCCGATGATGTTCTTCATTATGGAACTCTTCATTGCGCCAAAATCAAATACTTGAGATTAATTCCCGAAAGAGAAATCTCCATAACGCCATGTTATCCTTCTTATACATATCCTTCTGAAGGTAGTTGTCAAGCCAATCCGGGACGTCACGGGTATTAAAGAATTCGTGTCAGTATTCATGGTGCACAACATCCTTCCACATCCCGCGCACCCAATTACAGTTTCTAAGCGCATGTAGGATAGACTCAATCTGAGTTCCGCAAGAGTTGCACGTGTCGTCCACAATAATATTTCGCATAGCGAGGGTTTCTATCTCCCCAATTGATTTACTTCTCACATCATTTTCTTTTATATGATACAGTAAAATTACTTCGACATCACACATGTAAGAAGGTCAATGCTCGGTAACATTGGTATCAACGTCACAGTCACCGATGTTCATATATACAATGAACGTCAATGTTAGTGATGTTATTTACCATTGTCTGCCCATGTTCCATTAAAAATAAAAAATAAAAACGTCATTGTCACTTGTGTTTTTTAGGAAAGGAAAGAAAAATGTAACGTCATTAGCGGTGACATTCTTTTCTGCGAAAAATAAGTGTGATTTTTGAAGTAATTTTTGGGATTTGCTAAACACTTGTGTTGCTGGAAATAAATTTGTTGCGTCAATAGAGCTGCCATAATTATTTGTTTGGTGAAGTTTAAGTAGATGTTTTCGAGCACTCATAACTCATTTTGATTGCCGGAATGAAATTCAATGAAAATAGCATAAATGAATGGACATGATTCCATTTCGATGTTTGGCATGTCATGCAATGAAATTGTCGAAATTCGATATGAGATGACAAGTGATACAATGGATGGTGGTGTAGTGCGTAGAGAGGGTATGGTGAGAGTGGAGACTAGGCATGCACCGGCGGCGGGTGTTGATGATGGCATTGAGACGAGTAATAGAGGCTAGTGATGGTAAGGTTGATGGATGCGAGGTATCTAGTGACAGATGACGACGAGGTGTGCGATGAAAAGTGGTGGGTGCGGTGGTGATTGGATAAATGATGGTGGGTATGCGGTGGTGCATTATTAGTGGATTGTGGAATGAGCGATGTAATAGCAGTGAGATGGATTGTGATGGGTGGTCGTCGGGTGGCATTGGTTGGTGGACATAGTAGGGTAGGTAGTTGTAACGCCCCCAGACCCCGGGCCTGGTAGCGCTAAATGAGTCATAAATGTCCGGTCAACTGCTTAGACCGCCGTCCTCGCTTGGTCTAAAAGGGCTAACCCGAGTTTACAAGACCTTTATGTCTCACACTTATATGGGGGTGAGCATTCTCTTATTTTACCGATGTGGGACTTTACATTCTCCCCCCCCTTATAAGGGACTGGCGTCCTCGCCAGGACGGCCAAGACTGGTCCTGGATCGTCCCTACCAGAGGTAACTAGAGGCCATCCTTACACCGTCTTCTTGTACGGTGCAGCGCATAGTCCCGTCTGATAGTCGGCTCAATACCATTCAGTAACGCCCCCAGACCCCCGGCCTGGTAGCGCTAACTGAGTCATAAATGGTCCGTGTTGGAAAGGTGTCCTAAACCCAATCGGGTCGGACCGGATCCGACCGGGTCGGGTCATTTACAGTCTATTTAGTTCATGTAATAACTTTATTATGATTAATAAAAGCACTTATGTTATTATATATTGTTTGTCTTCATATTATTTGTTGTATATATATAGTAACGTCCCTAGTATCGATCTGTGATAGAGAAACCATGATAGTGATTATGGTTGATGAGATCTCTAATCACTATAACAAGGTTGGTACTTAAATGTCTCTAGTCTTACATATTATCAAATGGGACATTGATAGTATAATCGAGACTAAAGACGTATTGGATGTCTTCTACTTTTTAGAAGGTAGGGATAGATCTCGCCTATCGAAGTGTAGGGACACTTGACCGCACGTGGACGTGTATTAGAGAATGCGTGACGTTAGATTAGACCCACTTACATTAAGTGTCACACTATGTGGCGGTTGTGTAATTATCCTTTTGACCGAGTCTTCATGGCATCACGGTGTGGATTGTCATGCTTTGACACTATTGAGATTTCTCCTAACCACGGGGCGATCATGCGGTAGTGATTGGGTATGATATTGAAGCATCGCGGAGTATACATGATTGGTCGTCTGGAATCGCGTATCCTATGATTGGGATTGAATATCCGAAATGGCCTTCTTATAAGGAATGTCTAGCTCTCGAGAATCTTTGTAAAGTGGGAGTAAATGTGTTATTCCGAGAGAGCATGATATCCAGATTATAAGATACGATCGTCAATGTATTGACACTCGAGATACGATCGTATGGATATTATTACAGCGATAGGATTGTAAGTTACACGGTAACTGCTTCACATGAAAGGTAGTAGTCATTGCTTTTGACTCTTCCGATAATCGGGGTCACGGTGTGTTGCTGACGCTATCCCGTGATCGTTAGGTGTAAAGGGCATTTTGGTAAATTGCACTTTGTGTCTACGGCCAACATATTCGAAGCCTATCGGGTCACACACATATGAACATCGAGTCGGATTAAAATGCGGTTATAGTTGATAACCAAATAAGGAAAGTTTATCTCAGACTATAAAGGTTATAGTGGTAAATTAATATGGTGGTATTTATTTATTATGAATAAATAAAATACAAGATATTAATTATATATAAATTATATTAATTAAAGAATATTCCGAAGTCAATTTGTTGACTAATGGGGCGCCACTTTTATGTGTATAAGATACACTTGGATTGTGTAACTTTAATTAATAAATATTGCCATAATATTAATATAGGATATTAATTGATTTTGGAAAAATAGATTTATGGTAATAAGATAATTATAATCAATATATGATATTGACAAAATATTATAATTAAAGAGATAAATCAATCTAATTGATTTTCCTTATTTTATTGGAAAAAGGTTTTCTTCTCTCCACACTACATATGGGCGCCACTTGCTCTATAAAAGGAAGTGGGTGTCAAGCTCTTTGGTACAACACACAATTGCAAGAGCTCATAGTTCTTGTGTAAAATAGAGAGCTCTCCATAGTGAGTTTGTGAGGAAGAAAAGGTCCGGTCTAGCGGCGGAGTTTTTCCGATAAGAATCCAAGGAGGATTCGGCGAGGGTTCGTGTGGATTAGCGATAGAGGCCGGACGCGTGGGCGGCTTGCGCGTTGAACTACTCTCCGTTGGCGGTCAAAGCGACGATCTTGTAGATCATCTAAGGTATAACCGTCAAACTACTTAACATGTTTATTGCATTAAACGAAGAACGATCTAGAAAAGGAAATCAAAATTTTAAATTCGGCTGCGTTAAACTAGTGATTTCTAACAAAGTGGTATCGAGAGACGGACTTGAGCTTAAGCAATAAGCATAATTTAAATGCGTAGTATTTAATCGATAGATGCAAGATTTAAATCGCGAGACGTTAAAACAAAAAAAAAAAAATAGGGTTCATGGGGGTCGGCCGATCGGGCGGCGCCCCATCCTCGGCGGCGGCGCGGCGGGGGCGGTGGCCTTCGGTCGCTGTCGTCCGCCGGCTCTCTCTTCCTTTGGGGAGATCAACCCTTTCGCTTTTGTGATATTTTATTGTGCATAGATATCTCGTTTGTTTAGTTGTGTCGTATGGCCAACCAATGGTTCAAATAGTTTGGACCATTGGGAAACCATATGACACATTAGCCTTTCCAAATTTTAATTTGGAATAGCTGAGCCTTTCCAAATATTTGATTTGGAATAGCTTGGCTTGCGCCACTTCCAAAATTTTGATTTTGGAAAGTGGCCGAAGCTTAAACTAAAATTATTTGGCCTTTCCAAATATTTGATTTGGAATAGCTTGCTTTTCCAAATATTTGATTTGGAATAGGCTAGGCTTGCGCCACTTCAAAATTTTGATTTTGGAAAGTGGCGAAGCTGAACTAAAATAATTTGGCCTTTCCAAATATTTGATTTGGAGTAGCTTCAGTGCCTTTCCAAATATTTGATTTGGAATGGCTAGCTTGCAGCCACTTCAAAATTTTGATTTTGGAAAGTGGGAGCACTAAGCTAAATTTAGTTTTGGAAATGAAACAAATAGGAGACTTTTATAATTTTAATTTTATTTTGAATAGTTCAAATTTAATTAAAAATTGAAATCGATTTAAAATTAAATGTTAATTTTAATTTTGGTTAAATCATATAATTAATTAAAAGTTATTTAATTATTTGATGTGATAAAATAAAGACGCATGATGAGTAGTAGTAGTTAAAATTAGAATTTAATCTTTTTCATAAGATAAAATTGTATGGATTAGATGTGTAGATATAATGTGATTATATGGACCCGATTGATCGTGGACTCGACCAATAGGATAGATGGGAATGTTTTCTTTATGTTGGTTTTGAAAAATTGTCCTGCGCCAAGCATGAAGAACGTGACCTAGTTTACTTTTTGCATTTATCCCATTCCTCGAGTTCCCCTCAGTGCGGCGGGTGTAATTATTTATTATGTAACAAGAATGGAGCAAGAAGTTCGAGACCAAGGAGAAATAAAGAACCCATTGGCGTCTGAAAGAATAAAGATCCTATTAGGCGGTTGCAGATACTTTTAGTTTGTGACCAGCGGTTTTAAATCGGTTGTATTCGAAACCGCACTCAGAAAAGTCCATGATCATACCGGTTATTTTATGCGCGGAATGTTGTGTATGTTTTACTTTATATGATATCGTAGTAATATGCACATAGTAGATGAGACCATAATTAACCAAATTAATTAAGTGAATTAATTTAAAATTATTCCCACATCAAAAATCAAGTCGGAATTGCCTCCCCATATTATAACGACGGTGAAGAGCCCTTGTTCGGACCCAACTCACCAGCCAAAGCGGGGGTTGACCTACCTCGGGTATATCGTCGTTATTGAGATATGATCGAAAGAGATCTCATGAATATTGGGGTTAAGACTCGACTAAGAATTCTCTCGGCCACCAGCCAAAGCGGGGTCGTTTGGATTTTAGAGGCAAGGGTTTGGCTAATTTCATAAGATGAAATATTGTCAAAGAGTTGACTGGTCAAACAACAAGAATCGTATAAGATACGATCGACAAATCGTTGTCCACCTGTTTAATTATTTTCGGCCCATCAGCCAAAGTTGGGGGTCGGGGTAGTTCGATGGGATCTTGCCCACTAAAGGAATTATTTTCTTGAAAGCCAATAGGGAATAGTTGGCTAGTGGGAGTAAAAACCTTATAGATTCATTAAGTGCAAATTTAGGGTTTTTTATACATGAGCTTTTACTTATTCTATCTTTTATTTATTGTTGTAGAAAATGTCAAACAAATTGAACCTTCGTTTTATCATCGATAACAAGCTTGACGTAAACTAATTTTCTCGATTGGGAAAGAAACCTCAAAATCGTTTTGAGGCACGAGAAGATTGGCTATGTCTTGACGCGAGGCCTACCGGAAAAGCCCGCCGAGGGTTCGGCCGCAGATGTTGTCGAAAGTACAACAAGCACTCGCTCGACAAGATCGATGCTACATGTATCATGCTTGCTTCTATGACACCTGAATCTGCAGAGCTTGACATGAGTCCATGGGCGCCTACTCTATCATGGTCCACCTGAAGGAGCTTTATGCTTCTCGATCTCAGTCTTGAGAGTGCACGAGGTCTCGAAGGCCCTGTTTAGTTGTAAGATGGCATCTGGGGCTCGCTTTGTGGGGTCACACGTGCTTAAAATGATCGGGTACATAGAGAGGCTTGGGAAGGCCGGGCCACAAGTTGGAGCGAGTTGAGTATTGACTTGATTCTCGCAATCTCTACCGACTCATTCTCGCAGCTTTGTGATGAACTATCACATGAACAAGATAGATTGCTCCTGCGGAGTTATTGAACATGTTGAAAATCTGCTTGAAGGCAATTGTAGGGAAGGGAAAGCAAGTGTTGCCGGTCACTTCAAGCAAGGGCAAGGCAAAAGCCCGAAAAAGTCCAAGAAGGTGAAGGCTGCACCTAAGCCAACGCCTAAGATAGCAAAAGACAAATCCAAGGATGCTTGCTTCCATTGCGGTGAGACCGGACATTGGAGGAGAAACGCAAGGGCTTCTTGAGTACCAAGAAGAAGCATTCGATGCTTCGACTTCGTATATTTATGATTGAGATCAACATTACTTCTTCTAAGTCTAACCACCGGGTATTAGATCTTCGGTTGTGGTTCTCATATTTGTACGAATATGCAGGCACTAAGAAGAACTAGAGATCTGAGGAAAGGAGAGGTGGACTACACGCGTTGGAAATGGAGTGCAAGTGTTCTACCGGGCCGTAGGAGTTTATTTTCTTTCATTGCCCGAGTGGGCTAGTACTAGAACTTAATAATCATTATTTTGTTCCCGCTCTTACGAAAAGCATTATTTCTATTTCTCGCATTAGATGTTGATGGATTTTCTTTTACGTTTGAGAATAAATGTTGTTCTTTTTCACGTGATGGAATCTTTTATGGTATGCTTGGCATACTTAGCAATGGTCTCTATATATTAGATATGAATGTTGACGTTCTTAATATAAATAACAAGAAAGCCAAAACAAATGACTTGAATGAATCCTACTTATGGCATTGTAGACTTGGCCATATAAATAAGAATCGCATTTCCAAACTCCATAAAGATGGAATGTTGGATCAATTCGATTACGAATCGTTGATACATGCTGCTTGTTTACTTGGCAAGATGACAAAGTCACCTTTCAGTGGCAAAGGGATAAGATCCAATGAATTGCTTGAGCTCATACATACTGATGTGTGTGGCCCAATGTCAATTCAAGCCAAAGGAGGATACTCTTATTTTATCACCTTCACTGATGACCATTCTCGCTATGGTTATATATACTTAATGAAGTTTAAATCAAGCCTTGAAAAGTTCAAGGAATTCGAAGTGAGGTGGAGAAACAACTAGGTAAAGAAATCAAAACACTTCGATCCGATCGAGGCGGAGAATACCTAGATGGAGAGTTTCAAGATTATTTGAAGGAGAATGGGATTCTACTCGAATGGACTCCTCCCGGGCATACACAGATGAATGGCGTGTCGAGAGGAGGAACCGCACCTTGTTGGACATGGTGCGATCCATGATGAGCTACGCAGCTTCTTCCAAAATCATTTTGGGGGTATGCTCTAAAACCGCATCCTATACAATCGAACCGAGTTCCATCAAAGACGGTTGACTCTACGCCATACGAGGTATGGACTAAGAGAAAACCGAGCCTAGGTCATCTAAAACCTTGGGGTTGTCCGACTTACGTGAAGCGGATGATGCCTGACAAATTAGAGCCCAGGTCTGACAAATGTCTATTTGTGGGATATCCTAGGGAAACCAAAGGGTACCAATTTTACCATCCTGAGGAACAAAAGGTGGTTGTTGCCAGGACTGGCCACTTTCTGGAGAAAGAGTTTATTCTGGATAGGGTCAGTGGGAGTAAAATTGATCTTGAAGAAATTCGGGAACCACTTACGGATAATAGTCAGTTGATGGAAGTAGAGGACTTGCCCACACGATGTGACACCGGCCTCTACCGTGGACACACTAGCACCTCGAAGATCCACCAGGAACGCCGTGAACCCGAAAGTACACACTGCGTGTATCTCATGGAAGATGAGGACCCTAGAACTTATGAGGAAGTGCTATTAAGGCATGACAAAGAGAAATGGCTAGAAGCCATGAATCAGAAATGGAATCCATGAAAGACAACCAAGTTTGGAACTTAGTTGATCCGCTTTGAAGGAATAGTTCCCATAGGGTGTAAATGGGTCTTTAAGAGAAAGACCGACATGGACGATAACGTGACCACCTGAAGGCTAGGTTGGTGGCAAAAGGTTATAAGCAAAGACAAGGAGTTGACTATGATGAAACCTTCTCTTTGTTGCCATGTTAAAATCCATTAGAATTTTGCTTGCTATTGCAAAGATACCATGATTACGAAATCGGCGGATGGATGTGAAAACAAATTTTCCTTAACGGGAACCTGTCTGAGGAAGTGTATATGACATGTACCTGAGGTTTCACAACCAATGACGCCAGGATGGTGTGTAAACCGCAAAGATCCATTTATGGATTAAAGCAAGCTTCGGAGTTGGAATCTTCGCTTTGATGAGATAATCAAACAGTTTTGATTTCATCAAGAACGAAGATGAGCCCTGTGTTTACAAGAAGGTTAGTGGGAGTGCCATTGTGTTCTTAGTGCTTTATGTGGATGACATATCGCTCATAGGGAATGATGTGCCTATGTTACAATCAGTCAAAGCTTGGTTATCCAAGAACTTCTCAATGAAGGACTTGGGTGAGGCGACTATATTCAGGGAATAAAGATCTATAGAGATAGATCTAAAAGGTTGCTTGGTCTCATCACAATCCACCTACATAGACAAGATCTTGAAAGAGATTCGACATGGAGCGATCAAGAAAGGATTGCCGCCCATGTCACATAGGGTCTACCACAAAAAGGAATGAGTCCTAGGCGAGAGGAGAAAAGGGCACAAATGAGTAAAGTCCCTTATGCTTCGGCAATCGGGTCCATCATGTATGTCATGTTATGCACAAGACCAGGCGTCTCGCACCTCTTAGTATGACTAGTAGGTACCCGGTCCAATCCAGGTGATGGTCACCGGATTGCTTTGTCAAGAATATCCTTAAGTACTTGAGACGTCTTAGGGATATGTTCCTGGTTTTCGAACGATGATTTAGTATTACGAGGTTACACGGATGCGCTTCCAAACCGACAAGGACGATTTTAAGTCGCAATCTGGATTTGTTTTCACGCTTAACGGCGGAGCGGTGGTGGAAGAGTTCCAAGCGAGGAGACTACTGCGGACTCTACAACGGAAGCCGAATACATAGCGACCTCGGAGGCGGCAAAGAAAGCGATTTGGATGAAGAAGTTCATTCACCGAACTTGGTGTGGTTCCTCCATCAAGGTCCAAAGGCCTCTGCATCGTGATAATAATGGAGCGATATCTCGATCAAAGGAACCAAGGTCTCATCGTAAGTCCAAAGCTGTTAGTAATACCATCCGCAATGAAACGATTTATGGATCTGATCTATAAACTACACGTAATAAAATAACTAGATCTATATCTACAAGGGGTTGTAGATCATACCTCTTGGATCTCAAAATCCAAGTTGAAGAACCGCAATAGGATGAACGAAGGAAAGCGTGAAGAGCACCACGATCTTCCGTGACGTGTGATCCAAGCAACTCCCGTGGGAAGGAAATTCTCGACTCGAACCCTTCCGATATGCTACCCGGAAAAATCTCCAAGATTTTCCCTTGACTCCTTTGGCGAAATTTTCCTTCTCTCTCTAAGAGGTGAAGTCGAAATTATATGTGTGTGTTAAGGCTTGGAGAGAACTCTCTTTATATAGGAGAGTAAAACTTAGCCTTCCAAGGATTAATAATTAATACAAAATCAATTATAGTAATCCTTTTCCTAAAAAGATATATCTAAGATATTCCAAAATAAATAAGGACATATAAAAGATATTCTTTTCCTTAAATTATTTAACACATAAATAATTTAATCACACGTCAAATAATTATCCAAGAAAACTAATTTCTTGATAAATTATTTAATATTACAAACATGCGCACCTTTTTCCTAAAGGTTAAGGTCCACGCATATTTCCATTCTTTTTGACCAAATGGGTCAAAATTGTCAACACACTAATTTTGCTGTAAGTCAAAAAAATGTCTTTTAGTGTATTTAATTATTTAAATTTCAACTAATTTAATAGTCACTAAACAATTAATTCACATATCGTTTTAATAAAGTCCAACAAGAACTAAATTAATATTATTAGGATTCGACGTCCGAGAATAGCTATGCTATATTAGGAGGCACGTCGGGGACCATGGACTAATAATCAGTGACTCCGATAAATCAAATAAATAATTATAGAATAATTATATTCGATAAATCAATCACAGGAATATGCCACCATAATCCCGTGATCGCACTCCTCCGATTATGAGATTATATTTATCTCTCACGAGAATAATAATAAGCGTCCATTGATATAATCATTACATATGGATTAATCCTCCATAGATTGCTCATTCTAAATCGGGAAGTTACCGTTAACCCTTTTTAGAACCTCTTATCCTTATTTACCATTAACCCCTAGTGATCAATTAATTCATACAACTCACCGGGTGATCAATCGGTGTGATATGAACTCAGTGGATCGATCTGTTTCTAGGATTAACAAATAAGGGAATCGTCTATCTACTTCCATAAATGGAAGGAATGGATTCCGTATCTGTGATAACACGGACTACTCACTCAATCCAAGACAATGCCAAGATGGGGTAATTCGGACCACAGGACTCGGTGTAATCCTTAACCGTCAAGTCAAACTTCATCGATTCAAGCGGTTGGATCGTGATCACCTCGAGATTAAGATATATCCATAAATATGATCATCCATTGATTCGATAAGACTTCTCGATTACGGAATTATATCGTGAACTCTAATCAAATCGGTCCAAATTTCTATACGATATATCTATCATATATAAATGCCCCATTAGGTTCTCTTAACCGAAAGTCCGGATAAGACAATCACACCAATCTGTGTTCAGGCATTAATAGCACGTTAAAGGAGAGACCCGATACTCTCGATTAACTTCACTACGGGCTAATTGTATTTTAAGTACATCTTCACTAACTCAATCCTCCCGTATATACCATACACTGAGTTAAGTGATTACATAAACGATATACTTAGGGTTTTACGTAGTGTAAATACTATTGTCACATCGGTGATTATGAGAATAATAAATATGAATAATAACGTCAATTCATTTATTAAATAAAACAATTACAAAATTGTCTTTCGGGCATCACACCTAACAATCTCCCACTTGCACGAAAGCATGTGATTAATTGTTTTAGAGCACACCCTATTATTTAAACTACAACAAACTACATCTCCCACTTGCTCTAAAGCAATGGAGACTCATCCCGTATTCTAGTACCCATTAAGCATATCATAACCATTTCAGATTCCAAAGTACACTCCGAGTATGCCGTCGTAGGATAGGTCAGTGACTCGGGGAGCACCTACATCTAAATGTCATGGGTCTTAATGATTAGTCGTTGTCGGCTCGAGACGATCCGTAGAATCGAAACGTTACGGTCCATCAAATCATGTGGTACTTGAGTAAACACTCGAGCCCGAGATCGATTTAACGATCATCCTCAATCGACTTAAAGTCAAAATCGATGTATCACACATATCCAAGTTCACACATGAATATGTCCGCATATTGTTCCTCTTTCTCTCAAGATACTAAAGGACATACTAAACTTGCTTTGTTAACCGCCGAATCTAAGATTCGATCAAAGTTGACGTTCAATAACTCGACCATCTCTTACTAGAAAGAGAATCTATCCCATTTCTCCCGATCCGAAGATTTAGAGAGTCATTCCCGAGGCATAGGGTAGAACTTCCTCGTTGAATGTTGCATACACGGTTGCATCATCTTAACCAATAAGATGGATGGGAAACCAAAGGGCGATTCTAATGAATTCGACCGAGTCAAACTCTAAAGAATGTTGTCCAAAACTCATTGCGAGAATTGTGGCATTGTCGATTCGACTTGGATAACACACCCATGTTGATTCCAATCGTGCAAAGTGTTAGCCTTCACAAACACTAATTTATATATTCACTCATCAGTACTAAAATTGATATCCAGTCTACAAAAGACTTATCAATATTCTACGTCAAATCCACATATTGTAGAAATATATGACTTCCAATGACCGAGAGGTTTGCTTTTTATCCACAAAAGGACATAAGCCTTGACAACTCCATCCCAGCCGAAGTTCATAAGTCAATACCCTTCATTTGAATGAATCCAGACTCCGTTTGTTTGGCAAGAAAGTCTCGTGGAATCACCCCTATTTTACGCTTTTTTTGAGCGAAATCATGCAATACCGAACTCATTCTACTCTTTTCCATGTAGATCCAATTACTCCCACTGGGCCTGAGACACTCGGGTGGTTCTACAAGAGTATGAACAGGTGGAGTACCGAACTCCATTCACGGGGTTATGGCTATTAAAACCAACCTCTATTATCGTAATCCTATATCGCTCACAAAAGAGCCATAGGTCATCAATCGATCCTCGACTACAAAGTCCGCCGAACCCGTAATGGGTAATGGATAAACCATACTCCCACTACATTCGGGTGGATCGAAATTACGATCTAGTTTAGTAGTATTTAGTGTTATCACCAACAACCGATGTTGGATGTGGTCTGATTTTAATCGGTTAGTAACTACCTTGAGTAAACGCGTCTTTGCAAGGTTTAAGGTTTTACTGTTCATAGACTCTATCGAAAAGGACGCAACAAAGATAACCGTCCCTTCCCGATTTCATGAATCTTATAACAAACCTTTTCTCAATGCTACAAGATATGTAACGATTGGTCATCGACCGAACATGGTCGCGAAATTTCGGACCTACCTTCAAGCACCGTGTGCTAAATGCTTATATTTATGGAAGTGGGGTGAACCGAGTCCACACCTTATCCGTAAATTCCAAAGCATATTCTAGTAGACTTCTCGGTCTTACATTTCACTTTGTAAACCGTTATTTCACTTCCAATATCTTTATTGAGTTAAGCGAAAGGTATTGTAGCACGTCCTAAAAAAACTATATAAGGCAATTTAACGGTTTCTCACTTAGTGAAAACATTTCACTATGAGGCGGGCCGAGCATCAGTCCTAGGACTATGTGATGGCCCATTTACAGTATAGAATACTCTATCTCTCATTGAAAACAGAGAAACCTCAAAATATTTTGGATAAACTTACCGGAGTGTTTGAATAGTTATCGATGTTGTCACTACTCTAAGCTCCTACTAGCTTGTATCTTTCATCGAGACCCGAAGGTCGTCATAAATAAGCTATGTTACTTCTTTATAACCATTATCCTTTCCCGATTGAAAGGAAACTTTAGTCATTGAACCTTTGAGACAATATAACCAGATCGGGAAAAGGAATCGGCTGAGCGATCTTGAGTCTTGTCTTTTAGGGACTATGCACTAACTATGGAATATGAAGAAGCGTTTATCTAAATATAGAAACCAATTGCTTTTAATGGTTCTTTAAGATGTGTTTTATATACATATTTCAAATAGCTTGTAAGTGGTTTTGACTTTATCAAACAAAAGTCCGAGTCTTGGATTAAATCACTTACAAATGGTATATTCACTTTCATACGACAAACAAATTATCGAATAGAAGGTAAATCCATTCGCTCCAACGAATCTTAAACGAAAAAATAAATCTTCTGCGATATCCAAGGATTGAATCCGAGATTCATTTCCTCATATCACTCCCACTATTCTAGCTAAAATTAATCGCCCGTTGTTTACTCTTTTAATCGTTAAATGCATTCTTTGCTTTGTTCTTCCAAAGAACTTAGCTCAAGAAAATCGCCAAGGATTCATAGGTTGGTGATCCAAATCACTATCCTTATCCTATGATTTTCGATTTATTAATTTTCGGTTTAGCCTTAAAATCAACTCGCTTTTAGATGACTAACACTCTTAGACATACTCTCCCATTCTTGACTTTCCGTAAATGGAAACAGATTTTGAACTAGCGATTCGTGTGAGTAGACACTACTCTTGAACCGTGGGATGTCTATTTCGAGTGTTACTTGTCGGGACTTCTCGGATTTTCTAATATACTAGAAAAATAACAAATCATAATATTAAAGCTCCCACTAGTTTATCGGTTCCAAATACCGTCTAACCAGCAATGCTTTATTTTTATGATTTTCCAATTTTTCAATTTGAAAATCTCTCGTGTAAACACTTACACAGTTCTAATGTTTCCAGAAAAAATAAGAGGCTTTAATGTATGCCACTTGATACAACATTCTTATAACCGTTGCACCATAAAATCTCTCAGATGCAGACATACAGTAACACAAGTGACGTGGATGTGAAAAAACCACTTAAAAAGACCATTTTTTTAAAATTCTCAAAACAAAAATATTAATAATAAAATGCAAATTAACCGGGAAACTTCCCCACCTTTTATCCAAATAATTTTCTCATCCAATTCAAATTAGGGATACCTTTTTTCCGGCGACATCCAGCCGCCGACACTTCTCAACCGGCAGCCTCGTAATCGGCCGGAGTAATCACCTCTGAACCGGAGAATCAGGTACACACTCTCCTCCTCCTTCTTCGTCGTTGATTACTTACTCTCTTCTCTTATCACTATACATTTTTCTCCTTCAAATTTTCGCCGGAGAACCAGTCTCGCAGTGTTAACCATCTTCTTCCGATCAAATTCTTGGGTAGAAAATTGTAATTAGTGAAGGCTAAATTATCTTGATCATTGTTAATTTAGAGTCTTCATCCCGTAGTCAAGTTAAAGTTTTTGTTTTTATCTTTTTTGATTGCTTTCGTTCTATGTTGCATTGTTAGTAGCTGTGAAGTTAAAACAATGATTTTGCTTTTTTTATTTTGCTTTTGTATGTTTTGTTATTGCTTTCGTTCTCTACTAGTAACTCGTTGAAAATAAAAAAGCAAAATCATTGTTTTAACTACACAGCTACTAACAATGCAACATAGAACGAAAGCAATAAAAAAAAAAAAAAAAAACTTTAACTCGACTACAGGATGAAGACTCTAATTTAACAAAGATCAAGATAATTTAGCCCTCACTAATTACAATTTTCTACCTAAGAATTTGACCGGAAGAAGATGATTAACACTGTGAGACTGGTTCTCCGGCAAAAATTTGAAGGAGAAAAATGTATAGTGATAAGAGAAGAGAGTAAGTAATCAACGACGAAGGAGGAGAGTGTGTACCTGATTCTCCGGTTCAGAGGTGATTACTCCGGCCGATTACGAGGCTGCCGGTTGAGAAGTGTCGGCGGCTGGATGTCGCCGGAAAAAAGGTATCCCCTAATTTGAATTGGATGAGAAAATTATTTGGGTAAAAGGTGGGGAAGTTTCCCGGTTAATTTGCATTTTATTATTAATATTTTTGTTTTGAGGATTTTAAAAAATGTGGCTTTTTTTAAGTGGTTCTTTCACCTCTACGTCACCTGTGTTACTGTATGTCCGCATATAGGTACATACTATGTAAAAAAACCCATAAAATAAGGGTATCTTTGTCTTTTACAAATAACTCTCTTAATTCTATTTATTTTAAATAGCTCCTCAAAGAAGAGTATTAAATACGGTTAAACCTCGATAAATGAATATTCTTTTTTTTAAGAAGATAATGAATATTCAATAAATAAATAATCTCGACAAATGAATAGTTTTTTCCAGTCACGGCTTGGGCAAAAAACTTAAAATAATGTTCGATGAATGAATAAACTCGCTAAAAGAATATTTTTTCTAATCTTTTATGTATTCATTTATCGAATTTACTTTAAATAAAAAACTTTGTAAAAACACTCGCTCCGTTTGTTTTGGGTTGGAGTTTTTTTAGTTGCTTTATATACTAGTGGATAATAAAATATAATAAAAATGATTAAAATTTAAAATGTTTTTTTGAAATTTGTGTAGATAAGAAAATGATTGGTGAGATAAATTGAAATAAAATAGTATAATGAATAAAATAATAATAAAAGAAGTAATAAAGTAGATAAAGTGAAATGGTGAGAGATAAATTAATATTTTTTATTTGTAGTTGGAAAAGTGATTGGTGAGAGAATTATAACAAATGATTGATGAAATGATGTAAAAAACTCCCAAAAAAAAATTAAAAAAAAAACTTCAATGAAAACAAACACAATGTCAATAGCTAATTTTTCCAAAAAAAATTGGCTTAAAACGGCGTCGTTTTAGTTTGAATTGTTGTCGTAAGGAATCCGTATTGACAATTGCATTAAATTTAAGCTCAAAATTCGAATCGAAAGAAGTCAAAGATCTATTTTCGATATCGGTAAAATCGAATTTTACTCGAAGTGTTACGAGTTACGAGTTACGAGTTCAATTGGACAAAGTTATCAACCCACAGTAAAATCAGGAGATTGTAATATCCCACGTAGGCCCGAGTTCGTTCTATAGTGTTACATTGTGTCACGTTATTGTAACCATAACGAAAGCATTATAGAGTGTGGACTCTAGCCAAGCAAACAATTAGAAGTCCTTCATTCCCTTCAATTTAATGTCATGTTTACCTTAATAAACAACATATAGAAAGAAACTGCAAAATGTTACACTGAAATGTTGCATTCCTACAGAAATTTCCTTAGTCAACTAGAACAAAGAAACTTTGCAAACGTAATAACAATGGAAATCAGCATGGTTACATTTGAAATGGTACCAAGTTTAACACACACACACACACCCTCTTTGTTGATTCCATTCTTTGTGCCACATTCATTCACGAGAAATACTCATGCAAGAAACTCAGACAAATCATACTGATATTTGACAAAGTTCTTGTCTTCACTTTTACATTCTAAACTATGATTATGTCAAACTCTCTCACTGGTGTTGTCCATTGAGCTGTCCCTACATCACAATCTCCTGATTTCATGGAGAACATCATCAGCAATCAGGAGAACATCATCAGCTGAAAATTTGACAGCAACGGAAGGATAGAACACCGCACCTATCGTTGCCAAACAAAATGACAATCGACTTCTTCACATTTAATTCTACAGCTAAGAATCAACTATCCACGTTGAAAATCAAGAATCGACTTTCCATCAGTCAATTGTTACCGCAGTGTGGAGCAACGTTAAAAACACCATCATGTCACTCATACATACTATAGCCTGTCAAGAATCCGGGGACTTGGCTGAGATACCAGTTAGTCTTTCCTTTTTGCATCGCCTCTGATCTCCAATCATGGAATCAAACACATCTAATAGACCATCCAATTTCTCAGAATCTTCCCCAAAAGCTTTCATTGCATATACAATGCTCTCAATAGTCGAAAGACAACCAGCCTTTGGCTGTTGTCTAACTTCACCATACAGGCTAACCTCATCCAAATCCAGCTTTAAATGAGGCAAAAAACTTAACCAAGGATTCTCTTTGTACATTCTCTTTGCTTTAGCCCAAGTGCCATCTAAAACAATCAAGTTCTTCACTTCAAAATTTATATCCTCAATACCCACAGCTTCTTCACTAGGAAAAAGTAGTACTGATCCATGAGGAACGTTAATTTCAAACTCATCAGACTCCTCGAATTCCGCATTTCCATAGGACAACTCTCTATGAAATTTCTTTACTGAAAAACCTTTTCTTAAGCTTTCAACTGCTGATGCAGAATCCATAAGCCAATCAAAAGCTTCCTTTTTCTGACATTGCTTATCTGATATCAAATTGCTGAAAAGAGACTTCAAAGAACCATATTTCTCAATAGTAAAGAAAATATCATTTATTTTCGTACCGAAATTTCCATCGTACTGCTCAAAGATTACATTTTTCTCAACTGAGCTATCTGAAAATCCCACATTATCAACGTTTTTCTCGGACCCATGAAGTGTGCTCGCTCCAATTTCACATACATCATTTAGTTTATCAGACGATTGGGTCGAACCCGTCTGAAGATCCGGTTCAAGAGGATGAATAACAAACCGTGCTTCCAAATAGACATCAGAAACCGAAACAACATTCAAGTTTTTCAGACCCAAAGTGGCGATTCTGGTCGAGTTGAGAGGGTGATTTTGTTCCAGTTTGTGTTGGAGAATAGTTACTGCTACCGAGTTTTGGAGAATAGGAGTTTTGAGTCGGGCACATAAGCAAATCCGACTTGGTTTGCGGCAATTTGGGCATACGGATCTCTTGTTTGGACCTGGTTGAGCCACCATTTCGACAATGAGTGGTAAGGTTCTAGGAGGATGGAGTTTCGGGTCGGGAAAAGAAGAATTCAACTTGGGTATGGGTAGTGATTTGAACCATATACGAACTTGAGCCGCCATAGCACCCACTTTCAGATATCGTAACAAAGAATGCTTGCAGGAGATACCTCGGGCTTCTGATTTGGACTTCTATAACCTGCGTTGTTGGCCCAAAATTAACACCAGTAATAATTTTTTTTCCCAAATGACGAAAATACATTAATAGATATTAAGTTATACATGACCAAATCAAGCACACACATACGTGTTGAAGTAAGACTCACATCGATTTAAAAGAGAGCGAGCAAGCATGAAATAACTCATTTTTCTATTCCACAATACAAAACATGGCATGAGTCATAAAGAGAGATCAACAACCTAATATCATCAAGTACAGATAAAGAGTCAATAGGGGGGGGGCGGCCAAGCTCACAACAGCAGGTCAAAGACAGATTATCAGAAAAACAAACTAGTTTTTTTATTCCCATGGCAAGACATCTACTGAGACACCAACGTAAAGCAAGAGTGTCTGCTGCAAAGATGGAACTTGCTGCCGTTCTCGGGAACGCCCAAGCTTCCAAAACTGTATCACCCTCCCGGAAAAGAGCTGCACCAAAGCCAGTAAAGCAGGAATCAGGCTTCCAGGCTGCATCGACATATGCCCTAACCACGTCTGAAGTAGGGTTTAATCGCTGCAAGTCAGGAGAGGAGGAAAAAGAGTTAGCATTTACCCTCTCCTCATGATGTGCCTGATCAAAGTCTAACCACGCCTCATTGGCATATTTTGCAATCTCATACGGGGACCAAAACAAAGACTTGAAATGTCTGTTACATCTAGCTTTCCATATAAACCACAAAATGAAACATGAATAAACAATTCTGTCCATTAACACCCCGTGAGAGTGCTCAATCGAAATAACATCCCACCAATGACAAACTGAGGCATTTGGCCCCAAAAAGGCAGCCCAAGAAATACCTGCAAACTTCCAAACCATTTGTGCAAAATGACAAGAAATGAAAAGATGATCAATAGATTCCGAGTTTTCCCCACATGCCGAACACATGAGATTATCAAAACCAAAACGCTTGTGAAGGGACTCCGAGGTAGGCAATCTGGCGCCAAACTCTGTTTCCAAAGAAAGTACTTAATTTTTAGGCGCGTATTGCCTACCTCGGAGTCCCTTCACAAGCGTTTTGGTTTTGATTCCCAAATTCTCTTCCAGAACTTTTCGTTAAAAGAATTCTCACACATAGAATGACTACTATGGGCTGCCAGTCTTTGTTTGAGACACACGTCATAAGCACACTTCGATACAAAGTCTCCGCACTTAGAAAAGACACAAACCCTTTTGTCCGGTGTATCTCTTAAGCTTATCGGTATTTTAATAATTTGATTTACGTCTATTTGCCAAAATGATTCCAATGATTTAGCCTTGTTCCACGAGTTGTTAGTTATGAAGTCACTCACCAAGGCATCCCTACTTTGAGAAGAAACACGCGAAATAGGCAGAAAAGAGGGATTTTGAATAAGCCACGGATCCCTCCAAACATTTATGGACCTACCGTTACCGACTATAAAGCAAGTGTTATTTTTTAGAAAACTTTGGGCTAACATTGATTTTTGAATAAGCCACAATTGATTTTTATTTTTATTTTTTTTAAAAAAAAAGGCTATTTATATTAGATGAAACGAAAAACGTACAAACTGTTCAAGAAAAAGCACAAAAGCTATACATAACAAATTTAAACAAAAGCTATAGAGCTAAGAATGCTAGGCTACATGTAATTCTCTTGTTTTTCGGATAGCTTGCGATATGAAAACCAATTTAGGGGGCCGATGATGTTCTTCATTATGGAACTCTTCATTGCGCCAAAATCAAATACTTGAGATTAATTCCCGAAAGAGAAATCTCCATAACGCCATGTTATCCTTCTTATACATATCCTTACGAAGGTAGTTGTCAAGCCAATCCGGGACGCCACGGGTATTAAAGAATTCGTGTCGGATTCATGGTGCACAACATCCTTCCACATCCCGCGCACTCCAATTACGCTTTCTAAGCGCATGTAGATGTACTCAACTGAGTTCCGCAAGAGTTGCACGTGTCGTCCACAATAATATTTCGCGCATAGCGAGGTTTCTATCTCCCCAATTGATTTACTTCTCATCATTTTCTTTTATATGATACAAGAAAATTACTTCGACATCACACATGTAAGAAGGTCAATGCTCGGTAACATTGGTATCAACGTCCACGATCACCGATGTTCATATATACAATGAACGTCAATGTTAGTGATGTTATTTACCATTGTCTCCGCCCATGTTCCATTAAAAATAAAAATAAAACGTCATTGTCACTTGTGTTTTTTAGAAAGGAAAGAAAAATGTAACGTCATTAAGCGGTGACATTCTTTTCTCGAAAAATAAGTGTGATTTTTGAAGTAATTTTTGGGATTTGCTAAACACTTGTGTTGTCGGAAATAAATTTGTTGCGTCAATAGAGTCGCCATAATTATTTGTTTGGTGAAGTTTAAGTAGATGTTTTCGAGCACTCATAACTCATTTTGATTGCCGGAATGAAATTCAATGAAAATAGCATAAATGAATGGACATGATTCCATTTCGATGTTTGGCATGTCATGCAATGAAATTGTCGAAATTCGATATGAGATGACAAGTGATACAATGGATGGTGGTGTAGTGCGTAGAGAGGGTATGGTGAGAGTGGAGACTAGGCATGCACCGGCGGCGGGTGTTGATGATGGCATTGAGACGAGTAATAGAGGCTAGTGATGGTAAGGTTGATGGATGCGAGGTATCTAGTGACAGATGACGACGAGGTGTGCGATGAAAAGTGGTGGGTGCGGTGGTGATTGGATAAATGATGGTGGGTATGCGGTGGTGCATTATTAGTGGATTGTGGAATGAGCGATGTAATAAGCGGTGAGATGGATTGTGATGGGTGGTCGCGGGTGGCATTGGTTGGTGGACATAGTAGGGTAGGTAGTTGTAACGCCCCACACCCGGCCTGGTAGCGCTTAAATGAGTCATAAATGTCCGTCAATCGCTTGACCGCCCGTCCTCGCTTGGTCTAAAAGCGGCTAACCCGAGTTTATGAGACCTTTATGTCTCACACTTATATAAAGTGAGCATTCTCTTATTTTACCGATGTGGGACTTTACATTCTCCCCTTATAAGGATCAAGGCTCCTCGCCAGACGGCTAAGATCGGTCTGGATCGTCCTACCAGAGGTAACTAGAGGCCATCCTTACACCGCCTTCTTGTACGGTGCAGCAGATATAGTCCCGTCTCGATAGTCGGCTCAATACCATTCTCAGAACGCCCCAGCACCCGGCCTGGTAGCGCTAATCGAGCCAGTAAAATGGTCCGTGTTGGAAAGGTGTCCTAAACCCAATCGGTCGGACCGGATCCGACCGGGTCGGGTCATTTACGATCTATTTAGTTCATGTAATAACTTTATTATGATTAATAAAAGCACTTATGTTATTATATATTGTTTGTCTTCATATTATTTGTTGTATATATATAGTAACGCCCCTAGTATCGATCCATGATAGAGAAACCATGATAGTGATTATGGTTGATGAGATCTCTAATCACTATAACAAGGTTGGTACTTAAATGTCTCTAGTCTTACATATTATCAAATGGGACATTGATAGTATAATCAGACTAAAGACGTATTGGATGTCTTCTACTTTTTAGAAGGTAGGGATAGATCTCGTCTATCGAAGTGTAGGGACACTTGGACCGTGACGTGGACGTGTATTGTAGAATGCGTGCGTTAGGTGATCGACCCCACTTACATTAAGTGTCACACTATGTGACGGTTGTGTAATTATCCTTTGACCGAGTCTTCATGGCATCACGGTGTGGATTGTCATGCTTTGACACTATTGAGATTTCTCCTAACCACGGGCGATCATGCGGTAGTGATTGGGTATGATATTGAAGCATCGCGGAGTATACATGATTGGTCGTCTGGGGGAATCGCGTATCCTATGATTGGGATTGAATATCCGAAATGGCCTTCTTATAAGAATGTCTAGCTCTCGAGAATCTTTGCAAAGTGGGAGTAAATGTGTTATTCCGAGAGCATGATATCCAGATTATAAGATACGATCGTCAATGTATTGACACTCGAGATATCTGATCGTATGGATATTATTATAGCGATAGGATTGTAAGTTACACGCTATCGCTTCACATGAAAGGTAGTAGTCATTGCTTTTGACTCTTCCGATAATCGGGGTCACGGTGTGTTGCTGTGACGCTATCCCGTGATCGTTAGGTGTAAAGGGCATTTTGGTAAATTGCACTTTGTGTCTACGGCCAACATATTCGGAAGCCTATCGGGTCACACACATATGAACATCGAGTCGGATTAAAATGCGGTTATAGTTGATAACCAAATAAGGAAAGTTTATCTCTGTACTATAAAGGTTATAGTGGTAAATTAATATGGTGGTATTTATTTATTATGAATAAATAAAATACAAGATATTAATTATATATAAATTATATTAATTAAAGAATATTCCGGAAGTCAATTTGTTGACTAATGGGGCGCCACTTTTATGTGTATAAGATACACTTGGATTATGTACTTTAATTAATAAATATTGCCATAATATTAATATAGGATATTAATTGATTTTGGAAAAATAGATTTATGGTAATAAGATAATTATAATCAATATATGATATTGACAAAATATTATAATTAAAGAGATAAATCAATCTAATTGATTTTCCTTATTTTATTGGAAAAAAAGTTTTTCTCCTCCACACTACATATGGGCGCCACTTGCTCTATAAAAAGGAAGTGGGTGTCAAGCTCTTTGGTACAACACAATTGCAAGAGCTCATAGTTCTTGTGTAAAATAGAGAGCTCTCATAGTGAGTTTGTGAGGAAGAAAAGGTCCGATCTAGCGAAATTGAGTTTTTCCGATAAAGAATCCAAGGAGGATTCCGGCGAGGGTTCGTGTGGATTAGCGATAGAGGCCGGACGCGTGGACGGCTTGCGCATTGAACTACTCTCCGTTGGCGGTCAAAGCGACGATCTTGTAGATCATCTAAGGTATAACCGTCAAACTACTTAACATGTTTATTGCATTAAACGAAGAACGATCTAGAAAAGGAAATCAAAATTTTAAATTCCGCTGCGTTAAACTAGTGATTTCCTAACAGTCCGGTCAACTGCTTAGACCGCCGTCCTCGCTTGGTCTAAAAGGGCTAACCCGAGTTGACAAGATCTTTATGTCTCACACTTATATGGGGGTGAGCATTCTCTTATTTTACCGATGTGAGACTTTACAATAGTGATGAGATGGGTAGTGATGAATGATCGTAAGAGCATCCACAATAGCATGTTTATCCACCCTGCCCTGCCAAAATGAATTAATCACTTTTTTATTTTTAAAAAGTTCTCAACAGCTCAATTGTACGCTTATTGGGTTTATAAATGTGGATCTTGTGGTCGATAGATCCCTGACGATGCAGAATAATGCACCACCGATAAATCAGGGGCACGTGTAATCTAAGGATGAGTTGTAAAGAAATCGAACGGCTGTAACTGTGTAAAAGATAGTGCTTTTGGTGTTTTATGGCTGAGTCCAAGAATGTATCTTGGATTGCCTACGATCTCGTGAATGTCCGCGAATCGCCTTTACGTAGCTTCTGGAATGATGATTTATAGACACGTGTCCTTCTTCTCGCTTCTAAGTTTAGGCGATTAGGTCTATTGACATAAATACCTTAAATGGGCCTTGCCTCCCCGCCAAGTAACTCGGCCACGGTGGGCCCGAGTGTCTGGACTGGAAGTCTTGGCATCGACTCGAGGCATACCGACATGGGTGATCGAGGTGGGACCCTTGCATAATCTGCCTGTCATTGCGGTCTTCACTGGTATGCATAGCATTCGATCCGATGTGGATCATCAGCGTAGACTTTTCCACATGCCAGCTGGACCAATCAGATACTTTCACGTGGAGGAGTGAATCTCCGTATCATCAATCCCCTTCCACTCTCACATTCTCTCACACTTGGTGTACTGTATAGTTTTTTTCCTCTTATTTTATTAGTTTAAAATCATTTCTCTTTCCTTTCTAGAGTGGTAGAATGAGCCGGAGGAGTAAGAATGTGGATCTAATTAAAAAAATTAATATATGTATAACAGCTTTCCGTCAGCAATACTATTTTAAACATTTGGCCATAGTGGTTGCTCTAAGGACAATTGTGGCCATAGGTAAATGATGACATATGAATGTGAGGGTATGTCGTAGTGTCTTTTATTTTATTTTTTTTAAATGTGTAGCGTCTTTTATGATGTTTCAAAATTCATTGCATCAGTTTGATTGAATTAAAAAATAATTTCATGTCTTTGTATCATCAAAATACACAAAATAATGGAAATAAATCAAAACACGATGTATAGATTGGAAAAAATATCCTTCAATGCATTTGAAAGTCAAGTGTAACAAAACATATAAAACGACGACGTTGTTTTGTTTTACATAGGAAACGACGTCGGTTTATGTGTTTTATTGCACTTGGCCGTTAAGTGTATTCGAGGGATCAAGATTCATTTTTTCTTTCAAAAAAGAAAAAAAAATAATGTAAAATAACACTAATATTATCACAGTAAAACAACACACTACTTACTTGATAAAACAATGTGGATACAAGTGTTCAAATAAAATCCACTTGAATCCATATGATTTTGCGACGAGGGTAGTGTGGTGTTTTGTGATTTTGCATTAATAAAAATAAAAATAAAAATAAAATAATATGAAAGCAAAAGTGGAGGTGGTAAACATCTATGAAGATTCGAGTTATGAGTTTTGACCAGTTAGTTAGTGTGTGCAGAGTGCAGAGTGCAGAGTGGGAGTGTGACCCCTTACCAGACAGATAAAATTTCAGTATTCAATTTTCTATCACATAATCCCTCGTGATCTGCAAAATTGAGCTCATTTCATTTCTACAGAGTAAGAGTATCCTCTCTTGATCAGTATTGTTTGTTTGCTTGTAGTAACAATGCATGATTTCTGCTTCACGATCCCGTATGGTCTGCTCCTTGTGTGCGGTGGCATCTTCGGATACCTGAAGAAAGGGAGCACCGCTTCCTTGGCTGGGGGCGTAGGCACTGGATTATTGCTCATTTTGGCTGGCTTTCTCAGTCTTGAAGCTTTCCATAAGCGCAACAACTCTTACTTTGCATTTGTTCTTGAAACTGGTAATTTTTTGTTTAGTCATTTTTTGGGTAAATTTGCTGTTTCTGCTAAGAAATTCTGTCCAGATGCTTTAGCAATCATTGATCCAGTTCATACTTTGAATTTTATCTGTTTCACTTTCCTTTGATGCATATCGTAAGCTAGATAGTCAAGACCTTGCAAACAAGTTTTCAGCATCGAGGCTTGTAAGTTGTAATTGGCAGTTGTTTTATTCATCAGGATATGGTGTTTTCAAGACTTTTCTTAAGTTGAATTGTATGATTACTACATGTACAGGGGTGTGATTTTCAATTGTTATATACGTATGTATTTGAGAAATTGAGAAGAATCGATGCATTTTTATTGTGCTTTTATATGATCTGTAGTGTATATCAGAGCATATATATTTGTAAGCACTATCTGTCTGCACAAATGCGGTTTGCGGTGTAGCATGATTTATCATATTATGCTGCCAACATCATCATAAATACAAGTTTTTCAAAGGAGTTGTTGAAATTCCAGCATTATCATATGTTGTTAACTCAGGGTATTATAATCAATGCTATCTGTGACAACGAAATGGACACATTCACTGACTCATATTGTTATGGGGATTGAACTTGGCCTATGGCCTATGGCCTATGGCCTATGGCCTAATGGTGAGGATCATTGCACCTCCCTCATGGTTTGTATCAATCAGGGTGAGGATCAATCAGGGTTTGTATCCCTATCCCATCCCCCAATCCAATAAAACCCTCCTTCCCCTGACTCATATTGTATACGTACTACGTCTATGTGGTTTTGACAGTTTGTGCTGCCATGCTTACCTGGGTGATGGGTCGGCGGTACCTACAAACCTCCAAGATAATGCCAGCAGGCATTATTGCTGGGATCAGGTAAACAAAGAACATGTGACCTAGTTTTTTTCTTCTTCTTATTCATGAGAATCCAAGAGGATAAGTAAGTAGTGAAAAAGTGTATCTGTTTCAGATTTACAATGTAGGTAGCTGAATAACAATGCCCATGGTTTTTGCTTGCAAGAGTTGGTAGTCTTCAGTCACCCATTCTGGCATTCCATGATGCATTTTGAATCGAAATCATTTACATATGTAAATATTTGACATTCAATGTCGGAATCTTTCTTAGAATATAATAAATATCATATGATAGCCTAAACTTGTTTCATTCATGAGAGACTGCATTGTACTTTGTGAAGGATAGATTATCTTTGCCTATTCATGCATCATACCCATGAAGATCATCTTTTACTACACAGCATATGATGAAGATACACAGTTCCATCCGTGTTGGTGTTGTTTTGTTTCTAGTCAACCATATTCTGTAATAGGTTTCTGATGTTTATTATATGATGTGTTGGCAGCGGGCTTATGATGGGGTTCTACTTGTACAAGATTGCAACGGGTGGAAACCATTTTCTGCCCAAGACTGAGTAATTGCTCTCCAGTTTTGAGGTTGCTTGGAAATTCTTGATGTAATTTGAATTAGAAAAAAGGTGGACATCGTTGTATGTTGAAAATCAACAGGATCTCATGCTTCTATCTGTGACTTCTTGAGACAGCTTACAATAAACATGTTGAATGTAAACTTCAAAAATGGTTTCTTCTCTTTACACGTAACATATATTGTAAGAGGATTACAATCATTAAAAAGTTATATTCTTACTTTGTGTATGTATAGCTTTCACTCTTCACCAAACAGTAGAAATGTTGGGTATTGACAAGAACTTCAGGAATTATCAACTTCTACGTATGAAGAAACGGAAGACGCGCAAGGGAACCAGTATCGGCGTCTACCATCTTTATGACCGTCATCAACCATTGCAAGACCCTCCTGCATCAAATGGAAAGAAAAAAAAAACACTTTAAAACATCCGGAGGAACAATAGGAAAAATGACCAATGGTTCAAAGATTTCAATCAATAACAAAAATGGCATATCATAACTTACTTCTAACAAAGTCTCGAGAGCGTCAGTAGCTCGACCAATCGTCCACGACAGTCGCCTTTGTACCTCATCAACCGTCACAAAACCTTGGGCCTACAGGTACACCAATAAGCAAGACGAAACCAACCCCGCTTATTTACACTATGGTCAACCGAGCGAATTTCCGATTTAAATAATGGATGCGTAAATGCCAGAGTGATATATCACGAAAGTGGAATCATGTCAAAACCTGGGCCAGCTCAAGAATATCATTATGGTCCTTGTTTAGCTCTGTTGGAACAGATCGAACCAGTTTCTTTTTTCCAGCAGAAATTACTTCAAAACCGCTTCCAAGTACCTGGGAGAGGAATCAAAAGTATTACTAAACAGTAAAAACATCCACCAATTAATGAAGAAATACGATTAGTCCGGATGACAGACATCAACTAAATCAAAATAATAATTATGCTAGAAATACAAACAAATTCGGACCTAGCTCTCCTTATTCCTAGATAATAAAGGAAAGTACCTTCAGTTTACTTATAGCACGCAAGCAGTCGTCCTCTGACACAGCTTCACGAGAACCTCTCCGCCTTTGGCTAAGTAGTTTACATAGTTCCTCTAAACTGATCAAACCACCATTTTGAGGTCTAGTAGCCAAGCACGAGTCAACAATTTGAACACCTGTCCAGAAGCAGTCCAGAAACATTGAGTGTAGCTTTAAATTAAAGAAACTAACAGAAGAACTGCTGCACGACCATAATCTAGAATAGTTAAAGACTACTGAGTTCAGATGCAATTAAGGGAAACATCCAACTGCATGCACCCAACGTAATATTCTGCAATTTGTGATGCACTGTATTTTCCTTTCCCCATGAATGATATTCAAATATCTGAAGCTGGCACACATTATTGAAATTTCATAGCTACAGAACCATTTGAAATGTTAGATATATGAAACTGAAGGAGTGAATTACTAACACTGTATCTATAATCCTTATGCCATTTTGGTATATAGCCTACAAATACCGATGCATCAACCACTATATTAATGGGATCAAGAACTGGCGTAAAGACGGAAAAGGAGTTATACAGATTGTATCCAACTTCCTTTTGTTAAAGCTGTTTTGGGAACTAATGATAATGCTGTTAGGGAATACTTAAATCACATCCTAATACTTGCTATCAATATTAGTATTAAACACTAGATAAGCAAATGATATAGAAACATGAGTGTTATTACTACTACATGGTATCAAAGAACAACTAACACATTCCTTTGCGAGTAATCATGAAGGTGGGGCACACACCAAGTTCATAGTAGAAGTCACCGATTCCTAAAAGCTCAGCCCAGAAACCTTTGTTGGAGGCTAAAGGATCTACTCCTACTTTAGCACACATCTCATGAAACTGTGATCTGAAAGCAGGGTTCTTACGAATATCATTCTGCACAAATCAGACACGAAATTTAAATATATAAAGGGAAAAAAAAACTACCAATGCAACAACATTAGTATATCTATGGTGGTAGAATAAACTGCTAAATACCACACTGAAGAGAAACAGCTATTTGTTCAAATAATAAAACCTCCACGTTTTTTTTTTTATCAAAAATCATTAACACGGCTCAATTTAACAAAAAACACACACAATAAAAGCTGCATCTAACAAAGGCCAGCAACCGAGGAACATGTGCTTCGTTAGCAGACTTGGCCACCCGAAACAACTGTTTTGATAGATAAGTTTCGCCTTTTGAGACTATTGCAATACTACTATAAACAAGTATATGGTATTAGCAGTAAATAAAAAACAGCAGGAAACACACACACACAAAAAAAAAAAAACTTTCACTGAAGCCTATGGATAAACAGAAGCATAAATATATACATACATACACATATATGAGCATCTTTAATGACACCACAACAAAACGGTACATCTACCGTTTTGGCACCAGAGTACAATCGACTATAAACTTTCCACCGAATGATTGTTTTCAATGTGGTCTCAAGCCAAAAACGGTGGTTCCGCTAAAGCTCCCTATATATATAAACACACAAATCAGAGGGGTACCTTGTGCTTACGAGCGAAGTCCTCGAGCTGGGAGCGAAAAGTAGCAAGCTGCTCCTTCAGGAGATCCGTTCTGAGTTTGGCAACATTCTCCCCGAGCAAACGGTATTGATCCTTCACACAAAAATCACAAATTCCAAACAATAATTTCGCTAAACCTGAACTAACAAAGACGATATTAACCAGTAGAAAGTAAAATTGCGATGTTGAAGAAAACGGTACTGATCCTTCACACAAAAATCACAAATTCCAAACAATAATTTTGCTAAACCTGAACTAACAGAAACGAAATTAACAAGCAGAAAGTAGAATTGCGGAGAAACATACTCTTGCTGCAGCAGCATTCTGTAAACCTCCGATTCCAGGTCTACGCCTCATTCTCACGTCAAAACACAAGGTCGATCAATCAATCTCCAGCAACGAATAGACTTGAACGCAGATTGTTGTAAATGCTGAGATTGTTTATATGGTTAAATAATTTGATTCCTAGCATTATAAAACTATCAGAGTGGCGCAGCGGAAGCGTGGTGGGCCCATAACCCACAGGTCCGAGGATCGAAACCTTGCTCTGATATTTTTTTTAAGTTTTTTTCATAGTGCGTCTTTTTTTTTTTTCTCGAATAACTATTTTTCCACTGCATCCAATATCTTTTTCACCTCAACATTTTATATAACATAATCAATAGTTTATCACTTTAATCAAATAAGAGGTTGAAGCAAGTAGTGGCAAGTGCACTACACATTCCTCTTTTTTCTTCCCTTTCTCCCGCGTAAAGCTATACAATTACAACGAAATTGTTGATATAATATACGGTGTAAAGTACTTGACACACAAAAGAATGTGTATAAAATGGATTATATAAAAATATGCTATACTTAATTTTCCACATTTAATTCTACTTTGAGTGATGTAAACTAATATTCATATATTGGTATAAGTATCATTCTATAATTTAAGTTATTCGTAATGACATGACCTGAAAGCCCGAGTAAATTGTTCGGGCATGACTCAAGAATGTTAATGATTTTTTCTTGAATCACGAAAGACTCGATCATGATATGAATGCATGTAAAGTTTAGTGGGTGTTGATAAAATGTACTTTACATCTGCTTTGTACATAATAATCCAAATACTGACAATACATGGATATGACCATGGTAGATCATATTGTTCCTTGATCCATTCGGGTAAACTGCAAGCCTTTCTTGACGGGTTTGAGCACCGAGCCACCTACAAAAAAAGAAAGTAAAAAATGACAAGAAAGTGAATGCCTACGGTCCGTTAGAAATATTAAGTTGTTGTAGGTCACGAGTAAAGTAAGTGTATGCTGGAAACGATGGTGATTGTTTTTTAACGGTTGTTCTCCAAGTTGTATCATGATGAATATCCATGTAAATTGGATAAAGCAAGTTAATGAGACCCTTGGCATAACAAAAAAGAGTTGAGCTATGACACACTTTGAGGTTGTTCACGCTAAAGCCATGCTTTGATGCCTTGATTTTGAGTACTTTGTACATGTATCATGTATGGCAATAAAGTGAAGACTAAACATGTAGCTTAGTTTTAGAGTGCTCCTATAAAACATCTCACTTAGGACGTCCTCATCCCGAAGCCTAAGTAAGATGTTTAGTTTGAGGGGCATATGAGGCCTCTACAAAAAGTATGCCGCAACATACTCTTCGCACTGCCGTATTTTATGCCCTCCGAGAGCCAAAAAAAAAGTCATCGAGCTCGACAGTAGTTGTTTCAGGCTATGCAAGATTTTGACACATTTCAAAGACGTACATAAGTTTGCCCATCATCACCGCATGACGGGTTAGCCAACTGCATTTTGGATCTTTTTCGATGTGCACAATTCTGTCCGATGCGTTTGGCCATAGGCGAAGCCAAACCGACTATTTTGGTCAATCAAAACCCTGAAAACTGCAACCAAACTGTTTTAATAAGGTTACCGGATCGAACCAAACCAAACCAAAAATACAAATTTGTTCGGTCGGTCAACCACAAGAAACGGAAAGCACTCAAGGGAACCAGTATGGACACTTATAACTGCATGCACCAGTATGGATAATTTTGTAGCTACAGACCCATTAAGCAATGTTGGATCTATGAACATGTACAGAGGAGTGAATCATAAGCACCATAGCCCTAGCCCCTATGCCATTTTGGCAAAAGGTTTACAAGGATCCATGCACCAATCACTATATTAAATAAGATGGGATCAAGAAATGACATAAAGAGGGAAAAGGAGTACATTATACAGACTGTACTCCCTCAGCCCCTTGCTAAGTGTCAATTCTTGGGAAAAGAAATTGTGGCTCCACAACAAAACGGTACACCTACAGTTTTGGCATCAGAGTACAATCAACAATGAACTTTCCACCGAGTGATTGTTTTCAATGTCGTCTCACGCCAAAAACGGTGGTTCCGCTAAAGCTCCCTGTATATATATAAACATACATACATACCTGAATTAACAAAAATGATATTAAACAAGTAGAAAGTAAAATTGCGATGTTAAAGAAACATACTCTTGCTGCAGCAGCATTCTGTAAACCTCCGATTCCAGGTCTCCGCCTCATTCTCATTCTGTCGGCAGCATAAATGCCGACATTCTTTAATTGGTTAAATAATTTGATTCCTGGTAATATAAAACTATCACAATGGCGCAGCGGAAGCGTGGTGGGCCCATAACCCACAGGTCCGAGGATTGAAACCTTGCTCTGATATGTTTTTTTTCCCCACGCCTAAGTTTTATTTTCCTAATGCGTCCTTTTCATTTTACTCTACAATGAAATTATTCATATAATATAATATCCCGATTTTTAAAAAATGACAATTCGGTCTTTTATCAGAAATCAGAATATTACGTTATTTAATTAAAGGATTTAAGGAAGAAAAAAAAAGAAAAGAAAAGAAGGGATAAACAAGGATTTATTGTATTTAAGAATTTAATTAATTAATTGGGATTATAAAAGGAAAACTAATCATAAATTAACCTAATTGAGTTCTACGTGAAATTATCTGAAGAGTGGCGCAAGTTGTGAACGAAAAAGAAGAGAAGAGGCTTTCGAATTTCGAGGCTAATCCGTTGCTCTTTTCAACTGACGTATTAAGAGGAAAATAATCTACGGAAGAAGATGATCGTTTTGATATCAACAACCCCTAAATCCGTTAACGTAAGTTTTTCCCTCATCGTTCTTGGTGATTAGGGTTTAATCACCATCGTTAAGGTTGAGTTTTTCTGAGTTAATTTTCGTAGTAATCAGTTTTGGTTCGAATCGTTGTAGGTTCGGAGTTCTAAAGTTTAACATTTTCAAGGTTTTGGTAGCGTGGATCGTAGTAGCTCGCAATTTAAGGTAACGTGGTGTTCTTATCGTATGATTAATGTGTTGTAAAGTTATAGAGCAATTTGTATGGTTATTTCATGGTTTATAATCTGTTTAAGTCGGAGTTTGGGGTGGAATTGGGTTGGAGGTTGTATTTTGACAGTTGCAGATTTCTGGGAAAAACCCAGGCAAATGAGCGTTTGCACAAGGGCAAACGGGCGTTTGCGATTGTTGCAACTCAAACGAGCGTTTGGGACTTATAGACGGGCGTTTGGGTGTTTGACATTTGATACAAGATGTGGCCATTTTTCACGAACGAGCGTTTGGGGAGTAGTAAACGTTCGTTCAAGGCAAACGTGCGTTCACAGGGTGTCAAACTTGTGTTTGACCTGTTTATTCCGTTTTTACTGTTTTATCGTGTCAGCTTGGTTTCAAGCTTTATAATCATGTCTTTACTGCTTAACCTTATGTGACAAAGCCTTGAATTAGCTTTTGATGCGTTTAGTTCCGGCACCATATGGATTCCCTAAAAAGATGAAGTGTGGGACCGTCGAAAGCTTTGGATTTGCCTTGTGCTTCGATAAGCTAGGGTTTATCGATGTCTGTGTATGTGCTAGGTTTTGTTAGAGTCTAGTGGTATTAAGAAGATGGAGTAGACTGATAGGTGAGCCTTTTATGTGAATCAACTAAGGTGGCTAGTTAAACATCTAATCAAACGTATGTGTTGGGTTAATAATCTTAAACATCATGCAATGCTTGGTAAGGCATAGTACAATATCGCGATGTGTCCTCTGACTAGACAAAGTAGACTGTACCCACGCCGGTCAATCGATTGGCTAGATAAAGCGTCTGGTGCACTTTGCCGGTCATCACACTATCGGGACTCAGATATTCCCGGGGCTACTAGAGCGTGTCTCTAAGTAGGTTGCACCCAGTTGTCCTAGTACATCCTATTACTAGGCGTAGTGCCCTTGTTATTCATGATGTAACAAACTTGAGTTAAGCTAGATAACTTTGGAATCTCATGTTATGCTATGAACATAATATGATAGTTAGCTAGGGCTAATAATGGAATGAATTAATAAAATACGGCGTTGCTTTTATTTCTTTATGAGACCGACGTTATACGATCTTCTACGCGTTACTAAGTACTTATGTACTTACCCCATTACTTTATGTTTGTCTTTCTCTTTCCCCAAAGAAGATGAACATGTTGCTGATGACGATGAGTTCTTCGACAATGACGTGTGAGATGGAGTTTTTGAAGACTTAGTTTCTTTTAGTTATGTTTCTTTCAATAAAGCTGTTGATTTAAGTTCAAACAATGTTGTCTCTCTTTTGGATTAGTTTCGTTTGAGTTCTTTTGGATTTTAATGTTGGATGTTTTAGTTCTCTTTATTGGATTTAGTTTTCGTAGCATTGAAAACCGTGTGTTCGATCTTTTGTTTCCCGAGTCATTTTATCTCCCGCGTCGTTTTAGTTCTGGTGTGTGACGTAAGACTTACATATATTATTGAATTTATTTGATAATATTTGTGCCGAGTGCTATTTCCGGATAAGGATTCGGTGTCCAGGAACGGGGCGTTACATATAATATCGAGTGTAAAGTATTTGACACACAAAAGAATGTGTATAAAATGGATTATATAAAATTATGCTCTTTTTTCACAAAAGATTTTCTTTTTTTTTCCCACGCCTATGTTTTATTTTCCTAGTGCGTTCTTTTCATTTTACTCTAGAATTAAATTGTTCATATAATATCGTGTGTAAAGTATTTGACACACGATTAGGAAAGCTCGTGAACTCCGATTAGCATGGCAAAACTAGTTTTGATTTTAGTCCTAGATTTGTTTAGTACATTGATACATTGATTGAACTTATTGTACAAATTTTGTTTATAAATAAAGATCATACTTAAACTAAAAAGTATTTGACACACAAAAGAATGTGTATAAAATGGATTATATAAAATTATGCTATACTTTTTTCACATTTAATTCTATTTTGTATGATGGAATCTAAAAACCTTATCTTGCATCAAATAAAATATTCATATAATAATCATTCTACAGTATAAGTTATTCGCAACGACGTGACCCGAAAACCTGAGTAAATTTCCGGATGCAGCGGGAATTTTTCTTGTAGCTCGGCTTCTTCCTCTTTTCATAGTTATACCCCCCATAATGAATTTAATCTCGTTGATAGCAATAATAACAGTCTTATTAGGAGCTACTTTAGCTCTTGCTCAAAAAGACATTAAGAGAGGTCTAGCAATTGTTCAAGCATGACTCGAGAATGTCAATGATTTTTTTTAATCACGATACACTCGAACATGATATGAGTGCATGTAAAATTTTGTGGGTGTTGATAAAGTGTACTTTACATCTGCTTTGAACACAAGAGTCCAAGTATTGACGATACATGGATATCACCATGGTGGATCATGCTTTTTTCTTGACCCATTCGGGTGAACTTCAAGCCTTTCTTGACGGGTTTTAGCACTGAACCACTTACAAACGAGTAAAAAACGAGAAGCGGGTGTATGGAAAATAGTTGCATAATTATAGTGAATGCTTGCATGTCCCTTAGAAGTAGTAAGCTGTTGTAGGTCACGAGTAAAGCGAGCGTACACTGAAAATAATGGTTATTGTTGTTTTTCAACGGTCATTCTCAAAGGTGTATCTGTTGATGTAGTATCCTAAATCCAATCAGGTTGGACCGGATCCGACCGGGTCAGATCATTTCTACTATGTCTTTATGTTTATATATTTAATAAATGGCTTTTTGTTATCATATATTTGCTCGTCTAACGAATCAATTATGATATTGTATATACGATAATGTCCTTAGTGTCAAAATTTGACAGAGAAATCATAATAGTGATTATGGTTGATGAGATATTAACTCATTTTAAAAGGTTTGATATTTAAATATCTCTAGTCGTATGTGCTGTTAAATGATACATTAATAGTATGGTTAGACTAATACGTATTAAATGTCTTCTATTTTATGAAGATAGGGATAGATCCCATGTATCAGTGTGTATGGACACTTAGACTGTACGTAGACGTGTATTAGAGAATGAATACATTAGACTGACCCACTTAATTTATTAAGTGTCACATTATGTGATGGTTGTGTAATTTATCCTTAGACTGGAGTTTTCATGACATCACGGTGTGGATTGTCATGCTTTGATACTATTGATGTTTTCCCTAACCACGGGGCGATCGTGCGGTGGTGAATAGGGCTGTAAATGAACCTAAGTATTCGATTCGATTCGGAGTATTCGGCTCGAAAAAAGCTCGATTCGGACTCGGTTCGTGGGTTCGAACTTCGAGCCGAACCTTACAAATTAGATATTCGGTGGTCGAGCCGAACATGTTCGAACATGTTCGGCTCGGATATCATAAATTCATATATAGTTCGATCTGAACATGTTCGAACACAAAATTATGATTTTTTTTAAAACCCAGTTCGAGCCGAACATGTTCGAACGGTTCGACATGTTCGAGCCGAACCGAGCCGAGATTTTTTCCCCAAATACCAGGCCGAACCCGGGCCGGATAATGAAAATATAAGGCTCGACCATTTTGAGCCGAGCCGAGCCTAAGGTTCGAACACACCGAGCCGAGCTCGAACCCTGCCAGGGTTCGGTAGGGTTCGGCTCGTTTACAGGCCTAGTGGTGATTGGGTATGGTTTTGAAGAATGCGTAGGATTTATGTTGCTCGTCCGGAAATCGTGTTTTCTAATGGTAAGAGTAAATATCCGAAAGTGCTTTCTTATAGGGAATGCCTTGTTTTTGAAAGTTTTTGCAAAGTGAAAGTAATGTGTTATTTCGAGAGAATAGGATATCCAGATTATAAGATATGGTCGTTAATGATTAACTCTCGATATACGACAGTATGAATATTACAACAGCAATATGATTCTATTTACACGGTAACCGTTTCACATGAAATGTTGTAGTCATATCAACTGAACTTTTCGATGATTGAGGGTTGATGATGTGCTGCTAGACGTTGATCATGGTCGTTAAACGTGAATAGTATTTGGTAAATGTACTTTATATTTACGGCCAACATATTCGGAAACTTATCGGGTCACACAAATATAGATTTCTATCCGGAATTAAAATGTGGTTATAGTGATAACCCTAATGATGAATAATTTATCCTAACTATAAAGTGTTGCGGTGACAAATTAATATTGTGGTATTTTATTTATTATGAATAAATAATAATACAATATATATTAATTATATATATTAATTAAAATTCCATTATGCCTATTTTTGGAATATGGGGCGCCACATACATGTGTATGAGATACACATATATTGTGCAATATAATTAATAGAAAAAATAAATCAATTAAGGAAAATACTTTCCATGATTCATTGTTTGTATTTAGTAAAAATGTTTTATTTCTCCCCACCCCACCCAAGAAGCTTATCCAAGATATTTTTAGAGGCTTGGGGCCCACTTTGCCTTATAAATGGGAAGGAGTGTCAACTATTTTGTAATATAATCACAAGATAATTATTTTGGTAGAAAATAATTGAGATCTTTTTTTGGGAGTTTGAGAGGAAGAAAAAGTAGCAACTAATTTTTTCCAATAGCAATCATAGCAAGGATTATGGAGGAGGTTCGTGTGGATTACTGCTAGAGGCCGGACACTTGGACGGTTCGGTGCTTGGACAATCAACCGTAGATAAAGCGTCGATCCAATTGGATCAATCTGGTATGTATCTTTGTCTACCTTTTTATTGTTTATTGTTTAAACAAAATCGATCTTGGTTAAAAATAAATCAAAATTTTAAATTCCGTTGCGTTCTCGCGTTGTTTTCCTAACAATATCATGATAAACATTCTTGCAAATATAATAGAGAATAATGTAGCAAGTTAACGAGACCTTTACCGCAACATTAAAGACTTGAGCTATTACACACTTTGAGTTTGTTCACACTAAAGTGATGCTTTGAGGCCTTGAATCACATGTATGGCAATAAAGTGAAGACTAAAAATGTAGCCTAGTTTTGGAGTGTGCCTATAATCGTCTCACTTAGAATGTCCTCAGACCGAAGCCTTGGATGTTTAGTTTGAGGGGCATATGCGGCCTCTACGAGAGGTATGTTGCAACCTATCCTTCGTACTGTTGTATTTTGAGCTCTCCGAGAGCAAAAAAAAAAAGAGATCGACGATAGTTGTTTCAGACTATGCAAGATTTTGACCCATATCAAAGACGTACATAAGTTTGCCCATCATCACCGCATGACGGGTTAGCCGAATTTTGGATCCTTTCGATGTGCACAATTCTGTCCAATACGTTTGGTCATAAGCGAAGCCTAATGGACTATTTTGGTTACTCAAAAACCTGAAAACTATTTTACACAAATCACCGGATCGAACCGAACCGAATCAAAAATATAATTTTGTTTGATCAGTTAACCACCAAAAATGAAATAATAAATTTATTTTTTCTCTCATATTAAACCGTTTGGTTCATATTTCAGGTATAAACATTTATAAAAATGTGGTTATGAACCTTTGTTTTAATTCGTTCAGTTATAACGCTATCGATTATATAAACTACTACATAAAATAACAAGTCGAACATAGTTTAGTTTAGGATTTCATTGCGGTTAATTTGAAGAGAATACTCGACTTGTTATTTTTAATATTACGAATCAAACCTAAATAAAGAATTAGACCGTAACTGAGTCTCCTTATCAAAAAAACAAAAAAACAAAAAAACAAAACATAATTAGATGTTTTATGAAAAAAAAACCACATCATTGAGCGTCTATGTCGTGTTTTGGGGGGACTTGGGGTTGTCGTTCTCGTTCTCGTTTTCGTTTTCGTTTTATCTTGAACAAGGTCAAGGGTTTAACACTTTAACTTGAGCCCTGTGAATCCAACAGCCAGCCAGTCGGTGTCCCTGTCTTATCTTGTTCAAAGGGTTTTTCTAAGGTTTCTCTAATCTTTTTTCCATGTCCCATAATCACCTCCTTCAGCTGCAGTCAAATTAACAACCCTCTTGATTCTTCAAGCATCGATTTTTGCCCAGGCCCACTTGGTCTACATGACCATTAAGCATTCAACATGCTTTTAACTTTTACTTTTTTTCCCCTTATTTTTTAACTTTTAGCTAAAGAAAGTGGTGAAAAAAGGTTTTTTCAAGACGGCTGCTCGTTGTTGTAAAAGCAGTGGGACTAGCGTCCATAAGCTAGTAGGGAGCAGCAGAGTAAGAGTAAAAGAAGCTATGGCTGCAATGGGTTTCTCTTCTCAGACTTGTGCCCCTTTTAGGAAGCCTTCCCCATTTCAACCTCCGTATTTCTGCTTCTGTAATTCTTTTTCTTATTCTACTTCTCGCTTCTCTTGGGCTGCTTCCAGATTATTGCACAACAGGTTCTTCCCCCTAATTTTTTCTGTATTTCCGTGTTGATTGTACATTTCTTTTGTTTACTTTTCTTACCAAGCTCTGGTCTTAATTGGTGCTATTTTTTCCCTTTGATTTCTGAGGAAATAAAGCCTAGCTATCTTTGTTCATTCATTGTTACTTTTGGCTAGTGGTTGTGCAGTGTTTGGTTGTAATTTCAGGATAAAGAATGGGTGAAATGCTATCAAGTACGTTAGCCCGAGGCATCGCTCACTTGTAAAAGAGCATGGTGCTGTGTTGGCAGTCTTGCCTGAGCTGGGGTATAGGAGTTCAATCCTCCGTATCGAATTTTGAATTCTCTCGGCAAAAAATCTTCCACGAAGCTCTAGGGGCAGCATGGTGCTGTGTTGGCAGCCTCTTGCAACTTTACTAATGAGGCATAACCCTTGATTAAATCTTCCACGAAGCTCTAGGGGCAGTGCACTGGGCCCTTTGGGTTTAGGCTGAACCTTTTTTAAAAGTTGGTTAATTCCATTGCCTAGAGATTCTGTGACCAAGTTATATCGTATCAGAATCTGGTTTACTGTGGGTTTCTAGGAGGAATACGATGAGTTGAGAGTTGTATAGTTCATGCGTAGTTGATGTGGTTGATTCCATTTACTTTTTTCCGATTTTAATACTTGTCCAAGGCTTTCTGTAGCTACTTTTTGAGTGCTTACTGCATTCCTTGTGATTTTGTGATACACAGATATAAATGTTCTGAGGCCATTGCTACCGATGTTCCCTTTTCTATAGCACCAGACTTGGGTAATTCGTTAGAGAAAGTATCAAGTCATAGATCCCGACTATCTAATCGTGTCTATCAGCTGAGATTTGAAACTGACTCGGAGAGCCAGGATAGTAGTCGTTTGTCTCTTAACCAACAATTACCTTCAGCAAGGAAGGTCTCATCAACTAGAGATCGGTATCCAGCAAGGCCAAGGGCAACAGCACTTCACCAATCCTGGTTTGAGGAGACTGATCGTTTAGGGAAAAAGAAGCAAGATTATTACAAGCAAAAGAATGGAAGCACTTGCCAAAGTATGCAGGTGGGCAGAAATAGCGATTTCAAATTGACTCCTAACAGTCATAGTACTTCAACATGTTTTCCAAGTGGCCCCCTTATTGCTGATTTTTCTCCGATAGACAACAACATTAGTAGTCTTTCCCTAGAATTGCAAGTGGAAGAACAAGAAAGGAGCATCTCTATTCCTGATTTGGACCACGGCGATAGTGTTATTGAAAGGGTTCCAGATTTTGAAGAATTCGCTGAAACTAGTGGAACAGAGGATGCCGAGAATCGGCTTATCAGAATGACTGAAGGAGAAAGTAGCCAGCTGCATCTTCGTGAGAGGCTTGGTATGGTCTATGAGAAGGTCCTCGTTGTAGATTCCATCTCTTTGGCTAAGGAAGTGGTGTCTAAGCTCACAAGTCAATATAAGCACTTGGTACATGCATGTGATACCGAGGTAATCTTTTTGTTGAGTTTGCATTGAACTTTCATGCATTAGGTACTAGGTAAATGGAATACGCTATTTTTCTTAGGTTTTGGGTTCTTTATTTGCTTTTTGGTTTTAAACGTGTTATGTAGGTTGCAAGCATCGATGTTAAGCTGGAGACACCTGTTGATCATGGTGAGATTATATGCTTTAGTATTTATTCTGGGCCAGATGCAGATTTTGGCAACGGAAAGTCTTGTATCTGGGTAGATGTACTTAAGGGTGGTGGGAAGGAGATTGTGGAAGCATTTGCTCCTTTTTTTGCAAGCCCCGAGATTAAAAAGGTACATTTTTCTGCCGTGATTTCATCTGGACAACCTTTTTTGGCTGTCATGCTATGCATGAAATATCATTAACCTGTGCTGTCTATTGTAGGTCTGGCATAATTACAGTTTTGATAATCATGTCATCGAGAATTACGGACTAAAACTTGCTGGTTTCCATGCTGATACAATGCACATGGCCCGATTGTGGGATTCATCCAGAAGAACAGGTGGTGGCTACTCTCTTGAAGCACTTACAGGGGTTTCCTCACTCATGTCTGGTACTAGGCTCTGTCCCGGTGAGGAGTTGATTGGTAAAGTGTCAATGAAAACAATTTTCGGCCGCAAGAAGTTGAAGAAAGATGGCTCGGAGGGAAAAATTTCGACCATCCCTTCTGTCGAAGATCTGCAAACTACAGAGCGTAAGCTATGGATCTGCTACTCGGCATTAGATTCAATAAGCACATTACGGCTTTATGAAAGTTTAGGGAAGAAATTGTCTAAGATGAAATGGGAACTGGACGGTGTTAAAAAAGGAACGATGTATAACTTTTATGAGGAGTATTGGCGTCCATTTGGAGAGCTTCTTGTGAGAATGGAGACTCAGGGAATGCAAGTAGATCGTGCGTATCTTGCTGAGATAGAGAAAGTGGCTATCAAAGAGCAACAAATTGCTGCTGATAAATTTCGCAATTGGGCTTCAAAGTATTGTCCCGATGCGTTGCTTATGAATGTTGGAAGTGATACCCAGTTGCGGCAACTTTTTTTTGGTGGCATTCAGAATGCGTAAGTTCTTCTTATCTTGTCTCAGAAGTAAAATGCAGAAAATTTACTGCTTTCCCTTTAGTCCTTTTGATCCAAAGTTACATTTGAATACAAAAGACACTTCTTTTTGACCTGATAAATTTCAATATATTTGAGTGTTTCCTTTATTTGTTTTTTATTTTATTTTATTTTTTACAGGAAGAACCCTGATGAGGATATTCCAGAAACTAAGGAATTTAAAGTCCCTAACGTTGATTTGGTGATCGAAGAAGGAAAGAAGGCGCCCAAGAAGTTCCGTACGATTACACTGCATAGAATTTTCGATAGTCCGTTAAAAACTGACATGTACACACCAAGCGGTTGGCCCTCGGTTAGTGGAGATGCTTTGAAGGCCCTTGCCAGGCAATGTGCTGAAGAAGCTAAGCAGCTGACGGCATCAGATGCAAAGAAAGGTGTTAATGAAACAGCTTCTTCTGAAACCGAGAGAGAAGTGTTACTTGGGGCCTCAGATGCCATTTCCGCTCTTTGTGAAATTTGCTCAATCGACTCTTTAATTTCCAATTTCATCCTCCCGTTGCAGGTTAGTTGCTTTTGGTTTTTGTTTGAAACGATCTGAAGGGCTGAAGTTAGGGATGGCATGATTTCAATTTTTCAGCATGATAACATTGCTTATAGTATGACAAAAGTTCAGCTTTTTGTTAGTTTGGATTGCATGTTTTTTTTTATTGGTATATATATATTTAAAAATAAATTTGTGTTGGTTTTTGGGTTTTTAAGAGTAAGACGGTGGGAGATAGAAACGCTGGATGTTAAAGCTGGTTTATATGTTTGGAGAAATTGCCTGAAAATAGGAAAAGAAAAGTGTCTTGGAGGGAAAATGATTTGGTTTTAAGACCTATAAAATAAAATGGCTCAATAAACTATCCAGTGTTCTGTTTGTGGATGAAATGCAGTTTAGATTTTGCATCGAGTGAGTTTTGTGTAGAATATATTGGTGTTATGCATTGTGGAGAGAAAAGGAAGAGTATGGCTTTTCAGGTTACAAAAATTTGCTTTATTCAGATGAAAAAATTGATGTGAAAAAAGTGAATAACTAGTGTCCCAAACACTCTAGATTTGTCCACTGTTTTATGGCTTGTAGGCACACATTCACACGCACACCCAAAAGTGGAAGAATTTTGCTTTCCAAATGAAAGGGTTCTGTCTGTATGACTTGCAGAAAGATGATTCTTAAGATGTTGATTTCGTCTATGGGTCTGTAGTCAAGCACTAAAAAACACTGACAGTCTCTTACTGGTTACTGGAATGAATGTAGTCATTGAATTATTGGTTTCTTTTCAGGGCCCTCATATTGCAGGCAAGAATCAGCGTATTCATTGTTCACTAAATATCAATACAGAAACAGGGCGCTTATCAGCAAGAAGGCCCAATTTGCAGGTTTGCCATTTGACATCATTAAATTAAGGCAAATGATTTCAAAGGAATACAATAGGAATTGTGTGTTTCTAACTTGCACCGTGATTTCCATGTCTTTGTCATCCGTTTGTAAAACTGTAATTATATTGTTTGGGTTTGGTCTGGAATTACACTAAAAAGATATTTCAATGCCCCATCGGGCTTTTTACACGTCTCGTATACAGCTTTATCAACTGCTCTTTTGCTTTGAATTTTGTTCAGAATCAACCTGCTTTAGAGAAGGACCGGTATAAGATTCGTCAAGCCTTTATAGCTGAACCTGGGAACTCACTGATTGTTGCTGATTATGGACAGGTAAAGAAGTCTTAAATAATTGCATAGGTCGGTTTTTAGAAGGGCGTCTTTACTAACACCACACCAAATCTACCGTTGTGGCACCACAATGACAATGGACTTTTTCACAGTCGATTCTAGAGCTTATAATCAACTTTCCGGGGGTCGATTGTCACAATCGATCGGGTGAGAATCAGCTTTCCGCCGTTTGATTGTTTTCGGTGTGGTGCTACTAAAGACGCCATTTTTAGAATTGTGGAACTTCCAAGGTTGATTATTTACGTATATCTTTCACTATCAGTTGGAACTTAGGATTCTTGCTCACCTTGCCAACTGTCAAAGTATGCTAGATGCTTTTAAAGCCGGTGGGGACTTCCATTCGAGAACAGCAATGAACATGTATCCGCATATCCGCCAAGCAATCGAACAAAAGAAAGTGCTTCTCGAGTGGTATCCTCAATCCGGTGAAGATAAGCCGCCAGTTCCTTTGCTAAAGGTAATGTCACTGAGTTTTTGCTCAAATCATGATTGTGTTTGCTTTGTTGTTGCATCTGATTTTTAATGTAGATTTTCAGAAGGAACATACCATGTGCATTGTAACAAACACAATTTATTGACATCTGTTCAAGGCCATAGGGATGAGCCATCATGTTCTGGTATTATGAGCTTTTAAGGAAAAATGTAATTTGTAAACTTTCCTTTTTGCAGGATGCTTTTGCCTCTGAAAGAAGGAAAGCGAAGATGCTCAACTTTTCCATTGCCTATGGAAAGACCCCTGTGGGGCTTTCTCGTGATTGGAAGGTGTATTGCGTTGAATGATTTATTCAAGAGATTGATAAATTTATTGAAATTTGATCATTGACATCTGCGTTTTCAGGTTTCTGTGGAGGAAGCGAAAAAGACGGTTAACCTCTGGTATAGTGATCGAAAGGAAGTTTTGGCTTGGCAAGAAGAACGCAAAGCTGAAGCTCGTGCCAAAAATTCCGTTCACACATTACTTGGGAGGGCACGTCAATTCCCTTCACAACGAGCTGCGTCTCATGCTCAGAAATCACATATTGATCGAGCTGCCATCAACACGCCTGTTCAGGTTTCCAATAGATTTTAGTGTCATTTACTTTAATGTTTATGTCTTCTTCAAATCCATTAAGAAACACAAGCGCATCAGATACTCTATTTTCATTTGTGAAATACAGATTCTTTAAACTTTACTCAACATATATTGTATGAAATACAAATTCTCTATTTTCGATGTTCTATAGATTTTAATAGAGATTTTGATGCAATTCTACTTAAATAAGGATTCTGTAAAATAAAGAAATGTGGTGTGTGAATATGCAAAATAAAGAATTTGTTAAGAGTATGAGATGCAAATGCTCTAACACACCGCTCTATTAATTGCTCTGATTATATCGTAAAAGCCAGTGTCTGAATACCAATGTTAGGGTTTTTTTCCAACACTTAATTCTTTTTTCTGTGAAATGTCCCTAGGGAAGTGCAGCCGATGTGGCAATGTGCGCGATGTTGCAAATATCACAGGATCCACGTTTGGAAGAGCTAGGTTGGAAGTTGCTTTTACAGGTGAATATATAATCTAGTCTCTTTTCTTCTTAGAAGCTCCCTTTTTGCCTTCTTTCCATGTTAGACTATATTCTCAAATATGTTTTGAGATATTCAGTTTTATCCTCAAATACCCAAATACGACTTTAAGGGGGCTAAAATGCAAAATATGTCCTTTAAGTTGGCTTAGTGAAGGAGTTAGTCATGTTTCTTCCTGCACCAATTTTCACCTTTTTCAGTTGTATGTAGTCCTCTTGACGCCAGAGGAGGTTGACGTGAGTGACAGAGTTTTGGCCAGTTTTTTGCTATCGTGTCTCTGAATTTGGGGAAATAATATCGATTTTAGCATGAAAGTTGCAACATTCGTCCTTTGACCAGGCTGAAAAAGGACAGAAGCCTGAATTAGGCCAAGTTGAAGGACGGGTTTTTCCCTATTATTTTGCGTTGTCCTGCCAAAGTCGATTGTTTGGCCAACTTCAGCCTCCCATGGTGCCGGAGGACTAAAATTGAAAAACAAATTTACAAGTTAAAGGATGCAAATTGGTACCTGGGAAAAAACAGGACTACATCCCAGACTAGGTCAAATGAGAAGACAAAGTTTGCATTTTTTGCCACTCTAAAAGGGTAGAAACCCTGCAAATTATAGGAATTGAACCCTAGACACCTTTTTGGTGTTGAGGGCTCAAACTGTCACTGATGGGCAACTTCTTGTTTAAAATAAGGCCTGTATATGCAGAACTTTGAAGTAGTTTATTGTTGGTATAAAACAGGTTCATGATGAAGTTATATTAGAAGGGCCAACAGAGTCCGCGGAGATTGCCAAGGATATAGTGGTAGAGTGCATGTCCAAACCATTTAATGGAAAGAACATCCTCAAAGTAGATCTAGCTGTTGATGCTAAGTGTGCCAAAAACTGGTACGCCGCCAAGTAGATTACGACGATGATGCTACCCTCCGTAGCAGGAGTAGCTCTACACAACACGCATCGTCTGGGTTTGAAACGAGTCTTTTGGCTGTTTACAAACAGCATTTTTGTCAGGGAAAAGAGACCGTCGTTTCTGAATTGTGCCTGGATCTTTAATGGCGTTATGTTGGATCTGATAACCTGTTTTTTTTCGTATGGAAACGAAGGCGTGGTTTCGGAGTTAGGGTTTGTAGCTTGTAGCGGTACATGTTTTGGTATTCCTCTTCATTTAGGCAACTGCAAATTGTATAGCAGCAATGGTGTGTGCCTGTGCAGGTTGGATCCTGACTATCTTTTTGTTTTTATTTTTATTAAGTGTATGGTAATGTAATTCCACAATTTATACAAAAATCATGGTGTCAGCCATTTAAAGCCTAAAACTTTCCAAAAATCTTTGTGTTTGAATTGGTAAAAAAAAAACTACCCAAAATCCTATGTTCCACTAGTTGGGCTTGCTATGTCATATAATCATATCCGTATTTTATTTATTTTAGGATGAAAAATCCAAACACAAACTGATTCGGCTGTCTAAATCTTTAAAATGCTAAAACACATTTTCGAAAATGAAAGAAGTAGAGAATCTTGAAATTCTAGCCCCTCATATTTTGCAATTAAGTCTTCAATAATCAGTTGTTTAATATATTATTATTTTTTTTTTACTTTAAAAAAAAATATTACAAAAATCATTTATTTTGAGGACTTTAAGAGGGGGCGCCGGCTTATTTAGTCTTGTTGACTAAAGAAATGGCTTATTTAGTTTTTTCTTCTAAGAAAATGGTCTAAACAATCTTTTTAGACCATTTTCTCACGTCAAATTTTCGCGCGTTTAGGTGTTTTTGATGCAAACTAAACCCTAATTGGGAAGGTGAACCCAATAGGGGATTTGAGGACCTTAAGATCGTGCACATTTGTGAAAAAAATGGGAGAAAATCGCGGTCAAATTTTTTTTTTAAAGTACAAACAGTAACAGATTATATTGATCATTTCTTTTCCAAAAGAGACTATATTTGCCATTACCCCTTTATTTAAGGAGGGGCCATTACCCCCTTTAAGAGAGGCATCTTTTCCTAAAAAAAAGGAGAGGCATCTAAGCAGCTTTGGCACCACTTTCTTAAAAGGTTGTGTGTGTTTTGATGTTTGTGCTACATGCTAATGTTTGGTTATTAATACTTAGTATTAAATAATACTACAACTACTATGCATTTATTTACTTTGAAAGTCTTCATCGACAATCAAACTCAGTCTATATTACATCAAAACATAAGAAACAAATACTACGTATTGTACTCCTACTAATACAAAATTGATAATGTAATATCTCACGCTGACAATCTGTGGGAAAAACATTTATTTACCCATATAAGTGTGAATTATAAAATGTCTTCTCAACTTGAGTTAGATATTTTAAACCAAGCGAGGATGACAGTTGAAGTTGTTTACCAGATCACGCAGCACCTAAAAAGATTGCTCAATACGTTTATTTTTTTGTGGAAAATTATGATAAATGACATATTATAGCCTCTATTTATCATTTAATTGTTATTAACTTTTCTCATTTAAAGAATATGTCTATTTATTTATTTGGAAAATTATGATAGGACATTTTATAGCCCCTATTGCACAAGGTGCATCGGTTTAGTTGTGAGTTAGACTATAATCCGGTATGAAGATCAGGGTTTGAGCCCGTTAGGGGTAAAAGTGTGTGTTAAAATCTTTCGTGTTCCGAAAAAAATAACCCCTATTTATAATTTATATTCCATTATTGTTATTAACTTTTTTCATTCAGAGAAGAAAAACCAAGAAAAAAAAAGACAAGAAAACATAGAAGTACTTTATATTTTTCTTTTTTCTTATATAATCATAAGTACTTTTTTTTAGTGGAGATAATAATAATACTGACTTTCAGAAAGAAAAAAAAAAAAAACAAATCATAATACTTTCAAACATTTGAACACTTCGTTATGCAAATTGTCACCGTTTCAAAGTTTGAAGGCGGTCAAAGTGTAGCAAACTACTAATCTTTAGTTTTTGTGATTGCTCTATTTCAACCCTCACCCCTTTTTATTTCTTATCGTAGTATTTATGAAAAAAAAAATTGTATTAATGTAATATCTAAATTGGAAAAATGGTGAAATCATTACCAAAATATAATGTTTTGATAACACGTGTTAGCCATTTTAAGTTAAGTGAGATCAATGATTTTAAATAGTTACTGAATTTATTATAACTATATCAGCGACGTTATACCCGTGTCGTGGACGCTACACCGTAAAAGAGGATGAGGATCACATAATTTTTTTATATTATTAATTTGGGTTAATTTTTACGTCAAATGAGAACAATAAACTTAAGTAGTTATCGTCGTCTGAAACGAGTTTGTAACGTTACACCTACATGGAGTTAAATTTATATTATAGCAATGAGTTTCTCTAATAGAATTTTCGGTCGATTTGGAGAAATGAATTAAAAAATGAAAATTGTTTTACAACAAATTTTCTAGGATTTTCTTTTTGGATGTACATATGTTTTTATTTAAAATGAAAAACAGTCACACTCTTTAATATAAAAATAAATATAAATATAAAAAACACCATATTTTTTTCTTTCAGTTACAAGCATATCAAATACATTTCGAATCTACTCACGGTTGATATAAATACTCAACCGCCCTTCCAAACATTGAATTGAATTTTGTCGTGCTAAAAGAAAAAGAAAATACATTTTCTCTTCGACTAATTATCAATATCCAAAAACTTGAGATTCTATTGAAAAGCATGCCAAGACTACCTGCTTAGCTTTCTTCACAATATATGTTGATTAGTAGCTTTAAAGATATATCAAAGAGCCCACCGGAAACATATGACTCAGCTCAGCCGGAGAATCGTTCGGGGTGGCAAATTAATTAGGTGGCGTTTACTGGAGAGGATTTCCATATTGTTTGTTGGGGAGTTTATAATGAAGTGAACAAAATTATCAAAACGAGAAAACTAGATACAATAACGTAGAGTCGAGGTGAGACCCTTTCCTGCAAAAATTATTCGATCCCTATTGATTGCCTCCGGGATTTTCACGAATATGATTGCGGGATAAAACTACGTTCCCTTTTATCTTTAGGCAACTAGATAAAAGGATGCTATAAAAGTTTTAGTAGAATATGTATGTTGAAGATTGAGATTTTCAGAAAACATTCAAGAGTTGAAAAAACAATCTACTTGTTTTTGTTCTTCAAGTGTTATATATATATGTCTTGTGTTTATGCAATGATAAAACACAAGTTACATCCCTTCAAAGTCGATTTACAAATCGACAAAACCGAAAGGATACCAACAAAACCGACCAAATCGCTTCAAAATCGCTTCATCGGGCGCCCGCTTTGAATTACGGACGCCCGTTAAAAGCAAATCGGGGCGGGCGCCCGCTTTTTCAAACGTTAAATCCGTCCAAACAAGTTTAGAACTCAGATCTAAATCTACACACCGGGCGCCCGTCCGAGAATCAACGTCCGTCCAATAAAGAGATTTAAAACGATGAGCCAATCGAACATCGACGCCCGTCCAGTGAATATGGACGCCCGTCTGAAAAGAAGCCAAGATGAACGCCCGTTCATATAATATGGACGCCCGTCCAAACAGCAGCAGAATCCTGTTTTGTTCAACACTTGATCTAATCACTTCCGTAAGCTTGCAAATGTCAATTATAAGCATGCACCCCGCATCCCCTAACTTATATCGATTGTTTCATGCTTACCAAACCTCAAAACTAAGTCCAATTACACTAAATGACATTGGTGATATAATCACCAACAATCCTCCCCCATTTAGTGTAACCCTTGATTTAGTTAAAACATATCAACATACAACAATTCATCTTTCAATGATAATATCACGCAGATTGAATTACCACCTAGTATATTACACATTCCAAAATATTCTAGTATTGGGGTGTGACTAAGCATTGAACCCCTTTACACATTTGAATACTTCAAAGATAATACACAAATGAATCAAGAAACAACTTCTATAGCTTGCTTGACACTCTCTATCCAGGCCTTGTGTCCATATCAATTCATGAGCATGTAGAAAGCCAACCCTAACTTTCTTGAAGCGGCCAAACTTCATACTCATATAGGTGAGTCTTATTAGTCGTGTACCGCAACAACACTTTTCATAAGACTCATTAAGATTAATATCAACCTCACATGCAGCTCTCAGACACACCTTCGGGACAAAACACATGTGCCAAATCTAAGTCACTAGGCCTTCCACATTGAATTCAAATTTCAATGTCGTATTAGGAGGGAATTGGGTATCCTAATGCAAAGATTCAATGGGTTGTAGACCCATCCCGACAACTGACTTGATGAACAAGTCCTTAGCCAATGCCTTGGTCAAATGATCGGCTAAATTCTTTTGAGATCTCACAAAAGCAACAGATATCACCCCGTGGGTGATCAACTCACGAATCGAGCTATGCCTAACTCCAATATGTCGCGACTTTCCGTTGTACACTTGACTATAGCATTTAGCCAATGTATTTTCACTATCACAATTGATAGAAATTGGTGATATCGGTTTTGGCCACAATGGAATCTCGTAAATCGATGTTTAAGCCATTCCGCCTAAACTGGCGGCGGCCAAGGCAATAAACTCCGATTCCATTGTTGAGTTTGCATTACATGTTTGCTTCTTGGAAGCCCATGAAATGGCACCACCTCCAAGTAAAACACCCAACCACTCGTAGAAGAATGATTTTCATTTGATATCCAACTAGCATCCGAGTAGCCTTCTATGACCGAAGGATGTCCAACATAAGTTAAACCAAAATCCTTGGTAAACTTAAGATACCTTAACACACGTGTCACCGCATGCCAATGAATACTACTTGGATTACTAGTATATCTACTAAGTTTTCCAACCGCATATGCAATGTCCGGACGTGTGCTAGTCATTGCATACATCAAACATCCTATCACTCGAGCATATTCAAGTTGAGACTCTGGTTTACCCGTATTCAACTCAAATTTCTCATGTGGATCCATGGGAGTTCTAGCCGAAATGAGAATTTTCACAATTGAACTTCTTCAATACTTTCTCAATATAGTGAGATTGTGTCAAAGTAATCCCTTTGTCATTCCTTGTGATTTTTATACCAAGGATAACATCCGCCTCCCCATGTCTTTCATTGAAAAACTTGATGACAAAAAGATTTGCAATGGTCAACTTGATCTTGGCTTGTACCAAAGATCAACATGTCATCAACATATAGACAAATGATTACACCTTTTACTGGTTTCATCAAATTTGCTATATAAACACTTGTCCATTTGGTTAAGCTTAAAACCATTAGACAAAACAACTTCATCAAACTTATGGTGCCATTGTTTGGGAGCTGTTTCAAATTTACATCTGATGATTTAACAAGCTTACACACTTTATGCTCATTTCGGGTATCACAAAACCCTCCGGTTGTTTCATATAAATTTCCTCATCTAGATCTCCATTCAAGAAGGCTGTTTTAACATCCATTTGATGGATAACAAGATTGTTAATGGCTGCCAAGGCTATCAACAATCTAATAGTGGAGATTCGAGCAACCGGGGCATAAGTGTCAAAATAATCAATGCCTTCCTTTTGTCTAAAGCCTTGTATCACCAACCGGGCTTTATACCTTTCAACGGATCCATCAATCTTCAATTTTCTTTTGAAGATCCATTTACAACCTAACGGTTTACAACCACGTGGAAGATCCGTTAATATCCACGTATCATTGCCTAAAATGGAATCCATCTCATCATTAATGGCTTCCTTCCAAAAGGCAATATCCCGAGACTCATAGCCTCTTTATAAGTTCTAGGATCATCATCAATATGATAACAATAAGCATATTGAAATCCTACTTCATCTCTTGTACCCTCCACCAAATATGTTTGGAAATCGGGACCAAAAGATTTTTCTTTTCTAGCCCTTTTGCTTTTTCAAGCACCAAAGGCTCATCTTGTGATTTCTCACCACCACAACTTTCACTAGTTCCAATAGGAACATCATTTCTTAGCCTTAATATAGAAGAAAACCGACTTTCATCAAAGAGAGCATCCTTGATTCAATTACGGAATGAACCGCAATCGAATCATTTGGTTCTATAACATAGAACCTATATGCCTTGGAATGCAATGCATATCCAACAAAAATGCAATCAATGCCTCTTTCCCCAAGGTTTTAATCTTGGGATTGGGTAGTCTCACGATCGCCTTCTACATCCCCAAACACGCAAATAATGCAAGTTTGGCTTCTTCTTATACCATTGCTCATATGGGGTAATAGGATTCTTTTATTAGAATTCTATTCAAAAGATAACAAGTCACAAGATAGCTTCTCCCCAAAAACCCTCACTCAATCCTCGAGTAAGAAAGCATAGCATTTACCATCTCTTTTAATGATCGATTCTTTCTTTCACTATGCCATTTTGTTGTGGTGTATAAGGTGAAGTGATTTCATGTATAATCCCACAAGATTCAAAGAATGGTGGATCAAAATATTCTCCACCTCTATCCGTACGAAGCTTCTTAATTTTACTTTCAAGTTGCAATTCTACTTCGGTTTTAAATACTTTAAACTTTTCCATTGCCTCGTCTTTTGTAAAAAGCAAGTAAACATAGCAAAAACGAGTGCAATCATCAATGAAAGTAACAACATATTTCTTGTTTCCAAAAGAAGGAGAAGAATGAAAATCACACAAGTCACTATGAACAAGTTCCAAAATTGTAGATGACTTTTCAACACCTTTAAAAGGTTGTCTTACAATTTTAGTTAAGCTACAAGTATCACACTTATTCATAGTTGTACTACAAACAGGAATTAAGTCATTTTTAGACATTTGCAACATTCTTCTAAAATGTACATGACCTAATCTTGCATGCCATAAGTATGATTCATCAACATTAATATTCATAACATTCATAGCAACATTGTCATTCAAACCATTACTAATGTTAAGCATATACATACCATTACTAAGATAACCAAATCCTACAAACATACCATGTTTAGATAATACATAACGAGAGGACTCATAAACTTGTTTGTAGCCCTCTTTACACAAAACACTACCGAAACCAAGTTCTTCCGGATTAAAGGAACATGTAAAACATTGTTTAAAGTTACAAATTTTCGAGAACTAAATTGCAAGTTAACTATTCCTCTTCCAACAACAAAAGATTTAGACTCGTTTCCCGTATGCACAATGGATCCATCTTCAACTTTTTCATATGTTGAAAACCACGATTTATCCTTGCACACATGTCTAGTTGCTCCCGAGTCTATCCACCAACTAACATCATCATCCCGCAAATAACATGCTTCGAAATCGGTGGAACATAATTCAAATCGTAATTAAAACCACAATTAAAAACAATTGTACCTTGATGTTTAGGTGGACTTGGATCTTTCGACCCATTCACCGGCCTTTGCCCTTACCATTGTTGTTCTTTCTAGAAAAACAATCACACCCTGAAATGGCCTTCCTTATCATGAATACCAACAAGCCCTTTTTGGCTTTTTGTTGGACTTTGCTTTGTTCTTGTTGTTGTTGGAATCAAACTTTCTTTTGTTATTCTTTTTGAAGTTTCTCCAACTTCAACCATGTTGATTGAAGTTGAACCACCTGCAATGTTCTTTCCGCAACCTACAATATTTTTACCATTCTCTTTGCAAACGTAAACTTTCTTCTATTCTCAAATGAGAACCAAGTTCAATCAAAGAAAGTTCTTCCTTTTTATGTTTCAGTTGAATTTTGAAATCCTTCCAAGAAGGAGGCAACTTTTCAATAATGCTTGAAACACATATGGACTCATCCATAGCCATCTTATGCATAGAGAACCCGACCAAACAAACGTAGCAATTCATGATATTGATCCATGACAGACGATTATCTACCATCACATATTTCATAAAGTTACCAACAAGAAACTTCTTACTAGATGCATCTTCACTTACATACTTTGCCTCCAAAGTATCCCACAACTCTTTAGATGTTTCAATTTCAAGATAGGTATCAAACAAATTATTAGACATACCGTTCGTGATGTGACCACGGCATATATAGTCATCGTTTTCCCACTTACTTTTTCTCCTCGACTCTTCCATGGTGTCATTATCATCAATCTGAGGGCATGGTGTACTCAACACGTACACAACCTTCAATGCGAGTCAAAGGAAATGCATTTTCTTTTGCCACCTTCGAAATCCTCACCATTGAATTGTTCCAACTTGTTTGAATTAGAAGTCATCTCCTTGATACTCGACATTGTTCAAAAACAACAATAATTTTTGCAGATTGTTGGGAGTTTATAATGAAGTGAACAAAATTATCAAAACGAAAACTAGATACAATAACGTAGAAGTCGAGGTGAGACCCTTTCTCTGCAAAATTATTCGATCCCTATTGATTGCCTCCGGGATTTTCACGAATATGATTGCGGGATAAAATTCACGCTCCTTTTTATCTTTAGGCAACTAGATAAAAGGATGCTATAAAAGTTTTAGTAGAATATGTATGTTGAAGATTGAGATTTTCGTAAAACATTCAAGAGTTGAAAAAACAATCTACTTGTTTTTGTTCTTCAAGTGTTATATATATATGTCTTGTGTTTATGCAATGATAAAACACAAGTTACATCCTTCAAAGTCGCTTGCAAATCGACAAAACCCGAAAGATACCAACAAAACCGACCAAATCGCTTCAAAATCGCTTTGGACGCCCGTTTGAATTTCGACGCCGCGTCTAAAAGCAAATCGGACGGGCGTCGCTTTCTTCAAACGTTCGTCCGTCCAAACAAGTTTAGAACTCAGATCTCTAATCTACACACACCGGACGCCCGCCCGAGAAATCAACGTCCGTCCAATAAAGAGATTTAAAACCAAGAGCCAAATCGAACATCGACGCCCGTCCAGGTGAATATGGGCGCCCGTCTGAAAAAAAAGCAAGATGAACGCCCGTTCATATAATATGGACGCCCGTCCAAACAAAGCAGCAGCGAATCCTGTTTTGTTCAACACTTGATCTAATCACTTAGTAGTAAGTTTGCAAATGTCAATTATAAAGACGCACTTCGCATCCCCTAACTTATATCGATTGTTTCATGCTTACCAAACCTCAAAACTAAGTCCAATTACACTAAATGACATTGGTGATATAATCACCAACATTGTTTAGATTTTTCTGGGAGAGAATTCTTTGTTGTTCTAAAGGAAATCCTGTTAGATATCGAAGGCTTTCTCAATGGGCTTCTTCTAAAGCCATGGAAGAAGCTATGGAGGAGGAGTCTGGTCTTGTTCACCAACAAGAACCAGGCTTTTCATGCAGAGGTTATGACAGTGATTCTGATTTAGTTAACTTGAAGATCAGCCTTTTGGGTGATTGCCGGATTGGCAAAACAAGCTTCTTGGTAAGCATATAAATTGATGAAAATTTCTGGTTTTATTTGGCTTTATGCTTGGCCGTTTGGTTAGGGACTTTAATCAAACAGCTAAGACTCAAAGGAAATCACATTACTGCCCCTTCCTCTGTTTGTTTTTTTCTTCCAATTATTGTATCCAGTATACAATATAAATAGCAGGGTGGAATTATTGTACTTTTTGTTGAAATGTATAAAATATTAATTATCTAGTGTGAAATTTATCTACCTCCTGCAAACATTGTCTAGCCTTATTATAGACCCATGCTGCGGGGGCGGGGGCGGGGGCGGGGGCGTGGGCGTGTTGAGGTATATTAAAATGTTAATTATCTACGTTTCCTTCGGCTCAAGTTTTTAGGAGATATGGTAATTCAACTTGGTTGTTTCTTTGACTTGGGCTTGCAGATAAAGTATGTAGGAGATGAACAAGAGAAGAAGAGTTTACAGATGAAAGGTTTAAATTTGATGGATAAGACAGTAATGGTTAAGAATGCAAGAATTGCTTTCAGAATATGGGATGTGGGAGGTATGATGATTTTTTTGACTTTTCCTTTTGTTGGGATGTTCATATCTTTTTTTACGTGGAAACACTCAATTATATTTTTGGCATTATTGTTATATAGTACATTTTATACTCCATTTTGCCTTATGTGATAGGTATGAAAATGATTTGTTTGTAAAATATATTCATCTATTGTATTATGCAAATGGTTGATTGTAGGGGACCAGAGATCATTTGATCAAGTTCCTATTGCTTGCAAGGATGCAGTAGCTATTTTGTTCATGTTTGATCTCACTAATCGGAGCACACTCAACAGGTATGTTCATATGTTGTTTAATTGTCAGGAAGTTCAGTGCATGACGACAGAGTAATTAGTTTCTGCAAAACAAAAGTCTCGGGGCTTCTATTTTTCTTGCGTAAAGCCTTTGGTGAGTCCGAGTCGACCAATAGGTTTGTCTTCTTCCGGTGTCCAGGTTCAATAGGCCCGACTAATTATGGTATCTGAGACCAACAAACCTGACTAATCCAGAGTTTGTCTGGATGGCATCTACATAGTTAGACTCTTTGCTTAAAGATAAACGTCTGGATCATACTTCTTTTATCATCATGCTTCAAAATGTATTAGGCTTTTAATAACATCTAACTTGTTGCTTCTTAATTCTTGCAGTGTTATTGGATGGTATAGGGAAGCAAGAAAATGGAATCAGGTACGTACAACATGGTTTTGATATGATTTTCTTTTTTCTAACTCATGGGGGGCACGTGTCCTCGATGCATTCACCGGAAGGATCTTTGAACCAATTTCACATGAGAATATATGATCCACGATCGCGCAATAGGTTCTGAAAAATTAAAAGGGTAAAAAAGTGGTTAGGAAAAGGCATTACTATATCAATAACTAGCTTAGTTAGGTGAAGAACATTATCTGCAATGCATTAGAGAGGTGGTTATGGTGGCCCAACCAACATTTGCTGGATTTAATTTCTATCTAATATAGAAAAAGTCCATCCTTTTTAATATTTGTTTAGACAATAACTATAGTAGGTGAAACTTTAATACTAGTATTATTGCTTTAACCTTTTCCATATCTTAGCTCCGTTGTCATATATTCTCAACTGTACTGAATAAGAACTGATTCCTGATTTGCTTGGTTGTTTAAGCTTAATTAATTATCTTATAATTGCATGCGAAGTTTTTGTTAAGAGGAAAATGAGAGGAATGAATGTAGTGTCCAAACAGACTGTAAAGTAGCTAGTGGAAAGTAAGTAACTAAGAATATGTTCATGAATGATTGTTGCAGTCACTAATTAAGGCAGGCTTAGTCACTAATCTGAGACTTACTTGAACTCAAATTATCATTTGCAGACGGCGATTCCTATATTAGTTGGGACAAAGTTTGACGATTTTGTCCAGCTTCCTCTAGACATTCAATGGACTGTCATAACTCAGGTAAAAATGGTCTTTCTTACAATTATTTATATGGATAATGGCTCTTTTAGTCCCTCCTCATGTTTCATGATTTTTGCATTTCTTATTTCAACGCTTCATTTTTCGTACTTTTGCAACACTGACATTTCTAGAGAAAGTAAGACTACTCTGCACAAAAATAAGTTCAATGGAGATAGATATCACGGGACCGATTTCGTTGGAGAGGATCCTGATTGCTCGGGATCATGTAGGCATATCGTCATATAAAACACAAATTTACTTGCAATAATGATATATCCACTCCAATTACTCTCTCCTGTAGCAGCTTTTAGTATGATGAGTTGGAAAGATTGATGAAGGAGCATGTAATATGTATGTATAAAATAATAATAATGCAGGCAAGGGGATATGGAAGATCAATGAGAGCAACGGTGTTCTTCTCAAGTGCGACCCACAACATAAATGTGAACAAGATCTTCAAATTCATCATTTCCAAGCTTTTTAATTTGCCTTGGTCTCTTCAACGTAACTTGACTCTGGGTGAACCCATTATTGATTTCTTCTAGCCATTTCATTGTACTGTAACGGCATCATAGAGTTTTTACTGTGACACCATACCGGACATAATTGATTTTTTAAAAGTTTGATTCTAAACAATAGAATCGACTTTCACCCGATTCTATTGTTTAGAATCAAACTTTTTAAAAAAAATCGATTGTCACTGTGTTGCCATACCGATAAGTTAGTTTAGAATCTAGACTTTACAGTCATTTTGGGCTGGCCACTTTGTATATAATGGGCATCTCTCTGGTTTTGAAAAAAAAAAAGCACAAATTTGAGCAAAAGTAGAAGCTTACAGCAAGCATCATTTGTTTTGTTTCCTACCATCACATGCCCCTTCTCCAATTTTTATTTTTATTTTTAAATATATTAATTTTCCTTGTTTGTTTTTAAGTTTGTCAGATTTTCTAAATGTTTCTATGCATTTATTTATAGAGAAGTTATAGAATGTGTTATTTTACAGGAAAGTTGTTACACCAATTAATTAAGTTGTGTTCTAAAATTTTATCAATCACTGCTTTATTTAACCACCATTTTAGGTGCTGAAAACAGAATCTATTTTGATCTACTTAAGGTCATCTCGTTTCTACACATTCTAGTGTCCTAAACGACATCGTGTATACTTTCAAGCAGGGTCAGCCCCGAAGCTAAAGGTAAAAGAGAACTTGGTCAATATACCTTAAAAACACATTTTTTTTTAGTGTTCCTAATTTTGATTTATTTCCCGTAGGTGCATTGTGAGAACCGACCTTGGGAAAGTTGGTTCTTGCTCCAGAATCTATGAGAAGTCGGTTTCTGCCTCCAGAAACGACTTCACAAAATCGATTCTATTGTTGTGGACATGTGGAGTGGTGTACGGGTAAAATGAGTGAGATGCAACGAGTGATTTGTTTTGGAGTAACCAGTAGAGTATTGTGAAAGAAAATAAATAGCTATTACATACATAATAATTACTAAAAATATAACCAATATTACACATGAAAATAACTTTTAAACGTGTAAATATTTGTTTTGAAAGGTGTGCATTTATTATTAATCAATGTCCGATAAACAAGCATTCACCGTATAAGGTGGGTGAATTCCCCAAGTAACTAAGTCATTTGCAGATAAACTTGTTTGGGCTAGATAGTGAGGAGGTCTATTGCCCGAGCGCCTAACAAATGAAAAACTGCACAAGGTTAATGCACGACTAATGGCAATACAATCTATAGATGTATGCGAGCCGAGCTACTCGTGAATAGCTCGAGATTGGCTCGAGCCAAAACCCGACTCTACTGGGTTTAAATCAGCTCGAATTCGGAATCGACTCGACTCAAAGATCAAACGCTCGATACTTGAGCAACGCAATACTCGACTCGACTACTCGCGAGCAAGCTCGAATATATATATACTAGTAAACAACCCGTGCATAATGCACGGGTCAAATGAATTTTTAGAAGAAATTATTGAGGGCATTGAAACTTCTCTTTTTATAAAAAGAAAGCGAGAATACGCAGATACAACGTTACTTTTGCAATGGACGCGTCCACCCAACCAAATAAATATACCAAATTTAAGAGCCACCACTCGTTGAAGGATATTTTCACCGATACATCGTATAACACAACAAAATTTCCAATCAGTGCTTATGCATACAGTAAAATCACATATGTTAACGTAAAATGGAAGGCAAACCATAACTAAATAAATAGAAAAAATAAATAAATTAAACATGAAACTTTCTTGCCTTGTTCTTTTCATCCCAGGCCATTTAACCTGCATCAAACATTCAAACCACAATATACCCATAACCCAAAACTGCATAAATAAAACAAATAAATAAACTCAGGCACCCATAACACGAAATTGCATAAGAAAGAAACGAAGCACCTCGTGTTTTCTTCAGCTTTCGAACAGAACTCACGATTACGATGAGTGAAACTTCAAAAAGCGGACAAATCTTCTATTGATTTAATTCCTAAAAGTGATATAAACCATGGCTAAGACAAATCACAAATATTTGACAGCCACCCAATAACACGAAATTGCATAAGAAAAAAAAAAAACAAAGCACGCCATGTTATCTTCAACAATTTTGAACAAAACTCACAATTACGATGAGAGAAACTTGAAAAGGCGGCATATCTTCACTTGATTTAGTCCTAAAACTGACATAAACCATGGCTACGCCAAACTGCAAATATTTGACGGGTGGGTAGAAATCCGGAATTGAAGGAGAAAATGGTGCATGATGCCACATTACCTATGTCAATCCCATTATCTTCACCGGTGTATATTAAATGGTGCATGAAGATCTTCAGAATCAATCTTAATGTAGCTGGAGTTAATCATTAGAATAAGAAGACATTGTTGTTTTAGATAATGTCGTTGTAACTCCTGCTAAATCATAGACAAAGGCATACCAGTGACTCAAAGGAATCCTGTATTGCTGTAATGAGAGAAAATGATGTTGAATCGGTAGACAACATGTTCAATTTTCATCAACTATATTGATGGAGAGGTAACGATAATTGAAATGAATACTCAAGTGTCAAGCACTTCTATGATAGGGGCAAAAGCAAATGGCTTCCCAATAGCAAAGATGACTGCAAACCTCTTTTTTGGCTTCTCTTTGTTGCCTTCTTAATATGCCAGATACCTAGTTATATGACACAGAAGAAATCAACTAAACATGTCGGAAAAAATGCACGTTTTCATATATGGCAACAACAACCCACTTGCACATAATTACACCATACACTTTATCAATTTGAAGCATCTCAAAGGTCGTGAGAGCCTCGTATGTCTCTTTCCAACTAAAATTAAATATCACATAAGGTTACCAAACATGAAGGATTAAACATTTATCAGGTTCAACACCACATAAAAACCATCTTAAAAAGTCATTTCAGAAAGCAAGACTCCACGTTTCGCCTCCCATTTATGCTTTATTCCATCCCCATGGTTTTAGCCACATCCTGAAAGCACTTTTCTCAAATCCACCCACGCCTCAATGTTGAGTCTTCATCATCATAGTAAAGGCCAACATGAGAAAAATAACAACAAAGCAGTGAAGATCATGAATCGTTAATAAATAACTCACCATCCAAAATATGAATTTGCAGCAATATAACAAAAAAAAATTTAAGATGACAATGTCTTTCAGCTCGCGTGTGTTTTTAATATAATCCCACCACTAACAGAAACCCAAGCCTCATCGACTGAAAAGCAAACGGAAAAAAACATTATATTCAATATGAATCATAGAGTAAAAACTTTAGAAATTAGATAAGACATTTCACGTGATCAGAGTCTTTGTCATTATCCACGGTTCACAAACTTTTCCATGCAACTGCACCTCAAGTGATGAACAAAAATACTTTATTTAAGAAAAACAGCCGATCATAAAAAGAAAATTCATAAAGGTCGAACTTTGACCTGAAGGAGTTATAAATCGCATCTAAACAGTCGGGTAAGATTGAACCCGCTTTGCTTCCAATTAAGGCCGCCAAAATTCAAGACCACATAGGGGAGATGTGATCCTTATTTATTTTGGTTGAAGAAACGTCCATTCTCAGAGTGCTTGCGGGAATAACCTAATGTAAAAACAAAACATGTATTGTGAGAATATGAAGAGGATAAGTGACGATCAATGTTACAAATGAATGAAAGGAAGAAACAAAAATTACCTTGGTTCATTGTCTAGCGGACGGACGTCACAAATGGTATGTCCAAATAGTATGTCCCGCACTTTGCAGTGATAGAAGATCAATTAATCCTTGGGCAACAATAAAAGCACCATATTCATCTCTTAATAATAAACAAAATATGCCAGGAAAAAGTATGATAACTCATGATATTAGTAAAATATGCAAATAACATGGTAATAGAAAATGGATAAGTTGAAAGAGAAGATGAAGAAACAACGTTTAGGGTGGATCAAAAGTTGGAGTTCGCCATCCGGTGAACCATTATCACTGTCCTTTTCACGTCTCATAATAGAGGCTTCTCTACTGCAACACCAGAAATATTCCATAAATGAAGGATCACACAACCCACTTAGAATAATAACAACGTCAAACGAACCTTAATTACAAATAGCTCCAAAAGAAATGAAGAAGCAACGCATTAAAGCTCAATTGAAGTAAAACCAAACACTATTGTAACAGTTATGGACCACCAAATTTGGCATTAAAAATACCTGCAATGAACAAAGCATCCCTTCAATTTAAAAAAAAAAAGTCAAATTAGGTATTAAAACCTAGACAAAAATTTCGAGAAAGTGTATTGTCAATGCATTTCATTTACAAAACTAAGGACTATTATATTTTTTATGCAAATCATTTAACCTGTCTGAGCAAGGATCCGCATCAACGCAAAAAATAGATATACTAATGAAAATGATGCTTGTCGACCCCTGAGATTCTTCGATTGTCTTCATTCCTTCACTACCGGGCACACGCCCCGTCATTGTTCTATGCTTTAGTATTTGGAAAAATATATACAATGGAAATGACGTTTATTTAAAAGGATTGGAATAACAAAGGTGTGGTTTTTGTTACCTTGAGAGGAATTGTTGTTGTTTCTGTTTTGTGGTCTCCCAACAGGTGAACTCCCAGAACCATAAGCAACCAAGTGAGCAGAGGGATTAGATTGCCCAGTAATGGCTCCATTTGTCAAGTTAATAGTAGGATTGAACCTGGCCAAAAGTCTTTCACGTGTCAGTAACTGGGATTAAACTTCAGGCCATGTAAGTGAGCCAACACGTGAGGTAATATTCACAATCACTACCTCATAATCTTTATCCAAACCTCCTAATGTGGCAAGTATAAGTTCTGGTTTGGACATAGGGTATCCATCTGCTGCCAAACTGTCATTGTATGACTTCATTTGAGCCAAATAATCACTCATGTATTTGCTACATTTCTCAGATTTAGTGAGAACACTCTTAAATTCCAACATTCTTGCTTCAGACTGACTATTAAAGAGTGTCTCCAAGGTGGTCCAAATCTCATGGGATGTGCTACAACCCATTACTTCTACAAGAGCCTCATCTGTCATAGAACTCAGGAGCCATCCCATCAACAATTTATCCACAGTATCCCACTCATCAATAGCATGATTTGAGACACAAGTATACAGATTTGTGTTTGGAGGTCTAGGTATGGTTCCAAACAAGAAACCATCCAGCTTATGGCCTTTAACAATAGGCAAAATCATGTACTTCCATAACAAGAAATTATCTCTTATAAGTTTCACAGTACAGGTCTGATTCAAGTGCCCTTGAAAGGGAGATCCAGTGTGGCTCAGTGCGCCCAGAGATGGTGACCGGAGAAACGATGGAATAGCAGGTATAGTAGGTGGTATAACAGTACCTGACATCTGAGAGAAGAAGGGAGCTCCAGGAATGTTTGAGGAAGAAAATATGAAACCTGGGTAAGGAACTGATCCAAAAGTAGCTCGGTACCGAGAGAATGCACCAAAGATCTGCTGCAGTGACAGTGGAGCTAGCAACGGCCGAAATCGGTGTGGTGTTTTCCGGTCCAGTGCTTCCATGGCTTTCTCCAGCGTTTGGCGGTACCGACGACGGAGGAGTTGAGGTCCCAATACTCGTGACACAAGTCTATAGCTCTAATACCAAGTTTGAATTAAGTAAAACAGTAGAATGACTCAATTGATGGAGCTTAAGCTGGGAGGAAGAAGATGAACTTTTTCATTCAATATCAAATCAGTTTTGGTACAAGATATGATTTTGTACAAAGGTAGCTAACAGAATCTAGCACACATCCCAAAACAATGACACTTGACACTCATCTTAGGCATACACTTGTCACATACAATTAATCACTAATACCCTTAACTTTATCTATGACATTTGATTTTATGAAAAATTGAATGTATGATCGATATTTGATTTTATAGAGGTCAAATATTCACGTTCAACTCTTACCGAATCGGATATAAACACTAAATAAATATGATGTCATGATAGATTCGTCCCTTAAATGCATTTGTTTATAGACAAAGTCATGGAATGATTTATTATGCATGAACGTTCATGCACCAAATTAACATGTGATTCCCAAAATCAATCCCTTACAAAATTAAATGATATACTTTATGAAGAAAATGTTATACTTGTTGAAAGTGGTGAATCTTGAAGAACATTTCAGCGGTGCACAACTGATTTTTGTAATGGTGCACAACTGATTTTTCTAAGTAATCTTTTCTTTTCAGCGATTGGACAAATTATTTTTAGTGTAATTAATTATTATTATTTTTCTTCGGTTAAGCAGAATTCGTGGGCAACAAATGAATAATGATCAATGGGTTTATCAACATGAACGATAGTGTAAAAATATATATGATACTAGTTTGACTTCGTCCGTTTTATAGATGTATATTTTTTATTTTTATTTTTTTTATGAGGAAAAACAATGTAATGTTGTAAAGCACCAAAACAAACTGAACCACATCACACACTCTCTATATCAGTCCTATTTATATCCATGCATTCGGGGCTTGGAAATTTACGCATATTTTTAACCTTAATTATATGTTATGTAAGCACCCAAAAAAAATTAAAAAAGAAAGAGTTATTTATACAACAAACAGAAAACGTTGCATAAAGCGCATCTGGTGTAGTGGTATCATAGTACCCTCCCACGGTACTGACCGGGGTTCGATTCCCCGGATGCGCATTTATTTCTTTTTAACTTTTTTCCATTTTCACCTTTTTGAATAGTTACCTGTCATCCCAAATATAATTTCCTTTTGGCCGATCAGTCGATCCGATCGATCATATTCTCGGTAAAATCAACTAATAATATCATACAGCTTCATTAATGAAAAATGATAAAGGAGACCCAATCCACGTATCATCCCCACAAATGTGTTTTTTGTGGTCCTGTATTCTGTTTTTCTTTATTATCATTATTATTAACTGACAAAGTATATGGTGGATAAGGGAGTCGATGGAGTTTTGTGGGGATAATGTCGGTACCCCTATCATTTCTGGAGAGAGATGTCAAAACATGGAGGATGAGAATATATTGCGGTGAAGAGTTGGTGGTTGCAGGCATAATAAGAACTATGGTTTTTTTTTCTTAGACAAAAAATATGGAATAGTTTAGCAGGTTAACATAACCGATTAGATGAGTTAAAGTACACGTTTGTTATGGTGTACTAAAAAAAAATAATAAAAAAATCCAACACATATAGTTATTCAATTTTATTTTAATTTTTTTGCATCCAAAACAGGTAGGCAGCATTCTTCACCAAAAAAAAAAAATAATAAAATAAAATAAAATTAACAGCAAAGGTGTCCCGTCCAGAGAGGAGCAACAATTCTGATTTGAAGGTTCCATAGCAAAGGCAACCAAAGATCAGCTTCCTTCAATGCTGGAAGAATCTGCAGCAGACAGGCACCAACAGAAACGGCAAACAGCAAAAGAGAGAGTCTCTTCCTCACAGTCACAGCTGGTAAATTAAGAGAGTCAAGAGATGCTTCCAATTTTGAGCAATCGAGCATTTGAGTTTCCTGCGTATTGCTTGCTTTTTTAGCTAAAAAAAAATATCAGCCACTGCACTCTCTTCACGATAGATATATAGATATGCTGAAGTTGAATGTTTTGTTGAGAGATCAGACTCTGAAGATCAGAAATATCATCAAGGTAACACCAGGGAATATCAACAGAGAATACCAGCTTTCATAGCTTTGATTTCCGCTTCCATTCCATGTTGGAGCAGATGCCATAAGCCTCATAGCCCGGTTTTAAGACCTTACCAAGGTTGTTTCGAACCACAAAACCCCCTCCAGCTGGATCTGGATTACCCAAGGATGAACCATCACAGTTGACCTTAAGTTGAAATCCTGCTGGGAAATGCCATTGAACTAATTGAGCCCTCCGAGGAAGTGAAGGCAATAATGTTTTTGCAAGAGACCACTTGTCACTAAAATCTCATCTTCTGCATTTTTATTTAGCAGCACAATTCATATTATTAATTATATCTCTCAAGGAGCTTGGAAGAGAGATATTTTCGCCTCCATACAAAGCTTTGGTTCTGTTTTTCCAGACTCCCCACAAAAATCAAGAAAAAGAGCAGCTTAATAATCTTACCCAAAGCTCCAGGAAAAGTGTTAAGAATCCAAGATTGCATAAAGTCTCCCCAAGATCCGGTGCAAGGTTTGATTCGAAGGATGTTTTGAAAAGGCCCCCATATGTCTTGAGCTTTACCACATTTCCAAAAAGCGTGAATAATTGAATCTTCTACGACACAGAAAGGTCATTTGAAAGGGCCATGGAATCCCAACCTTCTTAACTGCAAAGGGAAAGGCAACAGATGGTTTTGCAATCTCCACAAGAAAAATGAAATTTTTACAGGCATATATGGTTTCCAAATCACCCCGAGCTCAAATCTTGATAGATTAGTTCTCTTAAGACGTCATAGGCTGAGGAGACCGTGAACTTTCCTGATGATGTTGGAGTCCATACCCATTTATGAAAATTGCCACCCAAGAATAATTTGTGCTCATCCATACAAGCCTGAGTTCGAGCAAGCATTTTCCAAGCATGTAATTTATACAATGGATAGTCACCACTCATAACCTTAGCAGCCCATAAACCTTGCCCAGATCTTAGCTTCCAAGCAAAACTATCTTGGATAGTTTGGAGATTTCTGATCCCAAGGCCTTCTTCCTCAGTTGGGTAGCACACATATCTTCAGTGTATTGTATCTCATCAGCTTTTAAATGTTTACAAAAGAAATCAAATGCATATGCAGCCTGTTCAATAGTCATTCTGTCCGTACACCACTGTCATTCTGCATATGCCGCTGTCTATCCTTAATTAACTGTAGCATGAAAAAAAAAAAGCATATAGTTATTCAATTATGTTTTCAACTGTAGAGATTAAAAATTGGGTCATTCTTTTGAATTAAAAAACTGCACTGTAATCGCTCTCACATTTAAATTATCAATTAATTTTTTACGGCAATCATCCCTCCTCGGATCCGGAAAAGACACTACTTCATATATCGCGTAATTTTTTTGGCCCCTTTTTAACATTTATATTCACCCCATTTAATATGTAATAATTGGATAAATTGACACAACTTTTATCATTCAATATACAATACATAGTTAGTATAAAATGACACATCTAAACAAATATTGATAAGATTTCACTTATAAAAATAAAATAACTAATGTATGAAATGTTTTTTCCCTCAACAAATTGTTTTTAATGTGTGAAATATTCGATATATATAATAGTGTTTTTCATCACTATATGTCGTAAAATGTAAAACAATGTTTAGTGTCATTACATATAGTAGTGTTTCTCCTGAAATCGAAGAGAAAAAAACACTAGTATATATTTTTCTGATTACGAAGAAATTCTAATATATATATTATCGCCACCTTCGCCCAGGATTTTATGTCCGCCACTGAGATAGAGTACATCATATTACATTTGTTCATGGACCAAAATAAAATTTAAGATATTTTTATGTTATTTTAGAAGCTAGAGTGTTTTGTGGGTGTACATAACTAAAACACTTCTTTTGACATTGCAGATGGTATTTTAATCAAAAGTATAATTTTTTTACACGTTTTTGCCAAGAAGGACGGCTTTATGAATAAATCAGGATTCAAGGAAACTAATGATTAATTAGGACAAAACTGAGGTAAACTTCCACAATACCCTTTTATAGTGATCCAGAAATATTATTCAGCGGGGTCCGTAACTTTTTTTCAGAGTAAATTTTATTTTTCACGGGGTCCGAAATATTTTTCTACACATAAAATGTAGAGTTTTCTTATATTTAACGGGGTCCGCGGACCCCTTCAGCAAAGGGTAGAGCCGCCTATGCCCTTTTAAAAATCTGTCATTTAAAGCTTTTCTTTGAAAAAACAGCCAATCAATGCATTTAATGAATTTAATGCTCTTTCATCATTTATGGTCACTGACCACCACTAAAAAAAACAGCAACGCGATCCATTGACCACCCGCGATCCATTGGCAACCGCTAAAAAAAACAGCACCCCCCGATCCATTGACTACCGCTAAAAAAAACACAGCCAATCAATGCATTTAATGAATTAATGACCGTAGCATTTACCGCTGTGCCGATGACATTTTGGCAATGCCATTGCATTCTCACACATCAAGTACCATTTATGTTTTTTCAAAATAAATAAATAAATAATACTCGATCGATTTGAAAATCCGATTATATTTTTAGAAAACAGACCGTTCGGCTTTGTTACGAGATAAATTCTTGTTACACAAAGTCTTTTTAACTAATACATTTCTCAAAATTAATTGCCGAAGCTAAAATATCACAGCTCTGTCTGACCACATCATTGAGTAATTTCTCAATTAGCTAAACCATTACATCATTGATTGTCAATACTCAAATAATAATATTCTTTACAACTTTCTAATAACGTGTGTCTTGCTACAATATACAATTCAATATTATATCTTTCAATATAGAGCCTTAAAAAATAACTGCAAACAAACTCATCGTTTTCTCTAATGCTTAACTAGACATCCAAGTTCATCATCATATGCCGGCCGTTGTAGTTTATCTGAAAAACATAAAAACGTAAAATGATGAGCACTAAATATAATGTTTCTTAAGAAAAGTCGTATCAAAAGAAAACTAAATCAGCCGCTGAACAGACGAACCATAGTTCGCTTTAGGGTAAGTATTAATATAATGCAAGGTATAAAATGATGACCGGAAATAAAATAGATAAAATTGGTTGTCTATTGATAATTAACTTGCTGAAAGATTAATATTATTTCCATTCTTTTTCTTCCTTTACACGCAATAGCTTACTAAAAAAAGGCTTATAGCTTATCTTGTTTTTGTTTTGGTACATGTGTATCCCGTCTCATTATTATGGCTAATGAGAAGGAAAAATAAATAGAAAAATGATGGTACAACCACAACTAAATGACACAACATTGATCTATATCATTGATTATTGTTAAAAGTGATATAAGAAAATATAATAGCGTCTTATTAATATCAATTGATTTTAGTACAATGATAAGCGTTTGATCCTAATATGGTATCGGAGCGGGAGGTCATGGGATCAATCCTTGCTACCAACATTGTTTCTCCAATTATATTGTGCAAGTGTTAGACTTCTTTGTTGGCCTTGTGTGTCCTTTATATGCCTTTGTGTGCCACGTTGGCCCGGGCATGTTGACGGGATGTAGATCATTGTTGTGTCATTTGATTTTGTGATTGTATCATTGCTCAAATAAATACATGTTGCAGACCGAATGTTGTTTATTATTGTTGGCCTTGTGTGTCCTTTATATGCCTTTGTGTGCCATGTTGGCCCGGGCATGTTGATGATGGCCAAAATAGTGACGGTCCAACTTTAATCGGCAGGGTACCGAGTCGGATGCACTATAGTAGCGAGCAAGGTCGTATCCCACGAGGAATTTATCGAATACCAAAGTCGTCTTCGGATTTAGTTTAGGTCAACCACGATGTTTCAAGTATTCAACTACACTAAAACGATATGTAAATGAAAGATAAGCAGAGATATAAAGAGAAACATACCCAAACCATGATCCAATTGATTACTTTCGCTCCACTAATCGATTAGCTCGGGAATGGGATTAACCAACCTACCAACCTCTACTTATATCGACTCATTCATGGGTGCAAACTCCTAAGCTAGTATACGACGCCATACAACAATCGAACACCCTTTGCCCGGTTCAACAGTCCGCCTTTAAGAATTTAATTGACCGAAACAAGATTAACGCTAGAGTTGCCCGATTTCACAACTGATTGAACCTCACTCCCTAATCAATCTAAACAACTCAGTTGATTATAAAGAATGATCTTAAAACCCCATTTCCCACACCCTTTCGCAACATATACATTTATAAAAGTGGTGTGTTTGTTCATGAACTAGGTGTACAGTCCAATTCAAGCATTGATACCCACACCCCTTCGCAACATACATTTATAAAAGTGGTGTGTTTGTTCATGAACTAGGTGTACAGTCCAATTCAAGCATTGATAACAAGTTTTAAGACATGAATTCGTCAATATAACAACAATTAAACACTACCCATTCCCAATTTCATCAATTAGAGGGTGATTTCTTCAATTTTCACATGATTTGACTATGAGATGTTTAGCTACTCATCACAAAACAAGAAATAACAATCAAGGAAAGGATTAAAGCCATAAAACAAGAAGAGAGATGCTATTAATTACCAAAATCGCAGAGAAGTTGTGATTACATCAAGCTCCATCAACACCCATGTCACTTGGTGGAGAAGGAGATCCAAAATGCAAAAATCCAACAAAGAGAGCTTGAATCTAAGCTAAATTGTGTTTAATCTAAGAGAAAAGAGTGAAAGAAGAGCTAATCTAAGGGAGAGAGGGGGAAATTTCGACCTAAAAGGGTAGAGGAGTGTCTAAGAGTGTGTGTGTGGAATTGGGTGAGAAAAAATTGTTTTTTTCCTCTCAAAAAACGCAGTTATAAATTCTGCAGAAATCTCGGTAAGCACCAAGAATAGTCTGGTAACTACCGAGATTTCTGTACATTCTACCCAACATATGGTGAGTTCTGGTGACCACCAAGATGACTTCGGTAAGTACCAGGAATGCAGAGTTGTGAATTTAAGCTTTTTTTTCTTCAACTTTTCCATCCCCGAGCTTCGGTTTCATCTTTCTAAGCCTCATGCCTCAACTTCTGGGTATATGAGTCACCTATTTCCTGCATTTCACATACCAAACAACATATCGAGCGTAATTCCTGTTAAGGGTGATTTTATACGTTTTATAAGGATATATTTTATGTCAATTTCCCCCGTATCTGGATGTTTTTCATAGAAATCGAGCTTTATATTGAGATATTGAGCAAGTGATGTTTTTAACGAGTTATTCGCAAAATTGGTTAATTTATGAGTTTTATTGATGGTTTTATGTTTATTTGAATATTATTACATTTTGCGATGTTTTTGATGACGTGTAGATGCATAATTGCGGTTCAAAAGATGATCAAATGAAGATAAATGTCGGATTTAATGGATGAAAAAGAGATAAGGATTGAATTGGCTAGAAGAAAAGAGATAGAGTTGAAGATTTCGAATTTGGATCCAGCTGAACTGACGTCCAAGTCCCGTCCAGCCTGGACTGGCGTCCATCAAAGTGGACTGGCGTCCAAGAGGTGAAAAACAGATCAGAGAGTTCCAAACTTTCTTGGACGGGCGTCCAATCCATGCAGACGGGCGTCCGCGGCCGACTTACAAAAAACCGACTTTATTCCCTATAAATACAACGCGTTATCAAACCTCAGGACATAGACCATACACACATATTACTTGAGAAACCCTAGTTTTTCATGCCAAGTGACCTCGGCCGGTGAGCCTTGGTGCTTGGCGGCCGAGGTCGCTTTCTTTTCCGTTTATTTACGCTTTCTTTGCTTTGCGTTTTTATGCTCAACGCCAATGTGAACATGTTCAAACGATTTGAATCTTTTCCATCGTGTTTTTCTATTTCCAACTGAGTTTATGTTGTGATTTTAATTCAAAGTTGTTATCTTTCCTTTGATTATTTGTTATGCAATCGATATCGAAAGATGAATTGTTGTTGATGTTTACCGTATGACGAGAGTCGGTGTAAACTTAGATCACCATAGGAAAGATGAGATTTTTAACCTTGACATAACGAGAGTTGATAGGTTAGATTTCTAGGTTGCTAGATTGAGAGATCTTACGCCTTGGTTTGAGAGCGTCAATCTTATATATCGAGAGATGAGAGATTGATAGGCGAATTAACTACGAGAGTAGGTATTCACACCTTTGATAGGTTGACCACATCTTTAATTAAATCATCACAAGATAACTTTAGAGAGGAAATTAAGGGTTGCGGGATCGGTGGATTATTGTTTGTTCGTTGTTTAATCACCATGATCATCTTCTTGTTTACTGTTTGTTTTATAGTTTATAGTTTAGATATCGTTTTTGCTTTTATCCTTCCTGGCTTTGGACTGACAATCCTCTGTCCAGTTTATTTTATCGTTTTTAGTTTCGTTTTAGTAGTAACAACCTTAGGAAAATTAATGAACTAGATACCCCGATTCCTCGTGATCGACTCCGTGATGATAATCGTCACTACGATCCCTACACTTGGGGAATACCGGATTTATAAATTTTATTACTTGTTTGTTTTCTTAGATAAAATCCGTGACAATTCCGCAAGAAACATATGGCTCGTAAAGGGCCAAAACATCGTGAAAATGTGAGATTTTCCATCTATTTGATGGTTTACCTCATAGTGAATGCTCAATGTGATTTCGCCCTATAAACGGTCTAAAACTACCCAAACCAAGCCAAAAGTGTCGTAAATGGGGACTAAAACATGCACCGGAGCATAGTGAAGTTGACTCTCATCAGTTGACGAGATGTAGATCATTGTTGTGTCAATTGGTTGTGTCATTTGATTTTGTGATTGTATCATTGCTCAAATAAATACATGTTGCGGACCGAATGTTGTTTATTATTGTCCTTTAACGAGAAAATTAACCGACTCCGGGCTTTTCTCACTATTATAACCCGTGAGTGTAGAAATTAGTGCCGGAGATACTCGAGAATTCATTGCTCTGTTGAATTTGATACTTGCATGAACCGTCCCATTATTTCAATCTTAATCATTATATATTCGACATACATGACAATTAACAAATTTCTAAAAATGGAAGACAAAAGAAAATTAAGGCTTTACATGACTGCCCGTACGCCCGACAAATGTGGGAGATGGCTGTCCCGCCCAACTGACACGGACTTTTTTCCGAAGCTTCAACGTCACAAGATTGAACCAGGTTGAACCTTACACGGACCTCGTCCCACCCTTTTGAGAAAGATAGCTAGAGTTAGTTATTTGGAGATATCACTAGCGAAATTTGACTTTGGAAAAATAAGAGAGCTCATGGTGATCGGCTTACGATATTTGTCCGTTCACTCAAGTCTATTTGTCCGACTGACGATATGGTGTAAATTTTATTTAAGACAGTGATTTGGACACCGACCCATTGTACAAAAAAAAAGTGTACCGACAAATCCTACACCACTCGTTAAGAATGTATAAAAATAAAAATAAAAATAAAAACAAAAACACTCTTGGACCACTCAATTTCAGAATTCAGGGGATTTTCGGGCACTATATCATTTTCCTTTTATTTATTCCAATCTATAAGATCGCCGTTTGTCCCCCAACTTCAAATAAAAAATAAAAATAAAAGCGCCATTTCATGTTGCAAAGTGATTTGTGGACATAAATTGTAAAGAATCTGTCCCAAATTTCTTAAGTCATACTCTCTCCGTTTTTTTTATCTGTTACATTTCAGTTTTTGTCATTTTTTTATTTATCTGTCATTTTACATTTTCAATGCAGCATTTATTATTTTTTCCTTATTTACCAATAAAATATGTACATCTCCAATAAAAAAAACACAATTCTAATACAAAAAACTCATTTACCAACAAAACATTTACATCTCCAATAAAAAAATACATTTTCAATACACATATTAATTATTTTCTTAATTTGTGTGATTCTTCTCTCTGCGACATATATATAAAAACGGAGGGAGTATTCGTTTCTTTGAAAAATAATGATTATGTGTTCACCAAACGTGTTGTATCATCAACTCAAATAGGGGATACTCCCTCCGTTTTGTTTTATCTGTCACATTTCAGTTTTTGTTATTTTTTTATTTATCTGTCATTTTACATTTTCAATGCAGCATTTATTATTTTTTCCTCCTTTACCAATAAAATATTTACATCTCCAATAAAAAAAACACAATTCCAATACAAAAAACTCATTTACCAACAAAACATTTACATCTCCAATAAAAAAATACATTTTCAATACACATATTAATTATTTTTTTAATTTGTGTGATTCTTCTCTCTGCGACATATATATAAAAATGGAGGAAGTATTTATTTTGAAAAGGCCTCTCACTTGATAAAATTTGAAGAATTAAATATTTAATGAATTGTTTCGTTTGACTAGGATTATAAAATTATACTACAACTTCCTGTGAATAGGAGCGGACGCAGGATCTCGAGTAACGGGAGCAATAAATTTTTTAAAGGTAAATAAAAAAATTTAAGAGAAGCAAACGATATTCTTAATTAGTACATATATTAGTGTAATTTTTTCCGGATCAAGGAGGGCAGTTGCCCCCCTTAGTTGTATGTAGATCCGCCATTGCCTATTGCAAACGTTAGACTTTCTTTTTTTGAGGGTAATCGTTAGACTTTCTAGAAATTAATTGTACCAAAAAAAAAAATCAAGAAAACTGAAAATTATTCTAACATGTGCCTATAGTACTTTTTAAATCCTTAAATGCAAATTATCTAAGTACAAAATTATGGATCCTATAGAAACAAAACAACGAGAAAACATTGAATATAATAATCATATTGATACGCCTCACTTTACCTCGAATCCGAGACATTGAATATATATACTAGTGAACGTGAGCCGTGCAAGGCAAGGCGACCCAACATAAATCGTTACCAATGAGAATATTAAAGAATAGATCTCCAACGTGAAATAAATCGCGTAAGTTTAAACCGTAACAAATTCAAGGCACAAGACAAAGAAAGCAAGAGAAATATATCACATTCTCTCCAAGAGGTAGCTCTTTCTTAGAGACGTGAAGATTGTGAATCGTCTCTCTTCCAGCCTTATCGGGAGTTTCCATCTACAAAATAAACTACAATATGATGTATCGGAGAACAATGTCATAGATTCGATCACTTTAGCTTCGACTTTACGCAATGAACATTATAGAAAAATAATAAGCGGACCATAACTACACGATCAAATCTCCCGGGACGCCTTAGCTTCCAGATCATTAATATGCTTGAAAATGTGTTTCACTAATTTTCTATATGACATTTCTCTTTCTTATCATTAATGAATACGTCATTGATCTCGTGTTCATTAATTTGGTGGGAAAAAAACACGTGTCAAACGGTCTGAAAATATAAAAAGTGATTTGGCATTCAAACGTCAATTTTAGTGACGTTCGTACTGCAAACAGTTCCACCGACGTTTTGTTGTTCAAAATAATAAAAACATTTAACGTGTTGTCCACGTGGTCACATGTGGGCACACCTTCTTGACGCGGATATTTGTTTGCGCTTATTTTTTTGTTGTATTTTATAGCTAAACTTGACTCGTATTCCAAAGTACACTACGCAGTAGAATTTCAAATCCGTCGGACTTTCCTTTTTTTCCCCATTTTCTGCACAAACTACTAACGGTACACGTTTGATCAAAAAAAGTGCCAAAATCGAATCGAAAATTTTCGGTTGTTTGAAATTTAAAATTGAATCCGCACTGTCTGTTGGAGGTAATAAAAATAAACCGTATCGAAATATACACTTTGGTTTGGTTTATGTAATGGAGAGTCGAACAAAAAAATTCGGTTTACAACACTACCGAAGGGGGAAAAAAACAGCTGTTAAAAAGGGAAAAAAAAAAGAATCGTATCGAAATTTTAAAAAAAATACACGGTTTTATTCAATTGTTGTGCCGAAATCGAATCGAAAATTTTCGATTGATTGAAATTTAAAACTGAATCCGCACTGTCTGTTGGAGGTACTAAAAATTAAACCGTATCGAAATATGCACTTTGGTTCGGTTTATATAACGGCTAGCCGAACAAAAAATTTCGGTTTCTATACAACGCTAACCGAAATTCCGGTTTTTACCGAAGGAAAAAAAAACCGCTGTTAAAAATGGAAACGAAAATGAATCGTATCAAAATTTAAAAAAATTACACGGTTTTATTCAATTGTTGTGCCGAAATCGAATCGAAAATTTTCGGTTGATTGAAATTTAAAATTGAATCCGCACTATCTTTTGGATGTACTAAAAATGAACCGTATCGAAATATATACACTTTGGTTCGGTTTATGTAACGGAGAGTCGAACAAAAAATTTCGGTTTCTATACAACGCTAACCGAAATTCCTGTTTTTACCAGGGAAAAAAAACTGTTGTTCAAAAAAAAAAAAAAAAAAGAGGTGCTACGTGCCAGCCACAAAGGCTGCCACGTAATGAACGTGAGCCGTGCAAGGCACAGAGGGCCCAACATAAATCCTTACCAACGATAATATCAAAGAATAGATCTCCAACGTGAAATAAATCGCGTAAGTTTAAAAATGTAACAAATTCAAGGCACAAGACAAAGAGAGCAAGAGAAATATATCACATTCTCTCCAAGAGGTAGCTCTTTCATAGAGACGTGAAGATTGTGAATCACATCTCGTCCAGCCCTATCAGGAGTTTCCATCTACAAAATAAACTACAATATGATGTATCGGAGAACAATGTCATAAATTCGATCACTTTAGCTTTGACTTTACGCAATGAACATAATAGAAAACAATAAACGGACCTTAACTACACGGTCAAATCTCCCGGGACGCCTTAGCCTTCAGATCGTTAATATGCTTGAAAATGTGTTTCACTAATTTTCTATACGACATTTCTCTTTCTTATCATTAATGAATACGTCATTGATCTCGTGTTCATTCATTTGGTGGAAAAAAAACACGTGTCAAACGGTCTGAAAATATAAAAAGTGATTTGGTATTCCAACGTCAATTTTAGTGACGTCCGTACTGCAAACGGTTCCACCGATGTTTTATTATTCAAAATAATAAACATTTAATGTGTTGTCAACGTGGTCACATGTGAGCTCACCTTCTTGACACGGATATTTGTTTGCCCTTATTTTTTTTGTTGTATTTTATAGCTAAACTTGACTCATCTTCCATAGTACACTAAACAGTAGAACTTCAAATCTGTCGGTCTTTCCTTTTTTCCCCCCTTTTTTGCACAAACTACTAACGATACACGTTTGATTAAAAAAAATTACACGGTTTTATTCAATTGCTGTGCCAAAATCGAATCGAAATTTTTCGGTTGATTGAAATTTAAAATTGAATCCGCACTGTCTGTTGGAGATAATAAAAATAAACCGTATCGAAATTTACACTTTGGTTCGGTTTATGGAGAGTCGAACAAAAAAATTCGGTTTTTATACAACGCTAACCGAAGGGAAAAAAAACCGCTGTTAAAAAAGGGAAAAAAAAGAATTGTATCGAAATTTAAAAAAAAAATACACGGTTTTATTCCATTTTTGTGCCGAAATCGAATCGAAAATTTTCGGTTGATTGAAATTTAAAACTGAATCCGCACTGTCTGTTGGAGGTACTAAAAATGAACCGTCTTGAAATATACACTTTGGTACGGTTTATGTAACGGAGAATCGAACAAAAAATTTCAGTTTCTATACAACGCTAACCGAAATTCCGGTTTTTACCGAAGGGAAAAAAACCTCTGTTAAAAAAGGAAAAAAAAATGAATCGTATCGAAATTTAAAAAAAGAAAACACGGTTTTATTCAATTGTTGTGCTGAAATCGAATCGAAAATTTTCGGTTGATTGAAATTTAAAACTGAATACGCACTGTCTGTTGGAGGTACTAAAAATGAAACGTATCGAAATATATACACTTTGATTCGGTTTATGTAACGGAGATTCGAACAAAAAATTTCGGTTTCTATACAACGTTAACCGAAATTCCGGTTTTTACGGGAAAAAAATATGTTGTTAAAAAAAGAAAGAAAAAAAAAGAGGTGTTACGTGTCAGCCACATGGCCAATTTGGGGCTCATCCTCTTAAGATCTTATGGAGATATAAGAGATATAAGATAAGATAATAATCATATTGATACATTGAATGTCACTATGCTCTTGTTTCTTTATTTCTCTTTCACACACAAAATTAGGGGGTGGTACGGGGATAGGATCCTCTCAAGTATGCATGATCCAACCACACACCCCCAAAGTGTAAAACATCTAGCCATTGATTAACTTTTTCCAAAACTACGTAGTTTAGTTCATTATATATAAAAACACTAACTTTACCCTTAAGTTACTTGAGAGGATCTTGGCCCGGGTGGTACGTAGATATGAGTTTGATACATTTCACTCGATCCTCGATTTCAAATAATAAAGCATAAACCACATATAATTTGTGTCAGTAAAGTGACTTAAACTCTACATCTCCAGTGGAACCAATCAAAGACTCACCGTGTGATGGGCAAATGAGAAGTGTATTCGATTCTGTGCTTCATGAGGTGGAGTCTCATCGAGCTTCACAAGCAGGTGACTATCAACGAGGTGATAGTCTGCGAATCTTGGAATACTGACCAGGTCCCACATCTGTTAATTACATTATGTGACAATTATCTTGTGTCATTAAAAGGAGGACACGTGTAAGAGGTATTTATGGCGGATCGGACAAAGATTCTGGCGGCTAGGTTTTGGGATTTGTGCCTATAAATCTGATTGTTGTCTCATTATCCGAGTGTGTTGAAATCAGAAAATTCAAAGGTGCATAATAAAATATCTTTCTTTTACAGGGTTTTTACCTCTCCCACCGAGAGGTTTTCCACGTTAAATCTGTGTTCTTCTTGTTTCATTATCTCCTTTGATTGTTTATGTTTGATTGCTTCGCTTTACGTTTCTTGCATCTGAAGTTATCTCCATCCGTTTTATAACAAGTGGTATCAGAGACAAAGTTTCTGGAGAAAACAGTCTGTACGATCAACTTCATCTTCACCAAGACCTTCAGCAAGGTGCTAGGATATGTGATAAAGTTGTAATCTTTAGCAAGGAAAGATGTCGGCGATGAAACGTAAAAATCGATAAATTTACTGAGGAATGAAACGGTTTTGGTCTGTGGCAAATCAAGATCGTGCCTTTGTTGAAACAACGAGGGTTTGTGGAATCCTTTATCCGACAAACCAAATACACAGTGCAGATGAGATTATGCCATCTCTGGAAGAAAAGCACACTCAACCATCATGTTGTGCTTATCGATGATGTTATCACCGAGGTTCTTTGAGGAAGACACCGCACCAAGTTTGTGAAAAAGCTTGAAAGCTTTGTATATGACCAAGTCACTGACCAACAAGTTGTTGTTGAAACAGAGGTTGTTCAGTTTGAAGATGCATGAAGGGAGTCCACTGAGGGAACATCTGGACCAACTGAACACAATATTACTTGATTTAAGGAATATTGATGTTAAAATTGAAGATGAAGATGCAGCCCTAATCCTGTTGGTGTCATTACCGGCATCATATGAAAACTTTGTGCAGTCTTTCATAGTTGGAAAGGATACAGTAGCTTTGGAGGATGTGAGGTCTGCCTTACATGCCAGGAGCTTAGACACAAGGTCAGCTGGAGCAGACGGTCATTTCTTTGGGCTAGTAGCTAGCGACAATAGTGGAAAAAGATATGGACGAGAAGAAGAAAAAGAAGTCGTGGTCCAAAGGTCCTAAGTCTACTGATGTCTCAGTAATTCTCAGAAGGCGCGAGGGACATTGGAAGTCCAATTGTCCAAGGAAGAAGAAAAAAGCGGAAGGCACTGCAGCACAATGACTTTGGCTCTTGAGCAATCGATGAGGATCTGGTTCTAGTTGCGAGGGGACTCTACACACCATAATGATGTGTGGATACTTGATTCTGAGCATCCTACCATATTTGTCCAAACATGGAGTGGTTTTCTACTTATGAGCGAGATAGATGGTGGTCAAATCTATATGGCCAACAAAAGAAGTCTCAGTAAAGTTGTGGGAATTGGCTCAAGAAAAGTTAAGGATGAGGATGGTAAATTTGTACTACATCAAGGATGTAAGACATGTTCCACAGATGACCAAGAATTTGGTATCTCTCGATCTATTGACAAACAAGGGGTTCAATTTCAAGGGTGAAGGTGGACAAATGAATGTCTTCAAAGATTCATTGTAGTCCTCAAAGGCATCAAGAGGAACCTTGTATATATTACAAGGATCTCATCAGATCCCAACACTCTTCTTTGTTGTATCCTCATCCTCAGTGATTCACCGATCTCAATGAGACTCAAATTTGGGCACATGAGACTTGGTCACAAGGGTGAAAGGGGTATGCGAGTTCTTTCTTCAAGAGTTTTCTTGGGGATATAAGGTCAAGAATCTGGACTTTTGTGAACATTGTGTGTTTGGGAAGTTGCATAAAGTAAATTCTCGGCCAGGTTGCACAATACAAAGGCATCACTTGATTATATCCATTCGATTCTTTGGGTCCATCAAAAGTTGAGTCATTGGGTGGTCACAGATATTTTGTGTCATTCATAGATGACTATTCAAGGATGACTTGGGTGGTGATGATGAAGAACAAAAGTGATGCATTCAAGAACTTCAAGCGTTGGAAGGCCCTAGTGGAGAATCAGTTAGGCAAGAAAATCAAGAAGCTTCGCATGATAATGGTCCGGAATTACTGGACGGATTTTGATTCATTTTGTGCACCGAGGGTATTGCCGGACATCATATCATGAAGGAATACACCTCAATGAATGGGTGTAGTGAAAGGATGAATCAAACTCTACCGGAGAGGGCAAGATGTATGCTTTCTCAAGTCGGGTTTATCAAGGAGATTTTGGGCGAGGTCATTAAGACAACTTGCTACTTAATCAACATGAGAGTCCTCACACAGAATCAATCTTAAGACACCATTTGAGATGTGGTCGAGCAAGCCTGCTTGACTACTCGATTCCTAAGGGTTTTGGAAGTCTGACTTACTATCATGTTAGTGAAGGGAAGTTGGAGCCAAGAGCCAAGAAGGGAGTGTTTGTGGGGTATGGTGATGGAGTGAAAGGATATAGGATTTGGTCATCAGCAGAGTCCAGAGTAATCCTCAGCAGGGACGTTGTGTTTGATGAAAATTCTATGTTAAACTCATCAGTGGGGAGGTCTACTGAGTCTGAAACCAGTGCTGAATCTGATAGTGTTGAGAAACAGGTGGAGCTTCAGGTGGAGTCTACTGATATGCAACAATCAGTGGATCCAAATCAACACTATATTGATCTGGATAATGAACCGAGAATCCGATCCAAGCCCGATCTGCGAGACCTCAAAGAGGCGTCCATACAAACTTTGATCAATGAGAGTCTAGGCGCCAAAGCAGCTGTAGAAGATCTAATGTTGGGATACCTCCAAGGAGATATGGATATGATGATTTGGCCGATATGCACTCCAAGTTGCGTAAGAAGTAGAGGTTCTTTGAACCTACTACTTACGAGAGAAGCGATGACATGTGCTGAAGCATCTCGGTGGCATGCGACCATGTGAGATGAAATGGAGTCATTCATCAAGAATCGGACTTGGGAATTAGTCAAACGACCTCTTGACAAGGGAGTTGTGACTTGTAAATGGATTTTCAAGAAAAAGGAAGGAATAACTAAAGCGAAAGGGTCGTATAAGGCACGTTTGGTTGCAAGAGGATTCACTCAAAAGGAAGGGTTGACTTTGATGAAATATTTTCACCGTGGTCGGACACACTTCAATCAGGTGTTACTAGCAATGGTGGCACAAAGAGATCTGGAACTTGAGCAATTAGATGTGAAACTGCTTTTCTACATGGTGAGGTGGATAAGGAGATATACATGACACGACTGAGGTTTTTCAAGTTCCCGGAAAGGAAAACTATGTTTGCAAGTTGAAGAAATCATTGTATGGTTTGAAGCAAGCTCCAAGGCGATGGTATAAAAGGTTTGATGAGCTTCATGCTTCAAAGCGAGGTTACAACAGAAGTCCATATGATCATTGTGTTTACTTGATCTCTTTGAAAGATGGATCATATATCTATCTTGTTCTCAGATGTGGATGACATCTTTGATAGCCGCAGACAAGGAAGTCGATGTTCAAAATCAAGAACCTTCTTAGTCTTTGAATTTGAAATGAAGGATTTAGGTGCGACCAAGAAAATCTTGGGGATGGAGATCTGGAGAGATAGAAGTCGAGAAGAGTTGTTCTTGTCTCAACAGGGGTTATGTCACGAGAAGATATTGGCCAAGTTTGGGATGTCTCACCAAAACCAATAGATACTCTCTATGGCATCAAATGCTCATTTGCTGCTTATGCTTCACATCGGTGAGAGAAGGAGTATATGTCAAAGTTCCCTATGCTAGTGCAATTAGCGATCGATGTATGCCATGGTTTGCACTAGGCCTGATCTGCTCGAGCGATCAAGTGTTGTCGCAGTGTTTATGGCTCAACCTGAAAAGAACACTTTGAAAGTCATTAAAGGATATTCAATACACGAGAGTACAAATGATATTGGTCTCATTTATGGAGGTGATCTCGGGTGCAGTCACGAGTTCTTGTGATGCCGATTATCACAGTGATGTTGATGATGAAAATCAATGACTGGGTATGTGTTTACTTTGGGAAATGCAAAGGTGGTCGGCTAAGCTTCTCTTCAGCTCTGATAGCCTTATCAACTACTGAAGCAGAATACATGGCTCTTACTGAAGCAGCTAAGGAGGGTATCTGGTTGAAGGGGCTAGTCAGTGATTTGGGGTTGCATCAGGATCAGGCTGATATATATTGTGACAGTCTTAGTGCAATATGTTTAGCCAAGGATCAGGTTCATCATGAGAGAACCAAGCATATTGATGTCAGGTATCATTTCTTGAGGAATGAGAAGAGGGTTGTGGTGAAGAAGATTGGCACAAAGGAGAATCCTGCTGATATGTTCACTAAACCAGTTCAGCAGAGTAAGTTCCAGCTTTGCCTGGACTTACTGAATATTCAAAGCTTATAATCTGTTTCTGGAAACTTTACTGAGGGCAGATCAGTGGAGTGGATGCTGTGGAGATAGTCTGGTACAAGTACATCTGGCATTGACGAATGCATCTGGTACAAGTACATCTGGTTATGCAATCTGTTTGACTCTGTGGAGAGTTGAAGTCAAGGTGGAGATTTGTCAAGAACCGACTTAAACTCTACATCCGGTGGAACCAATCGAAGACTCACCGTGTGTGATGGACAAATGAGAAGTGTATTCAATTCTCAGGCTTTCAAGTAGGGTGGAGTCTATCGAGCTTCACTGTCGGCGGTGACTATCGGCAGGGTGATAGTCTGCCGAGTACTTGAATATCACGCAGGTCCCACATCTCATTATTCATTATGTGACAAATATCTTGTGTCATTAAAAGGAGGACACGTGTAAGGGTATTTATGGCGAATCGCACAAAGATTCCTGGCGGCTAGGTTTTAGGGATTTGTGCCTATAAATACAGCTTGTTGTCTCATTATCCGAGTGTGTTGAAATCAGAAAATTCGAAGGCATAATAAAATATCTCTTTTACGCCCGTGTTTTTTACCTCTCCCACCGAGAGGTTTTCCACGTTAAATCATGTTCTTCTTGTTTCATTATCTCCTTTGATTGTTTATGTTTGATTGCTTCTGTTTCCGTTTCTTGCATCTGAAGTTATCTCCATCCGTTTTATAACAATTTGATACCATAATTTTCCTACAAAGGGCTCCTCATATGGAGACGGTTGATGGAATTCGTAAAAATGGTGGCAAAAGCGTCCATTCTGTTCTTAGGCAAAGAAATGCCAAGCTCAATTGCTCCTTTGAATCTTACTGACCGAGTGATCAACATTAAAGCTGCAGAAAAAGAAGTTGTAACATATTCATGCTTTTCCATCTTTCCCCAGTTACCGAAATCTGCATTATAATCATGCACATTTCTCTGTGTGGATCCAATAATATAAACGAGCGTCCTTGGTGCCGCAACTGTTGTTTGGGTAGGCGGCGGCATCCAATCTCCTCTAATAATTCCTTCCTTGTCTTGATGTAACTTCCTGTGGATAACATCTCCGATGACAGATGCAGCTACAGACAACCCTTCGTTTCCAACAATTTTCCCATGAGTTGATCCAACCATGCAAGGCACAATGCAGTTTCCAAAGTAATTTTGAGGTTATTAGATGATAGTTATTATTATTTTTACATTTACGTTTATAACCTTAGTGGTTACCTATATAAGACCTTTGTACACAACATTATACCCTAATGACAATTGTTTTGTTGTTCAATCTATCTATCATGGTATCAGAGCCTTGATCCCAAAAAAAAAAAAAAATTCCGTCGCCGTTTTTTTTCTTTTTTGCCGTCCCCTCCAAAGAATGCTATGGCCACTTCACCATTCCGCTTACCCAATCCGCCACCTCTCTTTGCCAAAGAACGCCGCTTACTCTCATCTGCTGCGGTTGCGACCTGCGGCTCCCACCACCGTCATCTCTTAATCCTGCTTTGTCAATGCTCCTACGAAACTTGATGGCAAAAACTTCACGGCTTGGAAGCTTCAATTGACCACTTTACTCACCGGTCATGGTCTCATCGGTTACGTCACCGGTGCCACAACCCTGCCGCCACCAACAATGCCCTCGGCGGCTGGTGAAATCACAGTCAATGCGGCTCATCTGCATTGGCTCCAACAAGATGCCCTAATTCACAATTTACTTTTGGGTTCGGTTGATAAAGAGTTTATGGCTACGATTCAGCACACTACAAACTCGAAACAAGCTTGGGACACGCTCATTGACACGTATGGGAAACAGAGTAAGGGTCGTATTCGGCATCTCAAACTGCGGCTAAACTCCATTACCAAAGGTACCATGTCCATTTCTCAATTCTTCACTGCCGTTAAAAATGTTGCTGATGATCTCGCGGCTCTCGATGCTAAGGTACCTCATGATGATTTGGTTGAATTAATTTTAAAAAATCTTGGTAGTGATTATCAGAGCCTTGTCAGTGCCATTCAGGCTCGTGATGATACTATCTCTATGCCGTTGTTACATGAAAAATTACTTATGCATGAAGCGTCACTTTTACACAGTCCGTCTGTTGCACCCCCTGCGTATACTGCTTTCCCTGCTTACCCTTCCCCTCGTCCCATGCATGTTTCGCCCGATACCTCTTATTCCCCTTACCCGCAGCTCCCTCGGCCACCATCTCCCTCTCCCTACCCGAGGCCCCACAACCCCCCTCCTCCCACCAACCACTCATCCAAAAATTCCAATCCCCGTAATTCTAAAGCCTATCAAGGCTTCTGCCAACTATGTGGTCTCCAAGGACATGTTGCTACTCGCTGCACATCCTCCGCTCTCTACAACAGTCTTCCTCGCCCAACCCGCAACCCTGCACCTACTCGGCCCCCCCAACCTCCTCATGCCCATGTTGCTCAAAGATGCTTTCTCCGCCTTCCCATGCAAGACTCACGACCATCCGCTCCTTGGATGCTTGATGGTGGTGCCTCTCACCACATGACTCGGGAACTCGACTTGTTCTCTCTTCACTCTCCTTACCAAGGTACGGATCGTATTGTCATTGGTGATGGCAGCTCCTGGCCATCACACACATTGGCTCTACCTCTCTTTCCTCTTTTAAATTAAATCACGTTCTTTGTGTCCTTCCTATCTCGTAATTTACTTTCTGTCCAAAAATTTTGCCAGACAATTCAGATCTATTGATTTCTTACGATTCGTTTTTGGTGAAGGATTTGAAGACGGGCAAATGCCTCCACCAAGGCCAGTCGTCGTTGATGGTGCTTATATGTGGTTTTCCAAAGCTCTCTTTGCCTTCTCCGCCTCCAGAGCCTCTGCGCCCACTTGGCATCTTCACTGCGCCATCCTGCTTTTCCAATTATCCACAATTTAGCAAACGAATAAATTTTTAGAATTATCTACTAGTTCGCATTCTCCTTGTGATTCTTGTCTCAGTGTAATAAGAGCCATAGGCTCCCTTTTCCGATTCCACATTATGTACTTCTCAACCCTTGAGGTTATTTATTCTCGATGTTTGGTCATCCCGGTTTATTCCGTTGATGGTTTTAAATATTATGTTCTCTTTGTCGATCATTTTACTCGATATATGTGGCTATACCCGCTTGCATGTAAATCGATGTGCATAATGTGTTCATTAAATTCAAACAATATGTCGAAAAAGCTTTTAGATGCCTCTATAAAAACCCTCTACTCTGACAATGGTACCGAGTACATAAAATTACGCCATTTTCTGTCCGAGCATGGCATCTCTCATTTCACTTCTCCTACTTACACGCCACAGCACAATGGCATCTCCGAACGCAGACACTTGCATATAGCTGAGACTGCCCTCACCCTTCTTGCCCATGCAAAAATTCCGGTTACCTATTGGTCGTATGCCGTTAGTACTGCGGTTTACCTCATTAATCGCATGCCCACAAAAAATCTTGACATGTTGTCCCCACATTTCAAGCTTTTCTCCAGGCCCCCTAACTACTCTAAGCTTCGTGTCTTCGGTTGTCTCTGTTATCCGTGGCTTAAGCCGTATAACCCACACAAGCTTGTGCCTACCTCCACCCCTTGTATCTTCCTTGGATACGCCCTCACGCAAAGTGCTTATCTCTGTTATGACCTCTCCGAGTCTCGTTTGCATATTTCGCGTGATGTTCGGTTTGTTGAGGATATTTTTCCTTTTGCCAGCATCTCTTCTGATTCTTCCTTACCTCCTTTAACTACTCTTCTTCCCCCGGCTTCATATGAACCCGTCCCCTCCCCCTATTTCCCCACCCTCCTCTCGGCCAATACCCTCTCCGTGGGAATTTATTCCCTCCCGTCCTCTCCCTTCCTTCACCTTCTTCGATTTGTCAAACTCTCCTCTAGCAATGCTTCCGATCATCCCGCCTCCCATATCGTCTTCCTCTCTCACTCGTCCCCTCACCCGCCCCTCTCTCCCTCACCTCCTCCTCAACATCACATGACCACTCGCTCTCGAAACCAAATATACAAACCTCGTCAACTCTTTAACCTTCAAGCTCAACTGCACACTCGCTACCTTGACACGGAACCCTCTACCCTTAAGCAGGCCTTGCAGTGCCCGCAGTGGTGTGTTGCCATGTCTGATGAGTATAGTGCACTTCTTCGCAATGACACATGGTCTCTAGTTCCTCCTGCGGATGGTTTAAATATTGTTGGTTGTAAGTGGGTGTTCCGAATTAAGAGGAAACCAGACGGCTCTGTTGATAAATATAAAGCTCGGTTGGTTGCAAAAGGGTTTACGCAACGTCCTGGTTTGGATTATTTTGAGACATTTAGTCCTGTTGTTAAACCTGCTACTATCCGTCTTGTTCTCGGTATTGCGGTTTCCTTTGGTTGGTCTCTTCGCCAACTCGATGTCAATAATGCTTTTCTGCAGGGTACACTAGCTGAGGACGTTTATATGTCTCAACCACCCGGGTTTGAGGATGCAACAAAACCCACTTTTGTCTGTAAACTTCGCAAGGCAATCTATGGTCTTAAGCAGGCTCCTCGAGCCTGGTACCATGAGCTTAAGTCCTGTGTTCTCACTATGGGTTTTGTCAACTCTGTGGCTGATCCTTCTCTATTTGTGTCTCGCACATCCGACATTCTTATTATTCTTCCGTATATGTCGATGATATTATTGTTACAGGTAGCTCCAGTGCGCAGGTTCAGCGTATTATTGATCAGTTGGGTGCTCGGTTCTCTATTAAGGACCTTGGTCCACTGTCGTATTTTTTGGGGGTTGAGGTCGCCCATTCTCCCACGGGTATACTGCTCACGCAGACCAGGTATACACGTGAGCTTCTTTCTCAGGTTCACATGGAGGACTCTAAGGCGGTCTCCATGCCTATGCCCGCCGATGCTTTTTCAGGTGATACCGTTTATTCTCCTGCCTTTTCAGATCCGACTTAGTATCGTCAGACTTTGGGTGCTCTGCAGTACTTATGTTTTACGAGAGTTGATATTCAGTTTGCAGTTAATAAGCTCTCGCAGTTTATGCATGCTCCGACAGAGTACCACTGGATGCTTGTCAAACGCCTTTTGCGTTATTTATCTGGTACTCTCACTCTGGCTTACAGTTGTATCGGGATTCTCCTCTGGCCTTGCATGCGTATTCGGATTCTGATTGGGCGGGTAACAAGGAAGATGGCCACCGTGATCCAGTGTCCTCTGAGTATGTGCCTGGCTACACTTCTACCTCTGCTACATTGTTTACTTGGGGCAGAATGCTATTTCTTGGAGTTCCAAGAAGCAGCACTTGGTTTCTCGGTCTTCCACCAAGCCGAATACGAGGCGTTGCGAATCTGCACCGGTTTACTGGTGACCTATCTTCTTGCAGATCTTGGTTTTTCGGTTCAATCCACACCGGTGATTTTCTGTGACAATTTGGGGGCGCTTCGTCTCAGTGCCAATCCGGTCTTTCACTCACGAATGAAGCACGTGACTATAGACTATCACTTTATTCGTGAGCATGTTGAGCGCGGTCTTGTTCGTGTTGCTCGTGTTCTTTGCCGCATGAACCAACTCGCGGATGTGTTAACCAAGCCCTTGCCGCGGTTATCTTTCTCTTCCCTTATTTCCAAGCTTGGCCTTCGCTCGACTCCGTCCGCTTGAGGGAGCGTATTAGATGATAGTTATTATTATTTTTACATTTACGTTTATAACCTTAGTGGTTACCTATATAAGACCTTTGTACACAACATTATACCCTAATGACAATTGTTTTGTTGTTCAATCTATCTATCAGAGGTATCGGCGGATTAAAACGTTGCCGACAGTTGATAAAAAAAACATAAGTTTGCATGTATATCCTCTTTCACTTTATCTCTTTCAACGTTGTCTAATGACTTTGACAAGCATGTCCAGATCAGTGCACATGTCACTGTGAAAGTTGACGGATTATTACTACTACTAATGAAGTTGGGATTTATTGACGAAATGAATTTCTTGAGCTTCTTGATATCAATAGGGTGTAAGATGAAGGTGGCTCGAACTTCATCTTTAGAAATTGTTGGAATAATTGGAACACTAGGTGTGCCGTATGATTTGAGCAGTTTTTTTTTATTGAAGATTTTTCGACCCAGATGAAATGGATCTTGCACCACAGATCTGTCGTACAATGGTTGTGAAGAAGTCGCAAGCGAATGTCCATCGGATTTGTCAACTGAAACCCATAATTTGTTGAACATTATAAATGAAGCGGCATCACCAAGAACATGGTGAACAGTGCGTCCAATGCATATACCGGTGTTGGGGAACACCGTGATCTGTAAAAGAAGTGGAGCCATCAAGTAGAATCATTCCATTTGTAAAACAACAACATGTTGAAAATTCATCTCTCCCGAAAGCTTAAGCATATGAGGATACATATAATTCACATTTTACATACTTTAACACGTCACCTCGAGTGTGACCTATAACAAGGCTGAGCCAACAATGCACACAAAGGCCAACAACAAAGACGTCCAACACTTGCACAATATAAATAGTGAAAAAAATGTTGACAACATGGTCTGAACCCAAGACCTCTCGTTCTGATACAATGTTGAACACCAACAAAAAAAACTCCATTTACATACACGACATTAAATATTTTTTTGAGCAATGCTTGTGCCACAACAAAATATACATAATAAATTGCCACAACTCACTCTTACATCATTGATTTTTATGGGGTCTATATTGATCTCACATCATAATCAATAGTCTAAAAGCGTGTTGTGTATTTTGTTGCGACACTATATCACTACTCATATTTCTTTCCCAAAAGCCAAAAGAGAGGGTGATTTGTTTATATAGGTGCACCTACACTTATCATGCATCGGGGTGTAAACGAGTCGAGTTGAACCGACTATTACTCTTAAAGAGTCGAGTAGTTTAAAATATTCTCGAGCCCCATTTCGAACACGAGTATTTTAAACTCGATCTCCATCTGATAATTAAGGAAGTTTTAAAGACTCGAGCCGAGCTCGAGTTTTACATCGATCTTATAGTGTATAATAGATTTTGAAAATGAATTTGATAAATTATCACATGATAATAACAAAAAATATCATTTTAGACTTTATGATATGATTTTTGTATTATAGATGCAAAAAAACATTTTATTTAGTACCAAACAATTATTTCATGGTTTAAGTATTTGATGGATAAAATCAATAAAAACTTGAACATTCGATATAATAATTACATTGACTTTAAATACAAAGATAGATATACTTATGTATGAATATACACATGACTTATATAAATATATATTAGAGCATGCACGCGAGTAGTTGAGTCGAGTATTGCGTTACTCATTTAAGACACGTCGAGTCGAGTTCTAGCTCGAGCCGATCTCGAGTTACTCATGAGTAGCTTGACTCGATTATAGTCATATTTCTTGCATCACCGTGAATCGATGATTTTAAAGTCAAATATTGGCTTAATAATCGATTTTAGGGTTTAGTAACAGGTTGCCCTTTTCTAAATCTTTAGATATTATATACTTTCTACACAAATGGGGTCAATCGAGTGCATGTACTTTTTCCGAAATCCATAAATATAGTAGACTATCTAAGAGATCGATGGCCGCTCCGTGGATACTGTCTCTGAGAGCACATGCAATAACCCAAAGCTATCACATTGTCACTTTGTATAAAAAAATATTAAAATGTCCTATGTGGCAACTACGTCACATCCCATTCTCATCCCATCCCCACCTTCATCTACAATAGTTTGAGCATCCATTTTTATGTTATCATTAATTTCTTATAATAATAATAATAATAATAATAATAATAATAAATAAATAATAGAGCTCATTCTTTTTAATTTTCTATCAAAAAATTCCGGAAAAAATTGACTTCAATGGCTAATTTATCAGTTCCACCAAACCCACCTACCTTTGATTCAAAGAGTCTAGCTGCTCTGATTTCTACTTGGTAAAAGATCTCGTTTTGGCTCCAACCCGTTGGTCATTTGAGGGGGAAAAAAAGAAAGGAACTCGCTGGGAAGAAGGAGGCATGGATAAAAATTTATTTTGGCAACAATGGAGATGTTAAGGTATAAATAAAAAGAACAAAAAAAATAAAAAAAATAAACAGAGAGGTTGAAAGGGAGATGGGAGAAGAAGAAATGGATTTTAGATCTGTTAATTTCACCCTGTAAATTTAGATCTGCTAATTTCACCCTGTAAATTTAGATGTGTTAATTTCGCCATGTATAAATAAATTTTTAAAGAGGAGTGAATGGAAGAGGAGTGAAGAGAAGATAAGATGAAGAATTGGAGCAGAAAAAAAAGATGAAGAACGGTGAAGGAGGAAGGAAAGAGATTGTAAAAAAAATGATCTGGATCAAATAAACGAGGAGAGAGAGTGTTAAGGTTGTGGATGAGAAAGTGGTTAGAGTCACAACCACATCCCCAATATAAAAGCCAACGAAGTTAAATATTGAGCTATTGCAGGAGGTTAAATAAAATGACATTGTCATTACTGACAAAAGGTAAGATTACATTGTGAATAAAAGCTTTATTGCATGTGCTCTGAGTAATTAAAACGACAATATGTATTGTATATATAGATATATGTGTTTGTGTGTATGTATACATATACATACATACACACATATGGATTTACGTAACATTTCATTCGATATCCAGAAGGAAACATAGGCCCAAGCCCATATAAGAGGAGGGACGTCATCCTCAAAACCTAGGTTGTGAGGTGAGGGCGGTCCATCTCTTAATATGGTGGGTGAAACAACTACAAGTTCCCAATGTGAGACACTTTAACACGTCCCCTCAAGTGTGGGCCGGGCACACAAGGCCAACAAATAGGCCAAACTTGCACAATAAAGGGTGGCTCCGATACCATGTGGAAAACATAGGCCCAAGCCTATATAAGAGGAGGGGCATCATCCTCAAAACCTAGGTTGTGAGGTGAGGGCAGTCCATCTCTTAATATGGTGGGTGAAACCACCACAAGTTCCCAATGTGGAACACTTTAACAGAATCATTTTAAATTTAATGTTACCCGGACATAGTATCTACGTGGCCAAGGCCGGCCATCGCTTTTATTGGGCTTAAGACCAAGTCCCCGAATTGGGCCTTTTAATTAAAATTGTTTTTTTTTAAAACATACTTATTGTTAGATATTTCTTCATAAATAAATATTTTGGTTATCGTTTGCATACGAGTTGCCGTACGAATTAATGTGATCCCAACGAAACGGGGTTCGACCTGCCCGGTCAGGTCGCGGTAGTCGAGGGGCGCCGCCCTTCGCGAAGTCGAGAGGGCGCGCTAACTCGTGGGGAGTCGAACGCCTCAAACCTAAACCAATGCATGCATTAGTTCATGAAGAGATATGCATTTTCAGATACATGCATTTTCGAACTGATATGTACTTACCCTTTCGTGTAAGGGTTGCATGCTTTCATCCGGTGAACAGTGACAACCCTACCCTTTCGTGCAAGGAGTACATCCATTCGTTTATGGGGTACTTGCAACCTATAAAAGGCATAAGTATGCAGACGAAAATTCATAAGTTTGACAACATCATCAGAAAAACTTTGAGTGTCCTCGGGTTTTATTCAATCAAGTCACTGCAGATATATATGATAAGTTTGTTTTATTTATTTTGTGTGTGCTTTTTTTATATATAATATAGATATATATAATAAATTAATAATATAGATAAAACAAAAAAAAAACTTGTTTGTATATATATTTGTTTGGGTCAAGTAAATTTTTTTATCGGGACCTTTATCAATTGGAGTAAAAAAAAAAAGGCCTTTATCAACAAAAAAAAAGTAACATATTATATTAGGTTGGATCAGATTGAATTTACACGATTTTTTTCTTCTTTTAGCGAAACATGTACCGTTGGGCCTCCCAGCACCGTTGAGCTTAAGACACGGGTCTCACAGGCCTCACTGATGGGCCGGCCCTGTACGTGGCAAGAACCAATTTTCTACAGTACAAGCATCGATCTCGTATATACTTTATACGGAATCTATGGATTCCGTAGAAAGTATCTACGGGTTTGACCTCATTCGCGTAGAAATTCAAAATTTGATATTTAATTAATATAACGGTTGACACTATTGAGAACCGGGGTTTTTGAATATTTCACCGTAGAAAGTGACAACAATTACAATATGGCGGTTGACACTCTTTTACACTTTTGAATATGGTGTATTGATGCTACTATCTATGGCAGTAGTGACCAAATTACTCGTGAACTATTCTTATTTAACTCGTAAGGAAGTTTGACTCGATTCAAGTCTTTTGAGTTCGAACTCGAGTCAAGTTGACCAAATAACAAATTGAGCCGATCTCGTGTTTTAAAATCGAGTAATCGAGTAGTTCGTGAGTTAATGAAACTTAATTTTGTAATCATTTAATTAATTAAAAAAATAAACTATTAAATAATAATATATTATATAACTAATTAATTATGTGTCGGGTCGAATTATGACGAGTATTTATCGAGTTGAACTTGAGCTTGCCAGAATTAATAAAAATAATTAAATTAATCCTTAAAGATACTCGTGCTTACGAGTTGAGCTAGTTTTTATCGAGTATTAAACGAGTTGAATTTGATCTTACCTGTTTGTAACTCGATCGGATTAGATATGAGTTTCAAACCTGAAGTCTTTTGGTCAAGTCAAACTCGAGCCATTAACAGTATCGAATCGCTTCGGGTCGGTTAAACCTCTACTCCTACAACAATAAATGTATCAAAACGAGTGACACTACTCATTATTATAGTGGGCTAGCTTATACAATGATCACTGACTCTTAAATGTTGATTGTGATCACGTCAGGGACGGACCTAAAGCCATTGGAGTCCTTAAAAAAAGCTATTAGGGTGGGGGCCGGGCGGCGCCCCCCACTAAGATCCAGGACTTGTATCAAAACGATATAGTTTTCTTGCAAAAGTAAATGTAAAAATACTACTCAACTAGACTTTCGAATTTACTCCGATATCTTTACGGAATTTTTTTTCTAGATCTGTCACTGTTTAACATTATCAATCATTAAATTTCTACATTATTGTCAATAGGCCATCAGGGGCATAGCTGATAGCTCACTAGTAAAAGAGCAACATAGCTTATTAGTAAAAAAAGCAACAGAGCATTAGCAATACTTGGTCCCCAACCGGCGGCGCCTCTTTCTTGGATCACGACCAAAGCTCTCAGGGTGGTTTCATGGAGCCCGCTATTTCCATGGACATGGATGGTACGGGCCAGACAGCGGAGGAAGCGGATATCCTCAGGCGAAGCGCTGACAAATGGAAGGAGATACAATCACCGGCGATCAAGGCACTTGACTTGGTTTTTGCATGGAGGGGCCGAGATACTTAAAGAGCCAAAAAGACATTCCATGTACTATACATGGGAGGAAAGATGAATCGGATATAGCCGATTTCATCAAAATAGCGGAAAATTGGAGAGGAAATGAAACGGATGATGACCCGATTGAGATTCCGGTAGAAGAGTGTATCGATTTGTGGATGCCATGGCGGAGAGCTGTTATTGTGAAAGTTCTGGGAAGAAATGTCTCCTACCGGATTCTTCATCAGAAATTACATAGCATGTGGTGCACATCCGGCAACCTGGACATTGTGGATTTGGAAAAGGACTATTATGTAGTCCGATTTACAACGAAAGAGGATTATGAGGTAGCTCTAACAATGGGACCTTGGATTGTACAGGGCCATTACTTAACAGTGATGAAGTGGCGGCCGTTCTTTCAACCGTCAATGCAGACAATTCTCTCCACACTAGTTTGGGTCCGTTTCCCAGGGGTACCGCTAGAATTATTTGAAGATGAGAACTTCTTGCTGCAGTTGGCGAGGAGAGTTGGGAAGCCAGGTAAAGTGGATGTTGTTACATCACAGTCAACTAGGGCTAGGTATGTTCGAGTGTGCGTTGAAATGAACCTCCATCAAGTGCAGCGAACGAAGGTAGTCTTAAACGGGAACTCTTTTGTGGTGGAGTACGAAGGGTTGTCGCAAATTTGTTTTGATTGTGGAAGATTAGGACACAAGACTCAAGCATGTCCTAATAGGCATATTGAAAACGATGGACAACAGAATGCACAAACCAGACAGCCGAGTAATCCAGTGGGTCCAACCCCAGAACGTCCATTTGGACCATGTATGATAGCCACAAATCGTAGAAGAAGACCTAACGTAGGGCAAATGGGTCGAAATGAAAGGCAAGAGCCCAGGAAACAAGAGGGACAGCAGAGTGAGCCACAACAAAACCAAAAAGCTCCAGAACAGCAACAAAATGGAAATGGAATTAGCAATAACTTTGCTTCATGATCGAGGTTCAATGTCCTCTATGACGAAGACCAGGAGATGGAACAACAAGGGGAATGTGAGACAGTGGAAAATGTGCGAGATTTACAAGATCAAATGGTTGATGCAGCAGCAAATTTCAAGGAACCAAACATTTCATTATTAACAAAGGAGGGCTCGTCTGGGAGCAGAGGGAGAACTAAAGAGGATATAACGAAGGTTTAATTAAATAAAGAAACAGACTCTCATCTAGAGACAATGAAGCGAAAGGGCCCTGCACAAAGCGATAAGACATCTTCAATGCCAACTAAACGTCCTACCACGGGATCAGGGGCCTCGAAAATCTCAGGGGTTCCCAATAAGCCTCCATATGACATCTCAAATGGGAAAGAAAAACGGCAAGATAAACGTGAAGGGAGACGTACGGGAGAAAATTTTGGGGGTGCTACGGGTTTAACCGAAAGAAACATCACAAATCCCAAACCAAAGCCCCCAGATAAGCAGGTTATGGGCCAAAGAGGCAACCAGCAACACAAGGATGATGATCGAAATGCTGCCATGTGAAGGCTAAGGGATGAGCCCCCAGATGCTACTGCAAATAAGGACATGAGTGTCCTCAAAACTTGAATCCATTTTTATCAATATGGATATTGACTTGGAATTGCCGTGGGGCAGGGTCAGGTGAATTTTTCAGGAAGCTCAAGGCTCTCCTAAGTGATCATAAACCAGAAATTCTGTGTCTCTTAGAAACTCGTGTGAGCAGTCAAAGAGCAGGTCGCATTTTACAGCTTGCATATTTTACTAAGGGAATTTGCATTGAAGCACGGGGCTTTGCTGGGGGGAATATGGTGTTTCTGGCGAGATAAAGATGTCCATTTGAAATTACTTTCTAGCACTAATTTTTGCCTCAACCTTGCAGTTTTGAAAGATCAGTTGGATTCTCTCCGTAGTTTACGCATCCCCAACACTAGTGATCAGAAATGAGTTCTGGGCCTACATAGAACGGTTATCTCCTATTATTAAATTCCCGTGGTGTCTGATTGGTGATTTTAATCAAGTAGTAGACCAGGAAGACAAAAAGGGTGGGAGACCAATTGGTGGCATAAACGTTTGAAGCATGAGGCATATGATTGAGACTTGTGATTTAATTGGGATTAATTTTTAGGGACCTAGATACACTTGGACGGGTCCTATCTATAAGGGAACACATATCCTGGAGCGTCTGGATCAAGCCTGGTTCACCCCAGCCTGGTTAATGTTGTTTACGGAAGCTACTTTGACACATCTACCTAAAAATCATTCTGATCACAGCCCGCTGCTCCTTCAATTATTTCATATTCAGACGAAACGAAGCGGACCCCCTCCTCGTATTTTCAGAATGCTTGGTTTGAACATAGAGAATTTTCTGCTTTTGTGAAAGAAAACTGGGACTCTGATAATCAAAATTTTGGGGATGTGGCTGGGAAATTCTTGGAAAAAGCTAGGCAATGGAATAGAACAAACTTTGGGAACATTTTCCACCGCAAATCCACATGTCTAAGTCGGTTAGCAGGGATTCAGGATGCCCTCTCTCAATACTCCTCCACTTTCCTTATGGAACTTGAACAACAACTTAAGGAGGAATATCAGGATATTTTAACACAAGAAGAGAAATACTGGCATCAAAGATCTCACTTACAATGGTTGGTGGAAGGGGAGAGGAATACCCATTTCTACCATATTATTTCTTTGAAGAGGAAACATAGAGCGAAATTACCCTCCCTTAAGCGGACAGATGGTAGTTGGAGCATTGATGAAGCAGAGATCAAAGGTATGATGAGAAATCATTTCATTAATTTGTACTCAAGGGAGGATGAACACCATAGTTGCAGGAGTAACATCTCCTTGCCGGAAATTAGTGCCAGAGAGTTACATTTGCTAAATAGAAATATTTGTGAGAAAGAAATCGAGGAAGCCTGCTTTGATATGGGGACATATAAGGCGGCTGGATCTGATGGTCTTCCTCCCATATTTTTCAAACGTTGTTGGGGGACTATTGGAGCTTCGGTGGTTAACTTTGTGACTCAAGCGTTTGAGACAGCGTGGTTTCCGCCGGATATGAATGAAGTGCTAATTTCTCTAATACCAAAGATTGATCATCCAGGGACCCCCGCTCATTTTCGACCCGTAGCCTTGGCCAATGTGATAATAAAAATAATTACTAAAGTGTTGGGGAATCGGCTTCAAAGCATAATAGGGAAGCTGGTCAGTACTACACAAAGTGCGTTTATCCCGGGACGAGGCGGAGCTGAAAATATCATCCTGACTCAGGTGTGTCGCGGCTCCTCTTTAGAGCATTATAGTATCCTCCACTCCGCTGCGGTCTCATGAATCCGAACTTCCTTGCAGCGGAAATAAGCGCTGTGCCGTGGAGTCGGTCGGCGGGCGGGGAGGACTCATAATCCATTAGGGATTCGCTACAAGGCTAAAAGCGTGTCTTTATGACGCTTGATTTAGGACCTCAGATGATCCACCGCCTCCTGTGTCCTTGCGGGGATTAGCCTTCCTTTGCCCCTTGCAGCGAGAGGGCTGGCCGGAGAGCAACTTTTTATTGGATCTATACATTTTTGAACGTTATAAGATTTATTCATTTTCTTAACAAGAGGAAACGAGGGAAAAAAGGGTACATGGTGTTTAAAATGGACTTGGAAAAAGCTTATGATAGGGTCAGCTGGAGTTTCCTTAAAAACATTCTGCAGGCTGTGGGATTTTCTGATCATCTGCAACAGCTCCTCATGCATTCCATTACCTCTTCACGACTTTCAGTACTTTGGAATGGGGAAAAGCTTGAGTCATTTAGCCCACGTAGAGGTTTGAGACAAGGAGATCCGATAGCACTGTATTTGTTTGTGTTGTGTATGGAGGTGCTAAATAAAAAAATTAATGAGGCAGTCACTCAAGGAAGATGGAGACCTTTAAAAATTTCAGTTGGCGGACCTCCTATTTCTCATATTTTCTTTGCAGACGACCTGATTTTATTTGGAGAATCAAGCGAGCAGCAAGCCAAGATTATGGAAGACGTGTTGGTAGGCTTCTGTAATTGCTCGGGTCAGAAGATAAGCTTATCAAAATCCAGGTTCTATACTTCTGGAAACATGGGCCACAACACCATAAACGAAATTGCTCAATGTCTGCAGATGACGCACACTACGGATTTGGGAAAGTATTTGGGTGTTCCAATTATTCATGGGAGGATGCGTATCTCACATTATACATATTTGGAGAATAAAATGCAGAACAAGCTGGCATCCTGGAAATCAAAAAGTCTGACTAGAGCAGGTAAACGTATCTTAATACAAAGTTCCCTTGCGACACAATCTTACTATGCGATGCAGACTACTTTGCTACCTTTAACCAATATTAATAAATTGGAAAAAATATGTCATGGTTTTTTCTGGGGAGATGATGAGGATGGAAGGAAAATGCATATGATTAGTTGGAATAAATTGTGCAGACCGCGGCAGGCAGGTGGGTTGGGCTTTCGAAGATTACATGAGATGAACATTGCTCTTTTAGGGAAATTGGTATGGGATTTGATTCAGCTGAAGGAGACTTTGTGGGTGAAAGTTCGGGCTCACAAATATAAAGAACTATCCACTAACGTAAAAAACGGCAGCTCACCGACTTGGAGAGGTATTTGTGGAGTGTATGCTAGGCTGAGAGATGGCATTGAATGCGTAAATCACAATTATGTGTGGAAAGAGGACTCAAAACTGAAATATACTGTGGCATCATGATACGCTTTCCTGACACAAATGAATGTAGAAGATGAGGGAGATAATGTTTGGCAGAAACTCTGGAGTCTAAAACCATTTATAGGGCAAAACACATTGAGCAATCACTTTGAGGTGAACCGTCACATTGATGGAAAACCTCGGCATTTTACGATGTTTTTTTTTTACCCTTTTTGAGCCCTATTTATCTTGTGGAATTATGTTTGGTATGTTGGTTGCTATGGAAATGCAGGAAATAGGTGACTCATAAGCCCGAGAGACAAGGCATGAGGCTTAGAGTGGCATAACCGAAGCCCGGGGATGGAAACGGATCAAAGGTGGTTGGTGCTTTTACCATATGTTCACTTTATCTGCAATTTCCTCCCCGATACATGCATTTTCTGGACTTGTGTTCTTCATGAAAGTTGTAGATAATTGAATGAGCTTTCCAACGCACTTTGAATCACTCAAATCGGATCTGTACACACGAAGATATCACCAAATTACTGAAGTCCATCAATGCTGACAAGGCAATGCGCACGCATTGAATTCTATGCGTACGCATTCCTGGAGCAGAATGTGCAGATTTGGGGCATTTTGAGCAATGCGTACGCATTCGGACGTTCTTGGGCACCTATATATATTTTTTTACACAGATTTTCAGCATGGTTCATCCTCCCAAACCCTAAGCATTAGATTAATTTCGATCCCCTTCCTCTTTTACTCCCATAAACTCTTTCTTACTTTAATTTCTCTTAGATTAGACTTAAATTAGCTTAGATTGTTAGCTCAAACCCTTGGATTTTGGTGTCTTTTGAAGTCTTCATCTTCCCCCAAGTGACATGGGTTTGTATGGAGATTGAAGAAACACATCTTCCTCTTATTTTGGTAATTAATTCTAGCATTTCCTTTCTTGTTTTATGGCTTTAATCCTCTCTTTGATTGTTATGTTATGCTTTGTGATGAGTAGTTAATCTACTACATAGTCAAACAATGTGATAGTTGAAGAAACCACCTTCTAGTTGATTAATTGGGATTGGGTAGCGTTTAGTTGTTGTTATATCGATGAATTCATGTCTTAAAACTTGTTATCAATGCTTGAATTAGACTGTACACCTAGTTCATGAACACACACACCACTTTTATAAATGTATGTTGCGAAGGGGTGTGAGGAAAGGGGTTTTAAGATCGTTATCTACAATTGATTGAGTTGTTCAGATCGATTGGGTAACGAGGTTTGTCGGTGCAAATCAAGCGGCTCTAGATCTTTTATCTTGTTTCGGTCAGTTAAATCCTTAAAGGCAGACTGTTGAACCGGGCAAAGGGTACTAGGTTGTTGCATGGCGTCTAGTACTATCTTAGGAGTTTGCACCCATGAACGAGTCGATATAAGTGTTAGGATGGTTGGTTGGTAGTTTCCATTCCCAAATAGTCGATTAAAGGGGCAAAAGTATTCAATTTGATCGTGATTTGGCTATGTCTCTTTCTCTCTTTATCTATAGTTTATATTTCGTTTTAGTGTAATTAAACTTGAAGTTAACCTAAACTAAGTCCAAAAACGACTTTGGTATTCGATAAATTCCTCGTGGGATACGACCTTGCTCGCTACTATAGTGCATCCGACTCGGTACCCTGCCGATTAAAGTTGGACCGTCACTATTTTGGCCACCACCAGGCACATTATTGATGATCCGATTTGTCAGGTCTGCCATGAAGATAATGAGACAACACTTCATGCGATTAGAGACTGCACTTGGCCCAGGGAAATCTGGAATTTATGTGTCCCGCAGGAAAATAGTGATAGATTTTTTCAAGAAGACTCACCACTTGACTGGGTGAAGTGGAATTTAATGAATAATCAAGGCTCGGCTTGGAAGTACCGAGCCTTGATTATTGGAATGAGGTGATTTAAGGCATTTGGATGTGGCGGAACAAGATAATTCATGGACATGAAGATGAAAGGCCTCCAGCTTTTGTGTTTGTAGCAGCTGCAGTCGAAAGAGCAAGGAACCTTAGATTGACTTGGAATATAGACTAATTTGTTATTTTGCATACGGTAAATAGTTGCTTTATAATTCCACTGTAAAGCTTGAACCTGGTTGCCCTCTTGCTGATGCGTGGTAATAAAATGTTTCTTTCTTAAAATAATAATAATAAATAAAAGCAACAGAGCAATATAAATTTGAAAAATATGTTCCAAAAAAATAATATCACTGAAAATATTGTCTAAAAGTTAACATTGGAAAACTATGCTCCATTACGTTCTGCTTCGCTCATACATCGCTCGTGCGTTGCTACGTGGCTCGTGCGTGGCTCATGTGTCACTCATTCGCCGACGCAGACATAGTTTTCCAATATTAAAGTCTGGTAATCTTTAATAATGTAAAACTACAATATACTACCTCCGTCCCACAAAAGTGTCCACTTTTTATTGGACACAGAAATTAAGGAAATAATTAATGTGTTGTATTTTAAGAATGAATAGACAAATATACCCTTAACTAATAATAAATGTTTGTTTTGGAATATGAAAGGATTATGAAAAATTAAATGTTAAAATAGGGGTATGATTGAAAAAAATGTATTTAATGATGTATTGAAAATTTAAATGAACACTTTTTATGGGACAATTCATTTTTCCATTATTGAAACTTTTTATGGGACGGAGGTAGTACCTGTAAAGCGAACACCGGTGATGCTTGAGAGCCGGCGGAGGTGACAAACGGTGCCGGTAGTTGAGGAAACAAGTAGCAAAATTTATAAGAATCCCTTTGATGATCTCCCACCAGATAATCAAAATCCATGGTCGATTCTGCAATAGTTAAAGAAACAGAGTCTCCTTTCCTGTAACGCAACTCCGGCATTCCGTCAGAATCAACCGCAGGCCAAATCAAATTACCGGCAAGTGGAAGAAAGTGTTTGAGAACAAGGGAAAGTGATGATTTAATGGAAGAAATGATGAAATTGGAGTTGGGACGACTGGGATGGCGGAATCTGTAGAAATGAAGATGGTGCTGTGGATCTGTGACCAGCCATCGCATGTCGAAAAACGTCAGTGGGATTGTAAACTCGGAGACGGCGTCCGGCGGTGGCGCTACACGGCATTTATCAAAAACTTTGATTTCGGGATTTGCTGCCATCTTAATAGGTAATAATGAACTGATTAGTACTACTACGATTAGTTATTATACAGTAGTATCATTTAAGTACTAATTTGAGGTGAATTATATCCAATTGTTTCCCGTGCATTAGTATAATGATAATGATCTGTTTAGCTTCTGCAGATCGTTGACTTATATTATTGTTTTACACTACTTAGCTTCTCCGAGTCTTCTTCTTCAATAACAAGATAAACAAACGAGCATCGATACTATCACAACGAAAATATGCATAACACATTTTTGTTTTATTGATTATGACATGAATCTACTGAGTCATATGAGTCTCATAAATAAATGTGTGCGACACTAACTGACGATGCTGGATTTCGTCTATGAATAAATCCGAATCGTTTAATCTAGGGTTAATTGAACGATGGATGTTTTTTGGTGATTTTTAGGCTGAGCTTGAGAGTTATTTCTCTCAAGTTGCCTACGTATCCAATAGTTGAATAATCAAGTCTCCGTAGTTCCTTAGGGGTTGTTTATATAGGGGGCGTCTCATCCCTTTCCTTGTTCTACAAGGATTTGTATTCTTATTCCCTAAGGATAATCACGAGTAAATCCCTATAATTTATGAATAATTATGGATATATTAAATATCAAAATCATAGTCTTAATGGGTAAAGGATCCTTAGGATCTTCCCATAATTATCTTATAAGCACGTGGGCTAATTATCATATAAAGGAGGCTATGGCTGGCTTGCGTCAAGCCCTCAGGCCGTCTCGGCCCAAACTACACTGGCCCAGCTCTGTTGCGACCTGGCCGACCTGCGGTGGTCGGGAGAGCGGGACAGATCTCCCACCAGGGGTTCGGATCTGCCCTTAGGCGTGAAGTGAGGCACCTGGCCATTAATGTTCTAGTTTTATGTCTTCATTTAATGGTTGGCCAATATAAAGATGACACTTGGCGAGGGCTAGTCCGACCATCGTCATAAGCCCCCCCAGATCTGACTGAACTATTTGTTGTGAGGTTGGATCTGTTAGAGATGTTGTTCGGCCACTGTCATCTAGACTTGTAGAATTTCACAATGACCTACTCTGCCAGGTGGCAGAGTTATTGTTATGACGCTGTCATTCGTGCCCACGTCTTCTGAAGTGGAACAGTTTTTGAGAACGCTGTTGCAGCTCCGTATTTAGTGCCTTCTGTGGCTGCTACTTCAACGGCTCCTGCCGAGCTGCTGATAGCAAAATACTTGATCGCTAATTTTAACCGACAGAGTATCGGGTCAACGGTAGTATAGTGGTCACAAGGTCGAATCCACAGGGAGTAATGTCTAAGTACCAAAGCCAACGTTGAACTTAGTTCAGGCCAAAATAATGGTGGAAAGGTATTATACTAATGCAGAAATAAAGATTATACTAATGGTTATACTTATAGGTATTAAAAGGTATAGCCAAACTATGACCCCACGAGCTACTTTTACCCCTAAGGAAAGACTTGACATGGAGCGTGTCTTAACCAACCTACCTATCCTATGTAGTTTAACGACATCCACGGGTGCCAACTCCTAATTCTAGCGATTAGACTGAACGACTCGATCTAACCACCCTATGTGAAGCTAACCGACTCTCCCTTTAGAAAACCGATTATCCTAACATGATTAAGGTCTAGAGTTTCTCGAACAACGATGACAAACCTCTATATTGGAAACGGACCTAACAACTAGGCCGAATCTACGAAATGATCCTAAAACCTCTTATCTCACGTCTCACCGCAAAATGCATCTATAAGTTCGATGTGTGTGACAGTGAACTAGGTGATCAAACTAATTCAAAGATGTTAAAATAAGTTTTAGGACGTGGATTAATCATTAAAACATTCAATTATGCACTACACAATTCCCTATCTCATCCCCATTAGGATTTTATTCATTTTCACATAATTCATTCTGTGCGGTTAGCTACTCATGGTAATAATAAAAGTGTAGAAATTTATGAAGAAATTAATAATAAACATGATAAAAAGATTGAATAAAGTTTACCAAAAGAAATCGTAGCAATACACCACTCGAATCGTCACTTCGTTGTGTTCCAATTGCAAAATAAAATAAATAAAGGGCTGATGTTCTTGCAGAAATTGAAAGAGAAAAACAATAGATCTAAACCTAAGAAAAGAGATAAAAACTGTTGTGTAGAGAGAAATAAAATCTGGTGTAAAAACTGTGTTGAAATTTGACCTAAGTGGACTTATAAATAAATAAATATCCGACTACTTTCTCCGGAAATTCACCGCAATAGTAAGCATAAAAAATTGTCTCCCCTCTTCTCTGCTTCCGTCCGCATTCAATTAATTGTTTGTAATAGCACATGGGCCCCTTGGTGACCAATAGCAGCTTTTCTTTTTCTCTTTTTTTTTTAAATTCTTTTTATTTGTATAATTCACAAAGAAATCGGAAGATGTACTGAGACTTCACTTCCCATTCAACACCAAAGTCGAGATCCCGATAAAATTGGATGATAATATTTTTTTCCAAACGCTTGAACTTGAGTCTCGCACCAATTCCTTATACGAACTCCGTTTTAGACGATTTTTATACCGTTGTGATCCTCGTCACTCCCTCTATCACGCCATACCTGTAATAAAAATAAACCACATACCCAAACGTGACAAACACCAATAAAACATACACAAATCACCCAAAAATATCGAGATTTTCGACGTAAACGTCTTATCGTCTCGTGATTCAACTCGTGGTGGAATGTGCCTATAAACATACTTAACTACCCCAAAATTACATCGAATATGCTACAAATAAGGGGTAAAATGCACACGAATTTATAGCAAAGTTGACTCATCACCGCCTGCCAGTGTCAATGCTTCGTGGAGAATCTTACTCTCTAACTGCAGAGTGCAGGCAAAACTCACTTTTGATGATTCTTAGGTTTTTGAACTTGCATTTCGTTTATGCTTCATTGTATTTTTACGAGCCTGACCTGCGTAGCTCAGCTCTGCTAACGCATCGAGCTTGACATCCAGTGCTCTAAATTTCTGTCCGTCTTGCGGACTTGTTTTCTGACGAGTCCGGCCTGCGGAGCTCAGTTTGAGTTCATCGGCGAACTAACCTTGTCCCGCAACCTTACTGAGCCTGGCCTGCAAAGCTCTGAAATTTGGATCCGACCTGCGGACTGATTTTATAACGAGTCCGGCCTGTGGAGCTCGGTTTTGAGTTCGTCTACGAACTACGGAAGTTTGGTCTACAAAATTTTACGGAGGCCGAGCTAGAGAGCTCATACTTTTTTATTGTATTTTATCTTGACAATGTATGCCTTTTTGGCATTTGTTCTGGAATTACTTCCTTTGGCTTTTAGCCTTTTGTTTTTCATTCAAGCATGACTTTTTGTTTTTCCTATTCCTAACTTAGGGTCCTTTGCCCCCTGAAGTACATCATTTACAAGCTTATCTCTGATCGTTTGTCCTGTAGACTTAGAAAGTTTGATTATTACAAACTTTCTGAGTTTATAATGCATCTCGATTCGGCGTATATCGATTACGATCGTGCATCTGCCAGACTTAGAAAGTTTGATTATTACAAACTTTTCGAGTCCGCACTGCGGCTCAGTTATGTTCGTCTGTCCTGCAGACTTAAGAAGTTTGTCCTTTGCAAACTTTTCCGAGTCTGACTTGCAATACTCAGTTCGTCAGTCCTGCTGACTTAAGAAGTTTGTCCTTTGCAAACTTTTCCGAGTCTGACATGTAGTACTCAGTTCTGATCGTCTGTCCTGCAGACTTAAGAAGTTTGTCCTTTGCAAACTTTTCCGAGTCTGACCTGCAGTACTCAGTTCTGATCGTCTGTCCTGCAGACTTAAGAAGTTTGTCCTTTGCAAACTTTTCCGAGTCTGACCTGCAGTACTCAGTTCTGATCGTCTGTCCTGCATACTTAAGAAGTTTGTCCTTTGCAAACTTTTCCGAGTCTGACCTACTGTACTCAGTTCGTCAGTCCTGCTGACTTATGAAATTTTTGCTGAGTCCGACCTGCGGAGCTCAGTTCGTCAGTCCTGTTGACTTATGAAATTTTTGCTGAGTCCGACCGGCAGAGCTCAGTTCGTCAGTTCTGCTGACTTATGAAATTTTTGCTGAGCAGGTCCAGATTTGTCTGACTTCTCGGACTTTATTTGATCGAGCTGGGCTAGTGTGTACTGACTTCCCGCATATTGTTGATCGTGTGTTTGTCCTGCAAACTCAATAAAGACCATAAGTTGCTCGGGTGCGAGCTCTAGGTATGATGCCGAACTGAAGTCGGTCTCATAAATGATTCGCTCGAAGGCAAGCTCCGAATATAATGCCGAGCCGAGTTCGGTTTTATAAAAGATCTGCTTAAGAGAGCTCCAAATATGATGCCGAGCAGAGCTCGGTCTTATTAAAGATTCACTCAAGAGAGCTCCAAATATGATGCCGAGCTGAGCTCGGTCGGTCTTATTAAAGATTCGCTCAAGAGAGCTCCAAATATGATGCCGAGCTGAGCTCGGTCGGTCTTATTAAAGATTCGCTCAAGAGAGTTCCAAATATGATGCCGAGCCGAGCTCGGTCTTATTAAAGATTCGCTCAAGAGAGCTCCAAATATGATGTCGAGCCGAGCTCGGTCTTATTAAACATTCGCTCAAGAGAGCTCCAAATATGATGCCGAGCTGAGCTCGCTCTATTAAAGATTCGCTCAAGAGAGCTCCAGGTCTTATTAAAGATTCGCTCAATAGAGCTCCAAATATGGTGCCGTGCCGAGCTCGGTCCTAGCTCGACCCGCCATGTTCGGTAGGGAGAGTTCCAAAATAATATAGCTCGACCCGCCATGTTCAGTAGGGTGAGTTCCAAAATAATATAGGTCATTTAAGTTATAAAAGCTGGAATAAATTTCCATGAGGGCTCGTACCTGGACGGCTTGTAATGAGACGGCTCGCTGATAGAGAGCTTGTAATTAGAGATCTCGTCCATGAGCCCGACCTGCAGATTTAGAGAGTTTGGTCTTTGCATCTTTCCGGGGACGATCAGGCATCTAAATTGACTCTGATCGGGACGAAATTTGGAGGGTTTGTTCGTCCCTCCTTCTTCTTCAAGAGGAACGGTGGAATTCTTGTTCCAACGGTTGAAACTCAGGCAATAAGCCGTCGATCGATCGCTGCGTTTTGGGGTCAGCTGCGTTACGTATTCTGGCCCGACAAATTTCGGGTGACGATCGGGTATCTAAACGGACTCTGATTGGCGTTCGTTTTTCCCTCCTTCCTTTTTCGATCTGAACAGTGGAATTATTGTTCCAACGGTTGAAAATCCAGCAATAAGCCGTCGATCTTACTGCGTTTTTGGGGCTGCTGCATTTTGGTGTTATAGCAGCAACTTTCCTGTGACGATCGGGTATCTAAACGGACTCGGATCGGCACGAAATTAGGAGGGTTTGTTCGTCCCTCCTTCTTCTTCGATCTGAACGGTGGAATTCTTGTTCCAACGGTTGAAACTCCGGAAATAAGCCGTCGATCCGACTGCGTTTTTGGGGCTGCTGCGTTTTGGTGTTACAGTAGCAACTTTCCGGTGACGATCGGGTATCTAAACGGACTCGGATCGGCAAGAAATATGGAGAGTTTTATCGTCCCTCCTTCTTCTTCAATATGAACGGTGGAATTCTTGTTCCAACGGTTGAAACTCCGGCAATAAGCCTCAGATCTGACTGCGTTTTTTGGGCTGCTGCGTTTTAGTGTTACAACAGCAACTTTCCGGCGATGATCGGGCATGTAAACGGACTCCAATCGACACGAAATTTGGAGGGTTTGTTCGTCCCTCCATATTCTTCAATCTGAACGGTGGAATTCTTGTTTCAACGGTTCCATTTCCGGCAATCAACCACCGATCAGACTGCGTTTTTGGCATGTTTTTGCCATTAACTTGATCACGAACCACCTCGATCCATTACCGATAGAAGACCCTCCTTCTACTGCCAATTGACGATGCTGGATTTCGTCTATGAATAAATCCGAGCCGTTTAATCTAGGGGTAATTGAACGAGGGATGTTTTTTTGGTGATTTTTAGGCTGAGCTTGAGAGTTATTTCTCTCAAGTTGCATACGTATCCAATATTTGAATTGGAATCAAGTCTCCGTAGTTCCTTAGGGGTTATTTATATAGGGGGCGTCTCATCCCTTTCCTTGTTCTAAAAGGATTTGTATTCTTATTCCATAAGGATAATCACGAGTAAATCCCTATAATTTAGGGATAATTATGGATATATTAAATATCAAAATCAGAGTCTTAATGGGTAAAGGATCCTTAGGATCTTCCCATAATTATCTTATAAGCACGTGGGCTAATTATCATATAAAGGAGGCTCTGGCTGGCTTGCGTCGAGCCCCTCAGGCCGTCTCGGCCGGACTACACTGTCCCAGCTCTGTTGCGACCTGGCCGACCTGCGGTGGTCGGAAGAGCGGGACCGATCTCCCACCTGGGGTTCAGATCTGCCCTTAGGCGTGAAGTGAGGCACCTGGCCATTAATGTTATAGTTTTTATGTCTTCATTTAATCGTTGGCCAATATAAAGATGACACCTGGCGAGGGCTAGTCCGACCCTCGTCACTAACATTTTTCACATCGGCAAATTTGGATAGGGTGATGCACATAAAGTTTTAGTGTGGTATCTCCACATGTATCGAATTAACTAGTAAACAAATCTGAATCATACATTTTGAATGCCACATAGGTACACTGCGCATATGACGGATGCACCCAATAACTTCCAGTGATGCACCGATGCTGGTGTCACAACAAATATTCCACAACGAGTACATAACATTGTTTGACACCATATTTTAATGGACATATATCATGATCACCATGTCTTCCATAATTTTCAATAGTGCAAGAAAATAGGTTGTGTAACTGCATAAGTTGTTTGTTGTTATAACATTTCTCTTCTAGATAATTTACCAATGCTACTGTCATAATCAATTGACAAAACCTATGTCAATGTCATACTAAAAACTTTGATGATTTGACATATATTTAAATATGGTTTCAATTTTCGCATCATTAGTAGTATCAATAACACTTTAGAATGTGATATTTGCTATGTAAAAGCGTTGTGCAATAATTAGTTTGATTAACACGTTAAGTTGTGACATGTGTTGTATTAGAACGATTGTAACCAATGTAGTCTCCCCAACACATGAAATTGCGATATTTATTATGTCAGAGAGATTGTGATAATAAAATTATGATTTAGTCCGGACAATTTTACATAAGCCTGCTAGTGATGTCTTCATAAGCTCCAAATCATAACTTAATTATGATAGATTTTATTTCCCCACAACCATCAGTTGCATCATAATTCACTCGTCTTTATATAGAACGATACCACAAATTTCCTACAAAGGGCTCCTCATACGGAGATTGTTGATGGAATTCATAAAAATGGTGGCAAAAGCGTCCATTCTATTCTTAGGCAAAGAAGTCCCAAGCTCAATTGCGCCTTTAAATCTTCTGGAAGGAGTGATCGAAACTCCTTTCCGTCGCATCATAAATCATTCGTCTTTATATAAAATGATGATACCACAATTTTCCTATAGAGTGCTCCTCATATGGAGATTGTTGATGGAATTTGTAAAAATGGTCGAAAAAGCATCCATTCTGCTTTTAGGCAAAGAGGTGCCAAGCTCAATTGCGCCTTTAAATCTTCTCGACCGAGTGATCAACATTAGAGTTGCTGAAGAATCAGTTGAAACGTATTCATGCTTTTCCATCTTTCCCCAACCGAAATCTGCATCATAATCATGCAAATTGCGTTGTGCAGATCCAATAATATAGACGAGTGTCGACCTTGGTGCCACGGTTGTTGCTTGTGCCGGCGACATCCAGTCTCCTCTCAGAAATCCTTCCTTGTCTTGATGTAACCTCTTGTGGATAGCGTCTCCGATGGCGCCTGCAGCTACCGACAACCCTTCGTTTCCTACAAGTTGCCCATGAGTTGCTTCCACCATACAAGGCACTGTGCAATTTCCAAAGTAATTCTGAGGTATCGGCGGATCAAAACGTTGTCGGTAGTTGATATAAGCACATAATTTTGCGCATTTATAATCCTCTTCCGTCTTCTCTCTTTCAGATTCTAATGATTTTGACAAGCATGTCCAGATCAGTGCACATGTCACCGTGAAAGCTGATGGATCATTACAAATAAAGTTTGGATTTTTTGCCAAAACGAATCTCTTGAGCTTCATGATATCAACAGGGTGTAAGATGAAGGTGGCTCGAACTTTATCTTTAGAAACTAGTGTAGGATTTAGAAGTCTAGGTGTGGAATGAGATTTGAGCAGTTTTTTTTGGTTGAAGATTTTTCGAGCGAGGTGGAATGGATCTAGCACCACAGATCTATCGTACAAAGGTTGAGAAGAAGCCGCAAGCAACTCTAATGAATCCTCATTGGATTTGTCAATTGAAACCCACAACTTGTTGAAATTTATAAATGAAGCGGCATCACCAAGAACATGATGAAAAGTGCGACCAATGCATATACCGGTGGTGTTCGGGAACAATGTGACCTGTAAAAGAAGTGATGCCTGCCATGAAGTTGATTCAAAAAAAAAAAAGAACATTTGTAACACAACAACAAATGGATATACATAATACATTGGCTCATCATGAACCATTTCTTTTCCAAAAAATAATGGGCTTGTTCTTCTGTGAGTCCCGAGTTTCAAACTTGAAGAAGTGTTTAAGTCGAGTTGAGTCCAGAAGAGTATCAACTCGATTCACTTCGATTACACCTATATTAACTATCACTACGAATGTGTGGCAGCACACTTTTTCATCATCGAATATGTAGACCTATATGATGATCAATGAGTCATGTATCATGATCAATGACGTAAGAATATAGTGTATCATTTATATCAGCACAACTGTGTAGCATAAGCATTTTCACATTATAGTGGATCTAATATAAATCAACGGATCTCATATACCAATCAATAATATAAAACGATTACAGTAGTAACAGCTGCACATGGTGACAGGAAAACTCCAAAGGAAAAAAAAAAAAATAATAATAATAATAATAATAAAAAGAAGAAGAAGAAGAAGAAGAAAAACACTATTACAGTAGTAACAACCGTACATGGTGACAGGAAATCTCTGAAGAAAACAAAAAAATTTGTGGGGTCTTTGGATTCCAAATAACAATGTGATCGATCCGAGTCGAGTCAATACTCTCTAGAGCTCAACTCGACAAACAATAAAACACGGGTTTGAAAGGCGGCATTAGAGCACACGTAGTGGCTCATTCTTTCTTTGGTGGACTTCTTTTGCCACGTAGAGGCATTAGAGCACACGGGTTTTAGGTATTTTTACTCAAAGGCTTCTCCCATCCCTTGGAAAAACTGAAGCCTTTGGAGAAGCTTTGTATTTCTTTGTTTATTGAAGAGTCACTACCTTAGTTCCCTGTTACCAATGCTCAAAGCCCTTTAATTAGTGGGCCATCACCCATTCTTGAAGCCTTTTTTCCCATTAACCACTACAGGTGATCTTAGTTCTATGACTTCTATCGAGGAATATATAAAGGGAAATGATAGTTTCACAATGAAAATGCACAACAATGTGTCATAACATCATTGATTATTGTGATATCTATATTGATTGATGTAGGTCCCATAATAATCAACGGTTTAGATATTTGTTGTGGCACATTGTTGTGTATTTTTGTTGTGACTCTATCACTCCTCATGTATAAAGACAAGGACCAATAATTAATGATTTAAATAAACTATTATTTACTATTAATTCACTCTATTTATCAAACAAAATGTATTAACTACTACTTTACGTTTCTCGATTAGTTTATTTTAGAGTAATGATAGAAGCACAACAAAAATTACACAACAGATGCCACAACATGATCTTCCACCCTTCATTTTGATGAGCGTTAATTGATTGTGATGTGGACCAATCAAAATCCAGGGTGGAAAATCATGTTGTGACATCCGTTGTGTAATTTTTGTTGTGCTTCTATCATTACTCTTTATTTTAAGCCTGAAGAATGGATTGAATCGATTAATTATTTGAGTAATTCGATCCAAGCACGATAGAAACAAAGCGATTCAAAACTCTTTTATGAATCAAAATACTAGTTGTATTTCACTGACCGAGTACCTATGTTACTAACGACCTTAGCACTACAATGAAAACTTTTATTGCCCTTTAAACTAAGTTTGGAGTCACTTAAATCCACTTAGCACTACAATGAAAACTTTAAATGGCTCTCTACACTGTAAATCTGTTACTTAATACTCCAAATAACAAGTCTCCCGTCAAGTGAACAAGATCCTCACTTTTGATATGATTGTTTTTAAAATAAAAATTTCCTGTCAAATAAATATTCATATATTTTTTTATTGGTGCAATGGAAAAAAATAATTATAAATTGGTTGTTAGGTTTGTTAAAGTTGAAATAAGAAGCTTAGGAGTGGATTATAAAATGTGTTTATCGGAGTGAAAGTATTTTTAAAAGGTTAAAAAGGTAAAACTCGAACGAAAAAAAAAAAAAAAGGTAAAACGATTGGAGAGAGCCTTAAATCCAATATCCATATACCTGTAGAGCAAAAAGCGGTAATACTTCAGAGCCCGAGGTAATAGACGGTTCCGCCAGTTGAGGAAACAAATTGCAGAATTTGTAAGAATCCCTTTGATGGTCACCCACTAAGTAATCAAAATCCAAGCTCGATTCTGCTATTGTTAAGGAAACAGAGTCTCCTTTCATGTAACGCAACTCCGGCATTCTGTCGGAATCTACAGGCCAAATCAAATTTCCGGCGAGCGGAAGAAAATGTTTGAGAACGAGGGAAAGAGATGATTTAATGGATGAAATGACGAAATCAGAGTCGGGATTCGGATGGCGGAATCTGTAGAAATGAATATGGTTATGTGCATCAGAGACCAACCATTGCATGTCGAAAAACGATAGTGGGACTATAAACTCGGCGACGGCGTCTGGCAGTGGTGCAACACGGCATGTCTCAAGAACTTTGATTTCGGGATTTGCTGCCATCTTAATAAATCAGATTTTGGGGTGCTTGCTATATATAGATTATATAGTTTCAGATTAATTGGATTCAATGGTTTCCTGTGCATTACAATGATGTCTTCTGCAACTTGCAAGGTCGTTGGCATTATTTTTTTAATATACTCTACCTGCTCCAAATCCATTCGCGGAAGAAACGGAGAAAGTGAATCCATGTGAAGTCAACTTCATTTTCGAATTCCCACCGCCAAAAAAAAAAAAAAAAAACTTAATTAGCGAATATATGGGTATTTGTTTATAAGGATTAGTTTTAGTATTTAATTAGTCACTTAGGACACACTTAAAAGATAATCGGTTATAAAGACAAAATAACACTTCTTGGACAAAATTAACCTCATCTTCTAAACAAAAACAAAAAGAAAAAGACACAGGTTCGTCCATTGCGTCGTAGTTTCAATTGCCTATTCCGGAAGACATTTGACGCGGCTTCAATGGCCGATTCCAGAAGACATTTTATGTTCGTGGATCGGTGAGATTCAGCCATATCGCAGAACTAAACCAAGAAGATGAAGATTGCGGTCTGAAAATTTAACTAGATGGTGGGATCATAAGATTTGTGTTAATCTGTATTCTCCGTATCTACTACAAAAGGTTATTACCCCAGCAGAAGTTTCTGAAGTGATAGTCTCAAATGGCAAATTCAAAATCAGGTAGAATTCCCGCCGCCGCAGCAGCAAAAGAGGGTCGGCAAAACCAATGGTCGCAGATCAAATAACTCAAGACGTACAATCCACCTCCAACCTCACAGGGACGGACCCAATGTATAAAAGTGGGGGTCACGGCCCCCACTCAACTTTTCGTGAAGTTATTAAAAAACCCCTCTAATAGTATTAAAGATCATGTATGTATATTATTTAAGACAATTTCTAATGTAATTTCTTATTTAGTTCAATTGGTTTGAAGAATTACTACTATACTTGAGGTCACTTATTTAAAACCCGGCTGCTTCATCTTTTTTAATATATATTTTTTTAATTTGGCCCCCACTGGAAAAAATTCCTAGGTCCTTCACTGCAACCTCATCCACCTCATGTTTCAGTCTTCCCCTTCTCAGGCAAAGCAACTCTTCCTTTTCTCATCCTGCTCCATTATTTCCTTTTCTTTTCTTTTTCTCCTTCTGTCGGCAAAGTTATTTGTGCCAAATGATAGTTTAAATTATATGGGATTTTCATCAAAATTTCCCATTCTACATCAGTTTTCCTTTTTTTCCCCAGAAGAAGATGTCCTTGTGTTGAATCTGCTATCAGTGATTAAAGTTAAAAATTGCCTTATTGTTGAAATTAGAAACTGGTTATTGCCTATTTGCGTGCTTTAAGAATGTTTTAATTTGGAAAACGATACTTTTGTAGATTTCCCGAATGAGCTTTTAGTCTACGGTGCCTTTTTTTTCTATTAAGATAAAGCTAGAGAACAAATATGTTGTGTGTTTGAATCGCACTATCGATGGATTGTAGACTTGTAGTTGATTGATTTCCCTGCACAAAAGAAACAACATTTTGCTTGTTGCTTTCCTGAATGTTATTTTGTAATCAACAATACACAATGCGCTTGATATAAAATGTGAGTTATTAGGAATAGATTCATCTTGAAGGTGAAATTTTGTATCAAAAGGAAGCTGCGAAATCATTTAGTAAAAAAGGGTTCTTGACCCCCCATAATTTTTGCAGATGGGCACGACACTCAAGTGTATTATGTGGAAGATGCCTTAATGCAATTGATGTACAACCTAGATATATCTATTTTGGAATAGTGTACAACCAAAGGGATTGTTTGAATGTTGTTTATTTGCTTTTTCTTAAGGGTATATCTGTTTTTTCATAGATTGCCTATGTTCTTGATTCATAATGTGCTCCTAGTCGAAGTTGCCGAAGAGGAGTGAAGGCAAATGCTTTGTTGTGGCTTCATCAACTTGCATCACCAAATTTCTCTCTTTAGTGTTTTTGATGTGGTGCTTTTCTTTGGATTTAGATGTTACACATGCTTGTAGACTTTTTTCTTTTATTTCCCAGGGAGTTACATCTCCAATTTTTATTCTTTGATTGGAGTTGGGTCTCATTCTTTTTTTTGGCCAACTTTCCAATGTACGAAGGCTCACACTCTTTCTGTAGCACCCGGTTTTTTGCCAGCTAGGATTGCATTGTCACTTCATTAGAGAATTGATGCAGTGACATTGATGTCACTGTGTTTACATTTAGAGAAATGATGCAGTGACATTGATGTCACTGCATATACAATTTGATACACAAATTTGATAACTTTGTAGAATAAGTGTAGTGTCATTCACATTAGGGGTGTACTCGAGCCGAGCCAAGTCGAGTTTATACTCCTTAAGGCTCAAGTTTGACTCGACTATAAAAGTTTGGGATCGATCGAGCCATAAAAAGGCAAGATCGAACTCAGTTCGCTAAATGCTCGATATAGTGTCACTTCATAAAATATTGTTGTCATTGCGTGTCACTTCATAAAATGTTGGTGTCATTGAGTATAACTGCATAAGGTGTCACTTCATAAAATGAGACATTAGAATAAAGAGAACGAAAAAAATATGAATTAGGGTGAAAGAATTATGTTGATCGTAGTTTTACATCAAAAGATATAGCTATTTGAAGTCGATTTTATGAAGAAAAGAAATCGATTTTCTGAAATTAAGTCGAAAAAAATATCAAATGTCATCGCGGTGTTGCTTCATAAAATGTCACTGCATCACTGTGGTTAATGCATCGCGGTAGACATTGCATCGGGGTGGTCAATGCATCGCGGGGGTCATTGCATCGCAGTGATAAATGCATCGCAATGGTCACTGCATCGGGGTGGTCACTGCATCGCGGTGTCAATGCATCGGGGGTGGTTGTTGGAAATAATATTTGTGTTTTGATGATGATTCGTCACGTAATTAGTAAGATCACTTACAACCCATGATGATGAAGTCATAACTAACTGTTATAGTGCAAAATGAAAGAAGAAGCAAGAAATGGTCTAGAGAAAATGTATAAGTTCTATCTAGAGTCTGAACTTTCTATAGGTTGTTTCAGACAAGCATTGTAATAGATGGGAACTGGAAAAACAGCTGAGTCACAGCAAGAAAACTGAGTATACATATGAAGAACTGAGGGTTCAGACTCAGTTATGAGAAAACCGAAGAAGATAAGTTCGCTGTGGGACACAGACTCAGTTGACTCATCTAGAAGACTGAAGAACCGAGGGACACAGACTCAGTTGTCGAAGATCAAGAAGCGAGAGGTAGAAACTCAGATTAAAGTCGATTAAGTCGTGACTATAAGTCGAGATTCGAGCAAGTCTATGGTCACCAAATCGAACTATAGATCATGTAAAGTCAAATAATCTTAAGGACAAAGATTATCGATTACCAGGAAAGAAGAAAAATCGAATGGTGTACTCGACTTGGTCAATTAAAGTCGGATGTCAAATATACAAGGTACTCAGTTTTGAAGAAGAGTAGAAAACTGAGTTAAGGCCTTGTTGGATTTGAATTATCAATACGACAAAAGGTCGTACATATGAACGTTGGCTAAACAACAAATGTAACGGCTACAAGAGCTAGTGACCGTTACATCGCCCCTATAAATGCACAAGAGAATAACTTGAAGTAAGAGAGGGAGAATGTTCGGTAAAAACTCGTTTTAAATTTATAAACTGAAACACCCCAAGTATAAGGTTCGTAGTATAGGGTGTTAACGGGTCGTCCTAAGGGAGTCGAATGTTTATCGGATTAAAGTGCAGTTATTCTATCGATTATGTCACAATTTATTGCCTAAAACTAAGGTCTATACTACTATAATATAAAAACGATGAGTAAAACTAAACTAAAACAGAAACAGAAAATTCGACTATGGACGGGCGTTCACTGGGGTGGACGAGCGTCCGATTATGATCTAAAAACAGAAAATACGCAGAAACAGTATGTAAAAACTAGGGTTTTAGAAAAACAACTAAACGAAGCAATCAAAGTCGATAGAATGTTTATCAAATAATTAAAAGGAACGGCAAGGCAACGGGGATCCACCAATCAACCAACCCAACCCCAACTAGATGGCAAGTTAAAGATACGATTTTTAGTAATGATCTATCACGAATTCGATAAAATTTCCTTAAACGAATTCTAGGGTTTCGTTATCTTTTTCAAGCAAAACTAAACGGCACGCATAACAAGATCATTAGATCGTCTCCAAAACTCTACTCAATTAATCATAAACGATCTCTCGAATTACAGCTAATTGCATCAATTGAAATAAACCAAAGCTTGAACAATATTCTCATATAAATTCAAAGCATAAAAGTAGTTTTATCAATCTTTTGATTCAAACAAAACGTAGACAATATAAAACGATATTCAATTGACGAAAAACCGTAACTTAACTCACTAAAAATACAAAGCAGTAAATCTCTAGTTGGTGTTGATGTTGATCGGTTTCATCCGTTGTCCCACCGCGAATTGCTTAGCCAACAATCATGTTGGTGATCATGATTGTTGGGATGGAAGAGTTCATCTTCTTGTTTTCTCTATAGGATATGCGGCTGCTAGGATTTAATACACGCTGCTATTTATAAGATTTTAAGGCGGCTAGGGTTAAGTCGGCCGTGGGCGCCCGTCCCAAGGTCATGGGCGCCACCCGATCTTCACAAAATTCTTGAATCGGGCCGAGTCATGTCGACGCCCGACCTTCATTAATTTGGGCGCTTGATTCACCAAAATCATTCAATCCCGAATGTAAAGTTTCTCTCGGGCGCCCGTCCAAATATTCGAGACGTCCGTCCACCCATGGACGCTAGTTCAAGCTCCTGGACGCTCGTCCAGTCCCTTTTTTTCTTCCAAATTCATCTCTATCTCTTTATTCTTCAGCTCCCACTCTTCAGAGCACGATTACACACTTTAAACAATCTTTTTCCAGCTGCATTCAACACCTGCAAGTCATTGAAAGCATACCAAAGTGTAACACGACTCAAACCAACATAAAATCATCATTTTAAACACGTAATTGGCACGTTTTACACTTTTTATAACTTTAAGACCATTTCTTCCATTTGTTCATTTAATACGTAATTTTCTATAAAAATTACTAAAACACGGGGATTATTGTTATGAAATATCGCGATATAAATCATAAAATTCACCGAGAACAACTCCCCCACACTTAGCTTTTTGTTCGTCCCGAACAAAACAATCAAAACTGGCTCACTTTAATGCAATCCACATAGATCCCTAACTCACGTAACAGAAGATACAACAACTATAGCAAGTAATACCAACACGAGATAGATTCGGTGTGTGTGACAAGCCCTTTTCAATCTTCACAATCCTCTCAAACAAATATCCTCTCAAATAATTTTAATGACTATCCTAGGTATAGCGTGTCGTTCCACACAAAGTCTTCCCGCACACTCGGTAGGGATAATCCCTACAAAGATATCATTCGGTTTATACTGGGTATAAATTCAACGATAACAAAGTCTTTAACTTTTTTTCACTTTCTTTTTTCTTCTTTGACGCACATCAGAATGAGCTCTTGCCCGTCATAGTAGAATAGGATATTCGAGATATACCCTACCTTACTCAAATCATAAGGCAGCTTCTACTGACTGTCGTGAGCTTTTGGTCATCATAGTGGAATAGGACATTTCGAGATAATGCCCTACCGCACTCCAATCATCGACCAGCTTCCGACACACCCATTTATTTATAATTATCTCAACTTCTTTTTTTCAAAAACATTAGCTACGTTTCACTTATCACATTCAAACCTTCCGATATTCACAGTGCACGTTCTGAACTTTGGTGTTACTTCACTGTTACTATTAAGAACAAATCTCTCTAAGATAAATCACTAAAATAATGAAAGGATAAAGTTCAAAATTATTGCTTCAATATCAAAGGCTTTCGTGAATGTGAAATGAATACTATCTCAAATCAGTAAAAACATGCTATAATTATCTCACGAAGTCACATAAAATCATTGTCAGGAAACTACAACTAGCAAGCCATTCGTTTCAATTACATGCTCAAGATTTACAATTATCCAAGTTTACTTTGAAAAATTTTAAAATTTTTGAGAAAATTACATTTACTCATTGTCAGAAATATAGCATGATAACATACCCAATTTAGACACCCCCCACACTTAAATCACATTATGTCCTCAAAATGTGCAAATAAAAGAAAAGAATACTTAGCTGGTTCCAAAGATGGTTGGCGGGCAGTAGATTGGCAGAGGTCAGGCCGTAGCATGAACGTACCGCTGCAACACGTATCACGAACAGACAACACTAAAAATGATAACTTGCAAACCTGCTCAAACGTATCTGCAACACTCGACATAATAGATAATCTCGGGGTATACGGGGTATATGAGTAAACATGTATACACATAAAACAACCACAATTAGGACAAGGATAACCAACACACAACTCACCAAGGTTTTATTCCTAATAACCTAAAAACTTAACTAAAAAGAAATACTTAAAAGACTAGGCTGCCTCCTAGTAGCGCTTCTTTTATGTCATTAGCTTGACATAGATTTCAAAGTCAACCCGGATCGGGCCACTTTGGTTTGAGGCTAACCATTTCTCTTTTAGAATCAGAATGACTAGGACGGAAATGGTTTTCGCCACAACAACAAGTCAAGTGCGCGATAAGATCATGAAATTTTTCTCTCCAGACAACACTGACTCTTTTCTTCTTGTAATTGTTTCTCAGATTCGGCTGAGGTATGCTAACAGGCTCAGGAGCATCGACAGAAGGATCTGCAAGGATAGGGGTGAGAATGTCATCATCCACTCCAAAGAAGTCGGATGGAATCTCTTCACAAATAAACGACTCAACCGTTTCATTTCTCTTTTGAAAGTATAGTACTTCAGGCTTTTCCTTGGGTTGCCCAAAGTACTTCTTAATCCTGTGACCATTGACTTTGAACGGTTGATCGCCGTACCGCTTTCAACGTAATGGCTCCACCAGGATGAACATCAAGAATCTCAAAGGGGCGGACCATCTAGATTTAAGCTTACCAAACAAAAAGATGGAGTATGGTGTTATCTGAAAGAAAGCCATGTCTCCCACTTTGAATTCCCGATCTTTAATCTTAGCATCGTGGAGTGCCTTCGTTCTTTCCTTGCTCACCTTGGCGTTCGTAGGCCACGAGTGCGAATTCATCGAGCTCATGTAGTTGCAATAATCTTTTCTCCCCACGAGTTGGCTATCGAAGTTTAAGAATTTAATAGCCCAATGAAGCTCTGTGCTCACTCGACCGGGTAGATGGCAAGCCTTGCCATAGACCATTTGGAATGGTGACGTACTATAGGGGTCTTGAACGCGCGCGATAAGCCCAAAGTCGTCGTCCAACTTCGACTCGCTTGGATCTATTGGAATTCACCGTTTTTCCAAAATCCGCTTTAGACTTCTTTGCTCACTTCGACTTGGCCACTTTGGTTTGGGGTGGTATGGTGTACCAATTCTATGCTTGACACCATATTTCTCAAGAATTTTATCCAGGTGGTGCATTACAAAATCTGAACCTTCATCACCGATAAGGGCTCTCTAGACACCAAATCTAGTAAAGATATTCTTTTGCAAGAATTTCTTCACAACTTTTGATCATTAGTTTGGGTGGCTATGGCCTCTACCCACTTGGAAACATAGTCCACACACACTGAATATATTTGTTAGAGCATGATGATGGGAACGGTCCCATAAAATCAATGCCCCAGACGTCAAAAACTTCACATTCCAAGATAGGCCTCAAAGGCATCTCCATCCTATTACTGAGTCTCCCTACCCTTTGGCATTTATCACAGCCTTTGCAAAAGGCTTCACATCTTTAAACAAGGTAGGCCAAGTAAAAACCAAACAAAAAGGATTTTTGTGGTGTCTTAGGTGCTCCGTAGTGTCCACCAGCGGGACCACTATGACATTGCTCCAGAATATCCAATTGTTCATGCTCCGGAACGCACCTTCTAAGCAACCCGTCCTTGCAGACTTTAAACAGATAAGGATCCTCCCATACGAGATACTTTAAGTCGCTGAAAATTTTTTTCTTCTCCTGATACGTCATATCTTCTAAATGCCCACTTGCTAAGTAGTTAACGTAATCAGCATACCACGGCCTCAAAGTCTCTAGCTTCATCAATTGCTCAGTCGGAAAGTCAATGCCTATCTCCTTAGGGATTTCGCCACCCTCATTCACTAGGCGAGATAAGTGGTCAGCTACAACATTATCACTACCCTTCTTGTCCTTAATTTCAAGGTCAAATTCCTGTAGTATCAGAATCCATCTGAGTAACCTTGGTTTAGCGTCTGCTTTTCCCATAAGGTAGCGTAGTGCTGCGTGATCTGTCCACACCACCTCTTTGGACCGTAAAAGATAACTTCTAAATTTGTCAATAGCAAAAATGACTGCCAAGAATTCCTTCTCGGTAGTGGCGTAATTGCATTGAGTTGGGTTCAAGGTGCGGCTAGCATAGTAAATCGGCCTGAACTTTTTGTCAATTCTTCCGCCTAAATCTGCGCCCGCGCGTAGTTAGAGGCATCGAACATTAATTCAAAAGGTTAGTCGGTCGGTAGCGATTAAAATGGGGGCACCGGGTTAGCTTATCCTTTAAGCTATTAAAAGCTTTCTTACACCCATCATCAAACAAGAACTCCACTTCCTCTTTCAGCAGGTTGGATAACGGCTTTGCTATCGTCGAAAAGTCTTTAATGAAACGCCGATAGAAGCCCACATGTCCCAGAAATCCTCGTACCTCCTTCACTGTCTTCGGGTACGACATTCTCTCAATGGCTTCTACTTTAGTCTTATCCACCTGAATACCATCACTGGACACCTTGTGTCCCAAAACAATCCCTTCTTCGACTAGAAAATGGCATTTCTCCCAGTTAAGCACCAGATTTTTCTCAACACAACGTTGGAGCACCATATCTAGATTCTTTAAAATTTCATCAAAACTGTCGCCATAGATTGAGAAGTCATCCATGAAGACCTCCATACATTGCTCCACAAGTCCATAAAAAATGGCCAATATGCATCGTTGAAACGTAGCCGGTGCATTACACAAACCGAAAGGCATTCTGCGGAACGCAAAAGTGCCTGATGGACAGGTAAAAGTTGTCTTCTCTTGGTCATTAGGGTCGATGGCTATCTGGAAATAACCAGAATATCCATCGAGGAAACAATAATACTTATGACCACTCAGTCTTTCTAGAAGTTGGTCAATGAAGGGCAGGGGGAAATGATCCTTAGCAGTGACTTCATTTAACCTGCGATAATCAATGCAAACTCTATAGCCAGTCACAAGGCGTAAGGCAACTTCTTCCCCTTTTTCGTTTTTTTTTTTCCACGGTAATTCCCCTTCTTAGGCACAACTTGAGTAGGGTCGACCCACTCACTATCGGCGATGGCGTAGATAATACCCATATCGAGCCATTTGATGATCTCTTTTTGACAACCTCCTGCGTGTGCGGATTCACCTCGCTTTGAGGTTGTCTCGACCTTTTCGCTCCTTCCTCCGTTCGAATCTTATGCATGCACACGTGCTGGCCGATTCCTCCGATATCGCCCACCGCCATCCGAACGCGAGGATATGTTTCTCAAGCACTTTAATTAATTCACGCTTGCTCCGGCTCGAGTTTAGATGAGATGATCAAGGGCAACTTATCACCGTCTTTAAGGAAGATGTATTTTAGGTCTTTGCGGAAGTGGTTTCAACTCTAAGTCGGCAGGTGGTCGCTCGATCCTAGATTTTAAGGGACCACCTGCTTCTTGTGAGCTTGGACCGGTTGGTGAAAAACACCTCATCTTCCCGAGGTGTAACCCGAAAAGGTATTGAATGACATCATCAAGAGGAATCTTCCCGTCAGTATCAGCTTCCGTTTTTTCTTTATTATGCTTAACCATCTTCTTTAGTTCTTCTTCTTCAAGTTCTTCTGCAAGCTGCTCACAATCATCCAAATCCCAATGAGCAGTTTCTCTCCAGAAATCTATTTCGTCCCAACTACCCATTAAAACTTCCTCCTCTGCAAGGTTAAAGTCTGCCTGGTTGAGCTCCTTCAAATCATTGCTACTCATCCCTGGAATATCCCAGATTTTCCGTTCACTCATAGGCTCAGTATGCGCAAGTTGTTGAGTTATAACATCCAGGGCTCCTATCTCTGTGAGCTCTTCCTCAGGGTCGGATTCATCTCCATAAATTGCTTCAATGAATGAAATCTCCTGGCTCGAAGCTTCCGCAGAACTTTTTCCTTGCTCGAGGGTGACGGAGGTGTCCTCTACTCTCAGAGTGATTTGGCCAGTTTGGAAGTCAATGGTGGAGGCAGAAGTGTTTAAGAAAGGCCGGCCCGTAATCGAGGGCATCTCCTTGTCGATCGGGTAATCCAAGATGACCCGGTCGATTGGAAAAACTAGATGTTTAACATGGATAAGGACGTTGTTAACACAACCAGCGGCTAAACGGCTAGATCGGTCCACCAACTGAAAAGAGACGGGACGCTCCTTTAGCCTTTTGTCCAACCCGAGACTCTTGCAGACGTTCAATGGCATCACATTGACAGAGGCCCCTGAATCGCATAAAACATTGTGGAACGTGTGGCCTTCAATCATGCAAGAGATTGAAGGTCGTCCGGGGTCACCTCGCTTGATTGCAATGCTCTGTGAAACCGTTAAACATTCTTCTCTTAGCACCTCCTCTGCCATTCCCTTTAGCTTCTTCTTACTTCCACAGGCATCCTTAAGATACTTAGAGCATTTAGGCATCTCAGTTAATACCTCAGCAAGTGGCATAGTCACCATAGTATCTCTAAGCATCTTTCTCACCCCGTCATACTGTTTGTCAGAGTTCAAGATATTCTCTCTTTTCTTTGCCGGATAAGGAAGGGTTTTCGAATGGTTGGATCAGAATTTGACTTTTAATGGCCTCGTCCTCCTTATCCTTCCATCCGACAAACTTCTCGCTTTTTTTTTAGTCGTGGGTTCAAATACCGACTTCTCTTCTCAAAGATCCTCATCACTATCCCCGAAAAATCATCATCACTCACTCTTCCTCACTGTTGCTTTCTTTGGCATTTTATCTCTGTTTACCCTCTCCCGAACTTATGGCGTCGGGAGGGCTACTCATTCCCGACATCTTTTCGGTCCAAATTGCCTCTTACCGCTTCGAGGGTGACTGCATTCAACTCCTCCTCTCCATACTCCCACCGAGGTGTGATGGCGGTGCAAGCATTGATATCTCGCCTTAGGGTTTTTATCTCAGATAACTAGGCGCCTCTTCCTTGAGGTCTACTTGCTTGTTGATCACCCATCCGACCAATCTGTCTCTCCATCGTTTTTGACCGGTGGCTAGTGTTTTCACCATGTCTACTAGCTCATCGAATTTCTTCTAAGAGACATAGGTGGGTTGTTGATTTTATGCGTTTGAGCCCGATTACCTTGGGGTCTTTGGTTATTGGATGCACCAGCGGTGTATAATAACTATTTCACGGATTTCCGAAAAAGTTGCGGTTTTGAGTTTGACTCGATTGACCGTAATTTTGACCAAGCCTCACGAAGGTTGATTCTCGGTTCTCTATGGCTTGTACTTCCTCATTCATCACATTCCCGGCCTGTATGCCCGAGTGATTCACATCTGCTGGCCATTCTTGCTGCTTCATTTGTAGATTGGCTAGTTGCTTGTTCATTATTTCCATTTGACCAACTAGCATCTTTGTCTCTGAGTCACTTGCAACAGCCTCCTTTTTGCTTCCACTAACATGGGTCTTCTTTTGAGTAGCCCACATGTTATTCTTAGCTATTGTTTCTGCTACCCTGTAGGCAACATCATCTCCTCCCCCTAAAAATGATCCATGAGCTGTGGAATCTAGGTAATCTCTATTGGGTTGAGTAACACCCTGATAGAATAATTCTAGAAGTTCATGTCGAGTGTATCCATGGTTAGGGCACTTCCTCATTAACAAATTCAACCTCTCCCAGGCCTTTCCCACACTTTCTCCTTCTAATTGCTCGAAAGTAGCTATATCTCGTTTACGGTCCATTATCGTTCCAGGTGAAACGAATTTCAGAGCAAAGGCTCTTTTAACATCAGCCCAGTTATTAAGAGAGTGATGGGGTAAGGACTTAAACCATCGATTTGCTTCACCCCTCAAAGCAAACGGGAAAAGTTTCAATTTAACAACTTCGTAGAACGCCAGAGTGTAGTGACTCGCTTCACGATTTGCACGAAAGTAGACAAGAAGTCGTGTGGGTCTTCTCAAGCGATGCCATGGAATGAACTATTTTGGACCATCCCCACAACTCCATTCTTAAGATCAAAATGCATTCCTCCCATCTCTGGAGGCCGAATTGGTCTATGCCCTTCCAAGAAGTCTTGATCAAGATATGGCGCATAAGGGTCTTGCTGCACAACAGCTGCAGCCTCCTGGGTCAGTTGTTGCTGAACATTCTGAGGTTGTTGTTGCATCTGCTGGTTTATCCAGGCTTGCTGCTGTTGTTGGTTCTGCAACATTTGCATCAGAATTTGGTTTAATTGAGCGGGATCTTGGTTATTATTCCCTTGGTTCTCCGGTTCGTCATCACTAGAACCGTGTTCGCTCATCTTGTCAGAACTTTGAAATAATCTTCTTCTGACAATGTCTCGCTCAGGTTCGGGGTTAAAGATAAGATTTCCCTTCTTACTCCTGGTTTGCATAAACCGAGAAGCGTAAACAGGAAGAAATCAACCTTAGGGTTGATGAGAGGGAATGTAGAGATGAGTAGAGGCTCGAGAGGTTTAGAAAGAGAGAAGAGAGAGAAGAGACCAAAAAAGTGAAATTTTGAGATCGAATCGGCGTTCGATGTAAGTGAACGCTAGTTCGAGAGGATTCGAAGTGAACGCTGTTGAGCATCGAATCAAGCGTTCGTAAGACAGATGAGAGGCGGACGGGCGTTCAGTATGGGTGAACGCTCGTTCAGAAGGTTTTTATTTTTTTTAATTTATTTATTATCAAAGCTATAAAAGATAAAGAAACAGAAACAGGAAAAGAAACCTACCTACGAAAAACTTAAAATAGGAAAAACACTAAGACGGTAAAAAAAAACGTGTTGAAATCTTCTAGGGCCAAAATGGAGGGGAAAACAGCAGATTTTGACCTCGAAAACGGTGTCGAATGGCCTACGGAGGTTTGCCAAGTCGTCGGCGTCGGAACGAGCTTTCCGAATTGGGGTCCTGCGCGCCAAACGGACACTCGAGCCGAAAGTTACGGCCAAAATACTACCGCGTGCTAAAAGCGATCCTTTTGACACGTAAAACGCCCTACGTAGAATCCGACAACCGTTACCGACTCCCGCAACGGCGCCAAAACTTGTTCGGTAAAACTGCGTTTTAAATTTATAAACCGAAACACCCCAAGTATAAGGTTCGTAGTATAGGGTGTTAACGGGTCGTCCTAAGGGAGTCGAATGTTTATCGGATTAAAGTGCAGTTATTCTATCGATTATGTCACAATTTATTGCCTAAAACTAAGGTCTATACTACTATAATATAAAAACGATGAGTAAAACTAAACTAAAACAGGAAACATGAAAATTCGACTATGGACGGGCGTTCACCAAGGGTGGACGAGCGTCCGATTATGATCTAAAAACAGAAAATACGCAGAAACAGTATGTAAAAACTAGGGTTTTAGAAAAACAACTAAACGAAGCAATCAAAGTCGATAGAATGTTTATCAAATAATTAAAAGGAACGGCAAGGCAACGGGGATCCACCAATCAACCAACCCAACCCCAACTAGATGGCAAGTTAAAGATACGATTTTTAGTAATGATCTATCACGAATTCGATAAAATTTCCTTAAACGAATTCTAGGGTTTCGTTATCTTTTTCAAGCAAAACTAAACGGCACGCATAACAAGATCATTAGATCGTCTCCAAAACTCTACTCAATTAATCATAAACGATCTCTCGAATTACAACTAATTGCATCAATTGAAATAAACCAAAGCTTGAACAATATTCTCATATAAATTCAAAGCATAAAAGTAGTTTTATCAATATTTTGATTCAAACAAAACGTAGACAATATAAAACGATATTCAATTGACGAAAAACCGTAACTTAACTCACTAAAAATACAGCATAAATCTCTCGAGTTGGTGTTGATGTTGATCGGTTTCATCCGTTGTCCCACCGCGAATTGCTTAGCCAACAATCATGTTGGTGATCATGATTGTTGGGATGGAAGAGTTCATCTTCTTGTTTTCTCTATAGGATATGCGGCTGCTTGGGTTTAATACACGCTGCTATTTATAAGATTTTAAGGCGGCTAGGGTTAAGTCGGCCGTGGACGCCCGTCCAAGGTCATGGACGCCAGTCCAGTCTTCACAAAATTCTTCGAATCGGGCCGAGTCATGTCAGACGCCCGTCCTTCATTAATTTGGACGCCAGTTCACTGAAAATCTGTCAATCCTGAATGTAAAAGTTTCTCCTGGACGCCCGTCCAAATATTCTGACGTCCGTCCACCCATGGACGCTAGTTCAAGCTCCTGGACGCTCGTCCAGTCCCTTTTTTTCTTCCAAATTCATCTCTATCTCTTTATTCTTCAGCTCCCACTCTTCAGAGCACGATTACACACTTTAAACAATCTTTTTCCAGCCGCATTCAACACCTACAAGTCATTGAAAGCATACCAAAGTGTAACACGACTCAAACCAACATAAAATCATCATTTTAAACACGTAATTGGCACGTTTTACACTTTTTTATAACTTTAAGACCATTTCTTCCATTTGTTCATTTAATACGTAATTTTCTATAAAAATTACTAAAACACGGGGATTATTGTTATGAAATATCGCGATATAAATCATAAAATTCACCGAGAACAGAGAAGGATCTAAAAAGGAGCTTTACAAGCATATATCGAAAGATCCAGATCCAGAAAATCAGATTGCATATCTAGAAACGGGGAAGCCAACAGAATAGCCTTGGAGATTATAAAGAAAGATCCAGTAACCCATTAAGGGGGAAAGAAGGCATCTTGGAGCTACAAAGCCAGATCCAGAAGAAGCAAACAGCTCACTGAATTAATCTCTTGATTAATTCTAAACCTAACCTTTGTGAAAAAGGGTTGGTTGTGCATAGTCTGAGGAGAGCAACTCCACCTTTCCTCATACGGTTGCAATTTGGTTGCCACAGCTGTTGGTGCAGTCTGCGGACTATGTTTGTGTTAGTGGTGAGCTGGTGAATGAGCCATTCCACCTCCGAAGGATCAGTGTGCAGAGTGAAGGGAGCAATCTCACCTTTCTTCATTATGTGTGAGCAGGTGAAACTAGGGTGTCATGAAGGAATCATTGTGCTAGGATTTTGTAACAGTTATCTCAAGATTCTAGTGATACCTCCTGCACCACAGGAGAAGGGGAGACGTACGGGATTACACCACCCGGAACTTCCATAAACAAATCTTGTGTTGATTTACTTTATGCATTTATGTTTGTTTTATTTAATGCATAATCATCTCATCATTTCACTCAGCAAACACTAGACACTGAGTCAGCACGAAACTGATACATAAGAGGTTAAGATTTCCATTGACACATCTATTGCACAAAAGGCTAGTTCTATCCGCTGCCAGTTAACTAGACTAAATATAAGTCGGTATTGACTTGTACTCGCCAGTGTTAGGCGAACTCAAGACATGTTAAGGGGATTAGAACAAAAGCGAAATGAGCATCGCTTTGAGTTTAGTAAAAGCTCGCCTCTGGGTACTTTCAGTTTTGGGAAAGTTTTTGGTGTTAAGTTTATTCACCCCCCTCTAAACTTGTGTTAGCCTTTCCAAGGGACCAACAGTGGTCAATTCATCGCGGTGGTCAATGCATCGCGGTGTCACTGCATTGCGGTTGTTAGTGCATCGCGGTGTCACTTCATCGTTGTGACGGCCCGGCTCCCTACAACTTAGGGTCGGTGTGGGAGCGGCCTGCGAAGCTCTCGCCGCGACTTCAGAACATGACTAGAATCCTAATAAATAATTCCACTAATGTAATTCATATACTCCATAAATGATTTACAACCCTTCCATAACTAGTTCCGTCATCATATTACAAAAGATTAATTATAACCTTTTATCTAACACATTGGCACAACGCCATATGGATCCCAAATAATGACATCACTCTCATCATCATTTGTATCTTCTATTCATCCACCTAGAATCCACTCAAGGTAACCGGTTGTACCTGTAACACTGAAAAAGGTTTTCGCATGAGGTGTGAGCTTTTAAACTCAGTGAGGTTCAGTGCGTGTATAATGTGTAGCTTTCACAAGCTATAGTTGAAACTACCCATAGTAGATAAACACATTCATATATACAATAATATGTATATAAGCAGTAATGGAAACATAAGGGTCAAAGATGACAGTAGATATAACCAGATACCAACCTTGTAACCCCTCAGAATCAGATGAAGCTACCTCACACTCCAATGCCGAAATAAACGGCCAGTCATAATTGCAGATGTCCGGAACATCCTGTTGGAATATTGTTCGAAACCCAATCGGGTTGGACCGGATCCGACTGGGTCGGATCATTTCTACTATTTCTTTATGTTTATGCATATATTAAATAGATGGTAATATGATTACCATAAGGCTATAGTGACGGCTGTAGGGTACGGGGTGTAAACCTTGTAATTATCTTTATGCTGCCAGCTGTGCCCAGTTCTATTCAGATAATGCTTGTTATAACTTCGTATCATGACTATATGATGGTGTTGAAAACGTTGGGCAAACATCTCAATGTTCATAGACGATAACATGATATGTGAGACCACGAGATCCATTTATGGACTCAAACAAGTTTCTCTAGACGATTTCTTTGTTTGATGTTCAAATGAGTTTGATTTAGTCAAAAGAATGGATATGCCCAATGTGCAAAATAGATAGTGGGAGTGTGTTATGATTTTGAGTAAGGTATTGGATGTCTCTCTCGAGAATTATCACCTCATGTCACAATCAATTAATGTTTGGTAGTTCAAGGTCTTTACGAAAGCACTTGGATTGGCAGTTCTTATTTAAGAAATAAGAATCTATAGCGATAGATTTAACTGCTGTTAGATTATAGTTTACCTATATAGATGTGATGCTAAAAGAGTTTAGCATAGGTCGTGACAAGGGATACTGCAAGCCAGTGTTCTCAAGATCTATCTATGTTAGGATGTTAGTCCTAAAGATAAGGTGAAGGATGATGCTTATGGAGGTTTCCTTTGCTACAACGATAGGAACCATCATAAAAGTAATGCCAGATGTTCATAGTCCATGAACCGTCATGAGCAAGTATGAAAGTAAGTCTGGTGAATGTCGAGGATATCCTTAAACAAGTTAAGGATGGTTTCCTAGTTTATCGAAACTTAGAATCAGATAAATATAGTTATACAGACATATATCCTAAGTCTTTTGAAGGCGAGTGGGAGTTACAGTCAGGGTTTGCTGTCACTTTGATTAAGTGATACAGTGAGCTGGAAATGTTCTTGGCTATGGGTCACTGTAAATCCTACAACTAGGCCAAAACACAGTAGTGCCTTGGAGGCGCAGCGGGAACAGTACATGGATCTAGGAGGTTCATTCTTGAACCTTATACGGTTCTTCCACCTTTTCTATATAACTGATTTAGTAAGTGGATTCATTACTTAAATCAAGGACCAGGGTCTCGTCATAGATTCGTGTGTGTGTTGAGGCGGTTCTTTTGACTTGATCATTTGGAGCATGATATGAAGATAGTCTGAGTCCCCACAGATAGTGATCTGTTCACGGCTAGGGCTGGTTGCGAGTATTGCATGAGATTCTTGTGTTTCAACTTGGTCTTGTGTGTACGAGTGATTGGTTTTAGGCCAAGTGGGAGATTATTGGAATAGTGTCCTAAACCCAATCGGGTTGGACCGGATCCGACCGGGTTGGACCGGATCCGACCGGGTCGGATAATTTCTACTATTTCTTTATGTTTATGCATATATTAAATGACTTTTATGTTGTCATATATATGTTCTTTTAGTGAACCAATTATGAATTGTTATATGATAACGTCCTTAGTATTAAACTGTGATAGAAAAACCATGATAAACGATTATGGTTGATGAGATCCCAAATCGCTTTAATAAGTTTGATACTTAAATGTCTCTGGGCTGATATACTATTAAACAAGGCATTGATAGTAGGAACAGACTAGCACGTATTAGATGTCTTCTGTCTTTAAGGGCAGGGATAGATCTCGTCTATCGAAGTGTAGAGACACTTGGACTATACGTGGACGTGTATTAGAGAATGCGTACGTTAGACTGACCCACTTACATTAAGTGTCGCACTATGTGGCAGTTGTGTAATTATCCTTTAGACCAGAGTCTTCATGGCATCACGGTGTGGATTGTCATGCTTTGACACTATTGAGGTTTCCCCTAGCCACGGGGCGATCATGCGGTAGTGATTGGGTGTGATACTGAAGCATGCGGAGTATACATGTTTGGTCGTCTAGGAATCGCGTACCCTATCAGTAGGGGTGAATATCCGAAAGGGCCTTCTTATAAGGAATGTCTTACTCTCATGAATCTTTGTAAAGTGGGAGTAAATGAGTTACTACGAGAGAGCATGATATCCAGATTATAAGATACAATCGTTAATGTATTGACACTCGAGATACGATCGTATGGATATTATTACAGCGATAGGATTGTAAGTTACACGGTAACTGTTTCACATGAAAGGTAGCAGTCATTGCATTTGACTCTTCCGATGATTGGGGGTCACGGTGTATTGCTAGTCGCTATCCCGTGATCGTTAGGTATGACGGGCATTTTCGTAAATTACACTTTGTGTCTACGGCCAACATATTCGGAAGCCTATCAGGTCAAACACATATGAACATCTAGCCGGATTAAAATGTGGTTATAGATGATAACCAAATAAGGAAAGTTTTATCTCACAACTATAAATGTTATAATGGTAAATTAATATGGTGGTATTTTTTTATTATGAATAAATATAATACAAGATATTAATTATGTTGATTAATTAAATATATATACATGTGGCCAAACACGTGAATTTGGTTAAATAAATTGGCGCCATCTTTTGTGTATATGATACATTTGGTTTGTGCAATTTAATTAATAAGATTATCATAATATTAATATTAGATATTAATGATTATAGATTTACACACATGTGTAAATTGATTTATGGTAATTAGATAAATATAGTCAATATAAGATATTGACAATATATTGGAAATATTTAATATAAGATATTAAATTAAATGAGATAAATCAATCAAATATATTTTCCTTATTTTATTGGAAAAAAGGTTTTCTTCTCCTCCACACCTAGATGGGGCGCCCCTCTCACTATAAATAAGAGGTGGTGTCAAGTTCTTTTGTACAACATAATTCCAAGAGCTAATAGTTCTTTTGAAAAATAGAGAGCATCCTATAGAGAGTTTGAGAGAAGGGAAAAATGCCGGTCTAGCAACCGGAGTTTTCCAATAGCAATCCATGATGGGATTTCCAATAGTTGTTCGTGTGGACTAGCGGTAGAGGCCGAACACTTGGCGGCTCTATGCAGAACTACTCTCCTTAGACGGTCAAAACGTCGATCTTATAGATCAACCAAGGTAACCACCGTCTACTAGCTTATTCGTTTATTGCTTAAACGAAGTCGATCATGGTTAAAGGAAATACATTTTTGAATTCCGCTGCGTTCCCGCATAGATTTCCTAACATTGGTATCAAAGCGAGCTTCGAGCTTAATGATGACGGTCAAATTATACCCGTAAAAGTCATTAATGTTATCCTTAAAGTGAGTTTAATAATATATATTTTATATTAAATCACATGTTTATAATGTTTATTTAATGTTATGTGATTTATAGAATATAATTTGGTATTTATCTATTTTTATTATTAAAATATGATTTACTGTGCGATAATTATTGGTTTTATAGATTACGGTGAATCGGAGGATATCTACCTACGAAGGAAGTAAATCTCAAGATAAATCGGAGCGGAATCGGATTGCATTAAAGATAAATATCAAAGTAGCACGAATAGTGGAGTGTGGAACAAGAAAAGCCAGCGAGCCAATCAGAGCAGAGAGGACTTGCTGGTAGCGAAGTGAGGGCTCGCTGGGGGCGAGTTCCGTGAAATCATCGGATCGGCTCAGAGTTATCTCGACGCGTTTTAGACTCCATTAGGGTTTAGTAAACGTAAATTAGGTCGGCTGGAGTTTATCCTAAGTCGGTTTTCCAGCCTATATATACTTATTTCATTGTATCATCTTGAATATCACTTTTCATAACACAAATTCTCAGTTTCTCAGAGCAGTTTTAATACAAGTTCAGCAGCAATTATGTGAGTTCTTGTATTTTAATACAAGTTCAGCAGCAATTATGTGAGTTCTTGTATTTATTTGTTCTTGTTCTTTGTAATTAAGTCCTCCCAATTATTGTTTATCGTTTGAGGTTGTTCGTTCTTCACCGAACGATGTAGATCTAAGGATACGATATGAGGCAGGGGGGATTCCTTGTCTATAAGGATCCACACGACTAGATCTATTATCCGGTGACTTATAGATGACTTTGGTATGATCGACAATCATGTTTTTAGTAGATCTATATAATTGCTTTATGAATCTCTATTTTATCCGTTACGTATGTAGAAACGCTAAGATTTAGGTTTTCGCCGCGTCAATCTAGCCACGTCTTTATGGTGTGATTGTCCACCTAGAATTTCTTATCTTAGTAGGTATGGCTACGGCTACATTTCTCGTCTGTTTTAATTAGCGTATGATTAGAAAATACCAATATAGGGCTCCTAGGTCGGCTCATGAATTAAAATTGCTCCTAGACTGTGCTTACCTGACCACATCTCAACTGGTGTTTTGAAACTGATCCCTGTGTGAGGACTCCTGTTGATTAAGTAGCAAGCTGTGGTAACAGCCTCTGCCCAAAATCTCCTTGATAAACCAGGATGAGAAAGCATACATCTTGCTCTCTCCAGAAGAGTTTGATTCATTCTCTCAGCTACACTATTTTGCTGAGGAGTATTCATGATTGTATGATGTCTGGCAATACCCTCAGTTTTGCACAATGTATCAAACTCAGTCCAGCAGAATTCTAGACCATTATCTATACGAAGCCTCTTGATCTTCTTCCCCAACTGCTTTTCAACTAGAGCCTTCCATTGCATGAAGCTCTTGAATGCCTCACTTTTGTGTTTCATCAGCACCACCCAAGTCATCCTTGAATAGTCATCTATGAATGACACAAAATATCTGTGACCACCCAATGACTCTACCTTTGATGGCCCCCAACAATCAGAATGAATGTAATCAAGTGATGACTTTGTATTGTGTATCCCTTTTGAGAACTTGCTCATATGTAGCTTCCCAAACACACAATGCTCACAAAAGTCCAGATTCTTGACCTTACATCCCCCAAGAAGATCTTTCTGAGAAAGAACCTGCATCCCCTTTTCACCTATGTGATCCAGTCTCTCATGCCCACAGCTTTGTAAGTCAGGATCGATGAATATCACCGATGCCACAAAGAGCAGAACCATCAACAATCGACCTTTGTAATATATACGTAGTCCCTTTCTTGATTCCCCGAGAACCTCAACGAGTTTTTATGTACACTCAAAGACACCACTTTCCCCTTAAAATTGAATCCTGTTGTCCAAAGAATCGAGAGATACCAAGTTTTTGGTCATTTGTGGAACATGTCTAACTTCACTCGCCACTGTAATCTTCTATCCTCCGTCCTCAATCGAATCGAGCCAATTCCAACTACCTTACAGACCTTGTTGTTTGCCATAGATATATGACCACCATCTATCTGCTGATAACTTGAGAACCACTCTCTGTGAGGGCAAATATGAAAGGATGCCCCAGAGTCCAGAATCCACACATCAGTTTGATGTGCTGACTCTCCTGCCACTAGGACATTGTCCTCATCTGAATCATGCTCAGCTGCTACAGTAGCTATGCCAGAACTGTTCTCCTACTGTTTCTTCCGCTTTGGACAATTGGACTTCCAATGTCCCTGCTCCTTACAATAATTATAGACATCTGTGGATTTAGGGCCTTTGGACCTTATCTTCTTGGAACTTTTCTTCCTAGACTGTCCATGCTCTTTTCCACTACTACAACTGACTATTGGTCCTGCAGCCTGACTGTCTGCTCCAGTTGCCTTATATCTTAGCTCCCTAGCATGTAAAGCCGACCTTACATCCTCTAAAGCAATTGTATCCTTCCCAACTATGAAAGACTGCACAAATTTCTCATAGGAAGTGATGGGAGTCAACTTTACGTGACTCCGGTGCATTATTTATCCCCGATTATCACATTTTCAGCACATTTTTGAATGACTTAGACCATTTTCGGGGTGATATCATGAGCTCATAGCACGGGGAATGAATCCGTTACTTTGTTGGATTGTTACCCCTTTTTAGTTGATATTGATCCCATTCCCGAGCACTTTTACCCTCCGGGTTTGTTTGTATGTTTTTGGTCATGTGTGATGTTATAGGGTATCAGTGTCTCGAGGACCCGGAAGGCGATGATTTATGGTAAAAAAGCATAACCGAGGCAATCAAAGGAGGAAAAAGTGGAGTTTTGGGGCAACAGGACTCCAAACGCAAGTTTGATCCCCGCAAACATGCGTTCAAAGAGGCAAAAGATGATACAGAGTTGAACCCCTCCAAACGCACGTTCAAAACCATCTTAAACGTGCGTTCAAAGTCCACCAAACGCACGTTCAACCCATCCTAAACGTGCGTTCAAGATGAAGAACATTCAAGTCCCTGCCCAGAAACGAAGCAGAACGCACGTTTGAACCAATCCAAACGTGCGTTTGAAGAAGCCAACCGCCAATTCCAGCCTCCAAACGTGCGTTTGGGCCAATTTTCTGCAGATTTTCTCCCCGACTATAAATACCCCCCTTAGACTATTTCTTGGACATCAATTACTTTCTTAGCAAAACTCTACCCATTTCTTAGCTCGATTTTTGTAATAGCTTAGAATACTTTCTCTTAGCTTACATCAACATAATATTAGCTTAATATTTCCATTTCTTAGCTTAGATTTTCATTCCAAACACTAAGAGACCACCTTTTAATTACTTCTTTATTTTATACTTTTTGGATCTAATCTCAAATTTCTGCAATTTAATGGTAAATTTCTCCTTTCTTTTACTTGTTATGGCTTTTATTTACTGTCTTGTGTATGTTTTAACTAGTATAATGAGTAGCTAAACCCTTTTCATAGTCGAATCATGTGAAATTTGGTGAAATCACCCTTTGGGTGATGAAATTGGGAGTGGGTAGTGCTTTTTATTGTTTAATCTTGCTTGTTTCATGTCTTAGAACTTGTTATAACAGATTTGGACTAGATTGATCACCTAGGTCAAAATCACACACATCACTCTTGAGAGTTGTTCAGATGGAGGGGTGTGGGAAAAGGGGTTCTAGGATCACTTCTTAAAGTGAGGTTACTCGTTTCAACGTTTAAGCGGCTCTAGTGCGTAACATGTCTTGTTAGTGAATCTTCTTTCGGGAATGGTAGTTAGCATGGCATAAGGTGTTGGGGAAGAGTTGTTCAGACCTTATCACCGGGTTTAGGAGTACGCACCCGTGAAATTGAATGCAAGAGTTCATTCGTTTAATGCACACTCCCGGTTTTGTCTATCCTTGGGGTTGAAACTAGCTATTTGGATCATGGTTCGGCTATGTCCCTTAATCTATCTTAGAACCTAGTAGTTTAATCTTCTTTCTTTCTTTTCTATCTTTAGACTTGTTAGTATAAATCACTTTAGTGTCATTGTAGTAAACAAACACTTTAAAAAGATTGATTACCTAGACTAAATAACACGTTCACTTTGGTATTTGCAAACACTTTTCCCTTGGGTTCGACCTCGTACTCCTGTAGCTATTCTAGCAATCGACCCGGTACACTGCCGGTTAGAGAGTTAGTTTACCCACGGTTTCGAATCTTTATAAATTGTTTTGTCAGGGTAGATTTTATGCTCATCAGGATGCTGGTAACGAAACCAGAAAAATCAAAGCAGCATCTTCATCCTCAATCTTAACATCAATATTCCTGAGATCAAGTAATATTGTGTTCAACTGATCAAGATGATCTCTCAACTGAGCCCTCTCATGCATCCTCAGCCGAATGAATTTCGGCTTCAAAGAAGTGAAATTGTTGGTCAATGACTTAGTCATATACAGGATTTCAAGCTTTAACCATAACTTGGCAGCGGTGTCTTCCTCAGAAACTTCTGTGATAACATCATCAAACAAGCACAACATGATGGTTGAATGCACTTTCTCCTCCAGACTGGCATAATCTGCAGAACTGGCATCCTCTCTACCTGATAAAGGAGTCCACAATCCTTGTTGCTTTAACAAGGCCCGCATCTTGATTTGCCATAGACTGAAATTGTTCCTCCCTGTAAATTTATCAATCTTCACGTTCATTGCTGACTTCCTTCTAATTAAAGAATAAACCTTTTGATCACAAAATCCTAGCACCGGTCACCGGTCTTGGTGAAGATCAACTCTGTTCACTTGCAACTCCTGAATCTTGAACCTCATGCTCTGATACCAGTTTGTTATAAACACATATAGGAATATGCAGTTTAAGAAAGAAAACAAACACAAATAGCAATGCAAACATAAAATGGCGGAATTGATAAAACACAGAAACAAGAAGAACACAGTGATTTAACGTGGTTTCCGGCAATGTGCCGACTACTCCACGGACAGAAAATGAGATATTTATTATGCACAGAATTATAAGGTTTTCACAAGTGTGTGAATAACACTTTGAAAGACACACATTGCATTGGTTACAACATTGGTATTTATAGACACAAGTTCCAAACCCTAACCGTCATAGATCTTTGTCGGAACTACCATAAATACCCCAGATGTGGACCCCAACTCCAGCTATTATCCACCAGACGAAACCCAGTTCAAAAAAACTGACTTCCCAAACTTGTAATTAGTTGCCCAGATGTAAAGCTCAGCTATACTCAGCATAACGCAGCAGACTAGAAACTGACTGCTGACTTCAGAAGAAACTCAGTTGCACTTCATCAAACTGACTTTCACAGAACTAAATATACTTAGCTGAACTGACCATCAGTCTCAGTCTCGGTTTTCCCAGATTAGTTTCACCAGATATTTCTCAGTTTAGAGATCAAGTCACCAAAACTGACACTATGGATATATTGGCACTCGAACCCGGAAATTCAAGGTTTGACAATTCAAAAGTTGTAGGTAAAATAAAATTCAGTTCTATTTTCAAGAAGCTTTACAAAGAATATTTGTATTGACATATTAAACCGAGAGCTGGTTTCTCTTATTCAAAAGGGAACAAAAACAGCACTCTGCCCTCCTTCAAATTAAGGCAGGGGAATGGCAGAAAAAGCATGATGATTAAGGTACCGAGGTGATCCACTGAGATAAGGTATCGAGGTGATTCATCGAGATTGGGTACCGAGTGTGAAGTGTGCGGCTGGTGTTTTTGCTGAGTTTTTTTTTTTTTAGATCAAAGTGTATGGTTTGATAAGAGGTCCGGGTCTTTTTCTGTGGAACAATCCGGTGCCGGCATCACTATCAGCAGAAAAATACCATGTTCTTTTTTTATTTTTTTTATTTTAGAAAAACACCATGTTGACTCACTAAACACTTGCTAGCAATTTGGTGGTCTCCAGCATTAAGATCGGGGCCTAATGCGGTTTGGCGGTCAAGGGTATGCATGTCTTAGATGTCTAGTAGTCCATTTACTTTTATATTCAGTGATGTGTAGTTTGTTGATGGAGTTGTCGTCGTTTAAGTGTAAGCTCACTTTTCTTATAAAAAAAGTGGAATTCTAATAGAAACATTTTATACACAAGTCGATTTTTTAGATTTTTTTTAGGAGAAAACAAAATTTTATTAAGGGAATATTAGGTTTTAGTCCACTTTTCGATCTGAATATAAATTTTAATCCAGCTTGTATTTTTTTGTTGATTTAAGGACAAAACATTTTCCTTGAGACTATTTTACCCTTTCTTTTAATCTTAATCATTGTTCCGCCTCTCTTTATTAAGTCAAACTCATCCACTCAAACACCCCCTTTCCCAACCTTCGTAAAGAACACGCAATTGAATTCGTCAAGTGCTTCCGAAACATGGATCTCTACAAACTGCAGATTTTTGACTGTTATTGTGTGCAAATTGCAGCTCTTGATCTGATAAAAAATGTGGAAGTGCAAGCCCAAAACAGCTTGATCGATGTCCCGTTTAAACCCAACTCATGGTCTCCTCAATTTTACTCCTAATGGAGAAGTTGGTTGCTCCCAAAAGACTCGGTCCTCCTGGAGTCAAATTCTATGGAAGACAGATCATTTTTTACTTTACTAGAGGAAAACTACTCAAGGGCACTCAGTATTCTTATTTTAGGTCCATTCTCAGGGACGATGACAAGGTACGGCTACTCAGAATTTGGGTGAATTTTCTGCTTACTTGGAATTTAGCTAATGGATAGAGGTTTTATATATGAAGCAATTTCATGTGTTTATTTAGCGGAATAACAAGAAAGCCCAATCACCTGCAACATACTTATGTTTTTTTTTTTCCAAATAAGCAAACTCGCTTCAGTAGCCAAAATAAATGAAATGGTTTAAGTACCAAAGCACTTGTGTATGTTCAAATTTACTTCATTTTCTTTTCTTCTTTTGAGTTTGATGTGCTATTTATTTAATTGAACGTGATTTCTCATCCAAATTTTGTTTCATTTTTCAGTTTTTATCTCTCAACCTGATTTAATTGAAGCTCATCAATTGAACTCAGGTTTCTTTCTTTTTTGTGTCTGGACATATGACCACCTGCCCATTATGAGTGGGGAAGCTCATTGGGCAATAGCCGCACTTGTATATTTTAACTACCAATTCTTTGCAATGTCATAGTTGAAGAAATTGCTTTATAATTCTTTGTGAATTCATTCATTGATGTGGTGTACAGGGTGAAGAAACACAAGGTGTAGTTGGTCTTGTAAATCTGTTGTGCTATGCATATGTTACTTTGTTAGTGTGTTATTTTGTTGGTGTGTTACTTTGTTGAGAACAAAAATAGACTATTGTGTTACTTTGTTGGTGTATTACTTGATTGGTGTGTACTTGGTTGGTGTGTTACTTTGTTGGTGTGTTACTTTGTTGAGAACAAAAATAGACTAATGTGTTACTTTGTTGGTGTGTTACTTTGTTGGTGTATTACTTGGTTGGTGTGTACTTGGTTGGTGTGTTACTTTGTTGAGAACAAAAATAGACTAGTGTGTTACTTTGTTGGTGTGCTACTTTGTTGAAAACAAAAATAGACTAGTGTGTTACTTTGTTGGTGTGTTACTTTGTTGAGAACAAAAATTGACTAGTGTGTTACTTTGTTGGTGTGTTGGTGTGTTACTTTGTTGAGAACAAAAATAGACTAGTGTTTTACTTTGTTGAGAACAAAAATAGACTAGTGTGTTACTTTGTTAAGAATAAAAATAGACTAGTGTGTTACTTTGTTGGTTTGTTACTTTATTGGTGTGTTATTTTGTTGAGAACAAAAATAGACTAGTGTGTTACTTTGTTGGTGTGTTACTTTATTGAGAACAAAAATAGACTAGTGTGTTATTTTGTTGGTGTGTTACTTTGTTTGTGTGTTGGTTGGTGTGTTACTTTGATGGTGTGTTACTTTGTTGAGAACAAAAATAGACTAGTGTGTTACATTGTTGAGAACAAAAATAGACTAGTGTGTTACTTTGTTGGTGTGTTACTTTGTTGGTGTGTTACTGTGTTACTCTGTTACTATGTTACTGTGTTACTTTGTTGGTGTGTTACTTTGTCGAGAACAAAAATAGACCAGTGTGTTACTTTGTTGGTACTTTGTTGGCGTGTTACTTTGTTGGTGTGCTACTTTTTTGAGAATAAAAATAGACTAGTGTGTTACTTTGTTGGCGTGTTACTTTGTTGAGAATAAAAATAGACTAGTGTGTTACTTTGTTGGGGTGTTACTTTGTTGAGAATAAGAATAGACTAGTGTGTTGAGAATAAAAATAGACTAGTGTGTTACTTTGTTGAGAACAAAAATAGAGTAGTGTGTTACTTTGTTGGTGTGTTACTTTGTTGATTCAAATGATTATGTTTGTGTTTTTTTGTCTTTAGAAAATTGGAGGAGCCTAGATTCTCTATTGATGAAGCTGAGCCGATGCTATTTGATGCATTTTCTGCTTCATACATCTTTCAAGGAGTTTGATGTGGTGCGGGTTTGAAGGATGAAGGTCCATAGATGGTAAAACAGACTGCTTTTGTCTTCAAGAACTTGAAGAATGTTTTAGTTTCATTAATATGCTTTTTGATTACATCCAATAATATTAGGCTTTTATTCTCTTGATTCCCCCGGAGTTGCATCTCCATAATACTTTGATAGATTGTTTCATTAGGATATGAAGCATTTTTGATAGATTGTTGTATTAAGCAATGTTAATGGTGATATTTTGGATGTCAATAAAACGTGTCATCATTGTTCTTTGTCATCATTTATTCGTGTATTCTTGTATTCTTGTGTCACATCATATTCGTTATCGCGTTATATCAAGCATCGCTGTGTTAGTGTAAACGCTTCGATAAAATCCGGCTTTCAAATACTACGTCGAAAAGGTATTAAACGCGGTTTCAAAATGAAGATAAAAAAAAATATGAACTTTGGTGAAACAATTTTGATGATTGGTGTTATAAATCGAAAATTACGGTCGTTTATAAGAAAAGCATTCCGGTTAATACAAATATTTTTTCGTCTTTCAAAATATACGTCGGAAGGGTATCATATTTGGGCTCAAATTGAAGAGCAAAAAAAAACATGAATTTTGGTGAAAAAATTTCGATTATCGGAGTTATAAATCAAAAGTTACGAGTGTTGGAAAAAAAAAAAAAAAAAAAAAAAAGATAACAAGCTGAAGCAGCGACGAAGGCTGAAGCTATGCATATGCGCGTCCCTTTTATTAAAAGGGTATTTTTGTCCGTCTGAATTTTTTTTGTCCTTTTTGCAACTAAAAAAATAAGTGTGTCCTATTTATTCATTTTATAAATATTTTTGTCCTTTTCCTCAATCCCCCTTTTATTAATTGTAATCAGCTAAACAAGCACGAATTACATGAGAATGAGGGACGAGCCCCACCTCAGACATCCAACCCGACGGAGACCTTTCCATAGCTAAAAGACGAGCTGACCACATTGCCATTTATTTAGACAAAAGATAAAAAGATAACTTCTTAAAAGCATATAAGAACAGGAAAGAACTTAGGAGTTTAACCTAAGCAATACAAGCTATGTTTACAAATTCTTTTCCTACGAAGGGCTCCTCGTGGAGACTACTGATGGAATTTGTAAAATTAGTGGTGAAAGCATCCATTATGTTCTTTGGCAATGAGATCCCAAACTCAAGTGCTCCTTCAAATCTTCTAGATAACGAAATCAACATTACAGTTTCCGAATACATTGAAACACATTCTTGCTTTTCCAGATTTCCCCAATCAAAATCTGCATTATCATTATACACGTTGTGTTGTGTGGTTCCATTAATATCCAACATCCCTTGCTCCAAGGCCAGTATTCTGGTGTGTGAGTGTGGTATCCAATTTCCTCTCAGAATTCCCTCGCTGTCGTATACCCTCTTGTGGATAGCATCTCTTATGGCGGATGCAGCTTCTAGCAACCCTTCATTTCCGGCTAGTTGCCTATGAGTTGATCCTACTAGACAAGGCACCATGCAATTTCCGAAGTAATTTTGAGGTATAGGCGGATCAAAACGCTGCCGACAGTTGATATATGCACATAAGTATTCAAGTTGATCATCTTCTACCTTCTCGTTTACAACATCTAATGATTTCGATAAACATGTCCAGACGAGTGCACTTGTCACAACGAAAGATGATACATTATTATTACTTGTTGAGCTCATTTTTTTCATCGAAACGAATCTCTTGAGCTTCTCAATATCAGAACGGTGTAAGATGAATGTGGCTTGAACTTTATCTTCACAAACTGTTGGATTTGGAATTATATGTGAGCGTTGAGATTTGATTACTTTTATATCGTTGAAGATCTTCCGATCAAGGTGAAACGGGTCTTGCACGACAGATCTGTCGTATGAAGGCGGAGAAAGAGCTGCAAGCGGCCTTGAGGAATCTCTCTTAATTTTGTTGATCAAAGCGCATGATTCACCAAAATTAAAAATTGAAGTGCCATCACAAAGAACATGACGAAAAGTGCATCCAAAGGATATACCGGAGTTAGGAAACACCGTAACCTGTAATGTAATAGGAGGGTGCCACAAACTGGAATCAGTCCTGGAAACACATGTAAAATAGGCATGGCCAAACGACGTTACACATTTTACACCATTGATTATTACGTAAATATGACTAATTTATATATAAGAGTCCCATTATAATTGATTGAAATAAATTTTATTATACATAATGATGTAAAAAATGTTACACCATTGGGGTTGGATCCCCTCCGGTATCAGAAGACATGTGTTCTCTCCGGTGCAACTATGTTATTCCTTCCGCCACATAAAGAGGAGTACATGCCATGTCAAAAACTGATAAAAAGAACACAATTCATAGTCCCTAACATTTTGTCACAAAAAGAATACGAACATATACACGTGGCACAAAATGACACGGATACCACGTGTTTTAATTTTTTAATTCTAAAGACATGATACGAATACGACACGTGTTAATTAAATAAATATATGACTGAGTATCGTGTGTTACGATAGTTATTTGACTTTTATAGTGTAATAAGAAAAAGAAAGAAAAAAAAAAAAAAAAAAAAAACCAATTACAATGGTTGTAGCAAATGACATTGATTAGATACTTTTGTTTCTAATCTATCACACACAATGAAGTGTATGTGAATATGTGATGTCACTTGATACAACATCATACAATTGTAATTCATGGATATGACTCCTATATTTTGGGCTGGGAAAAAAAAAATTTCTCCGGACCTGTACAGCAAAAACTGGTGACACTTCATCGTTGGAGGTTACTACCCCTTCTGGCAGCTGCGGGAGCAAATGGTAGAATTTATAAGATTCTTTTTGATGATCTCCGACGAGGTAATCGAAATCCATGTTCGATTCTGTAATTATTAAAGAAACAGAGTCCCCCTTCATGTAACGCAAATCCGGCATTCTATCGGTGGAGGAATCTATGGGCCAAATCAAATTTCCGGCAAACGGAAGAAAGTGTTTGAGAACAAGAGAAAGAGTAGATTTAAGGTAAGGAATGAGGATATGAGAGGCAGGAGGATTGGGATGGTGGAATCTGTAGAAATGAAGATGCTGACATGGAGGAAGGAGTAACCATTGCAAGTCGTAAAATGTGAGTGGGAGGGTGAACTCGGCCACGGCGTCCGGCGGTGGAGCAACTCGGCATTTCTCAATCAATTTGATTTCGGGATTTAAAGTCATCTTCTTAATAGATTGGAACGTGGATCTACGGAAATAGAGAGCTGCTTATAAAAAATGGTAAACCCTACGGAAATAGAGAGCTGCTTATAATTAATAAGCAAGGAAGAGTTTCAGATGAATTGGATTCAATTGGTTATTGCGTATTTATAATGACGTGTTATGCAAGTTGTTGTTGTTTTTTTTTTTTTTTTTTTTTTCTGTTCGAGAAAAACGTGTTATGCAAGTTGCAACTTGCGACTGCAAGGTGTTTGTGTTGCTTATTTACTTGTTGAATAATTTTGCGGTTTGGGGTTGCGGGTTGCGGGTTGCGGGTCTACATGTATTTATATAAATATATATATATTGTATCCCTTATTATATAGTTTTAATAAAAAAAATGGTAATTATGGTATCTTTCATTATATAATTCTAATAAAAAAGGTAATTCGGTTTGTGTGGGTATTTAAATATTTTATTTGGTGTAGTATAGATATATTTTTTTTGAGAGGAAACCGTATTATTAAACACTATCAGATGTGCATGCCATCAAAACATCCAGAGGGGGGGGATGACTCATTCAAAAGGGGATGAAATTACAAGTTCATGTTTAGATAAAAGACGAGTGGGGGTACGGTATTCCCTGCATGCCTAATGAAAGAAAAAGCAACAACAGAAAAAAGAGAGGGAAACCTTGCAAGCGTCAATCACGTGTCCGAAGCTTGAGAGATCTTCCTCGGATCGGAGGCTATTAACAACTGTTTTGGAATCACTTTCAATAATTAGATTACTGTAACCATAAGCAGAAGCAAATGAGAGACCTAGCTAGGCTTTCTCCAAAGTCTACCGAGGCAGCGCGACCCAAATTCAATGCAAAACTATTCAGAACTGCACCAGAAGAATCTCTAAATATTCTCCTACCGAGAGGATATTGTCTTTTAGGCCAGCATCGACATTGCATTTTACTACTCCAGCTGGGGGATGGATCTATTTCACTAAATCAGGGGCACTATCAGTGTGGCTCTCTGTTTCGGAATTCACATTTGTGACCTCCTCAGCTATGGCTGAGGCTTTGTTGATCAATTGGGAGATGTCGACTGGAATATTTTCGAAAATCCAAGAGACTTATTCAGGCCCGGACTAATTAGGTGACATAATTTGTCATCGTCATTGGCGTTAGAAGGAGGGTCTTCTACTGTTGAACACACCAAGATCACGATGCCTCCTAAGGACAAGAACGCCAAAAAAGCTAATTCCAAAACCACAGATCAACAGGGTTCACAGATCAATGAGCATGTGGATCTGGATCCAAAAGAAGCAAGGGATCCATTGTTAGATCTTATCCATGAAAATCCCCTAAAGGAGAAACAAGGCCTCACCCCGGAACATCAGGTTATCGTAAATCAATTGGCAGCAGCCAATCGCAAATTGATGGCTAGAATCATAGCGGAGGCTTTTATGGCTCAGGGTCATGAGAATAGCGGCAAGAAAGACGCTGCAGAAGACGCCAAACAAGTCCCTGGGGAAGGAATCAGTGGATCGTCCATCTCTGTGGAGAAAGAGAGACGTGAAATTCAACAGAAACACCAAAGGTTTGATGAGGATAGCACTAGGCAGGAGCTAGACGCTGTCTTAGGCAAAAATACGGTCTCACTGTGGTTGGAATCGCCCTTCACAAAGGAAATTGAAGATTTTCCCAAACCCAAGGGGTTTAAATACCAAAGATAGATCCTTATGATGGCACCACCGATCCAGAGGACCATCTACATAGGTATTTGTCTCAGATGAGGTTGGACGGCGCACATGATGCAATGCGGTGTCGGGCCTTCGAGACATTGCTCGTTGGTCGAGCTAGTGAATGGTTCACCAAGCTACGACCAGGTTCGATCTCGAGTTTTGCTATGTTAGCTAGCAAATTTCGAGATGCGTTTATCGTGAATAAAAAGTTTCATATAAGCGCTACGCACCTCATGAATATGAAGCAACAAAAAGATGAAACTGTGATAAATTATCTGAAGAGATTTAATCTTGAGGCCATGCAAGTCAAGGATGCGGATGATCGACTTCTAATCACGTCATTTGTGGGAGGGCTACGTAATACAAGGTTATATATGAAGTTGAGCAGAGATGTCCCTCACACCATGGATAAATGTGTTAATGTGGTGCATATATTCTGTCAAGGGGAAGAGCCAGTGCGTAGACACACCCAATCCGACTGGATTGATTCAAAGAAGGACACTCGAGGTCCAAATAAGAATCAGTACAAAGGACAGAGCACCGAGAACAAGTCGACAGTATGGGATCGTATCACGGCACCCATCTCGGACCGGTTGGGAAAGAAGGGAGCCCTACATGATAAGGATTTCATCCCCCTCAATCGGTCTCATGGGGAAGTGTTGTCTATTATGATCTCGAAGGGATAGCGAAGACACCAAGACCACTAAAAAGGCCACGAGAAAAGAGAAACCCAAGAAAGTATTGTGAGTATCACACGGATATAGGCCATACGACAGAAGATTGTGATGACTTGAAAAGAGACATTGACGCCTGTATCCAAGAAGGCAAGCTAGATGAAGTGGTCGATAGATCTCAATGCAGTGAGCCCAAAGGGCGCCAAGAGTATAAAAGAAAATCTTCTGATCAAGGTCGAGATCAGGGTCGTGACGCTCAGAGACACAGAGACCGATCACCACGCCGCGAGCGATCCCCAGATCGAGAAAGAAATAGCAGAGGTGACCAAGATCGAGATAGGTATGACGATAATCGGCCCAATAATTACGTTAATATGATCTTTGGGCCAGCTGAGAGTGGTAAAGACCGAGCCAGTCGAGAGCCAATTGACAGCTCAAGGGATAAGAAGAGATTGAGATTTACAACAGAAGTCGGGTATGGACCCAAAGATGACATACCTAATTCTCAGAGTCACGGTGAGGGGATGGTAATTGAGGCGGTGATTAGCCGAGCTCGGGTATCGAGAGTCTACGTCGATAATGGCAGCGCGGTGAATATCTTGTACTAATCGGCTTTTAAGGCGATGAAACTGAAAGATGAGGACATAGCTCATTTAGCATCTCCTTTTTTTGGATTCACAGGGCAAGCGGTCCATCCCATGGGTTCAATAAGGTTGCTAACGACGGTCGGCGATGGTGAAAGAGGAAGGACCATTGAATTAAACTACGTGGTAGTCAAGGCCCCTTCGGCGTACAATGTCATTTTAGGTTGACCTGCTCTTTTCGACCTGCACGCCATCATCTCCACTGTCCATAATAGCATGAAATTCCCTACCAGGAACGGCTAGCATGAAGTAAGAGGAGACATTCAAGCTGCTCAGAGCTGCAACTCCTTCGTCATGGATGGGAAAATGGCTGTGCAGCAAGTCCTGATTGAAGAGTTGATTCCAGAGGAAGAAGATGAGAAGAGTTGGATCTCGGTTGATCCCGTCGAAGATGTTCGTCCATGGGAAGACGAAAATGATCAGTGTGTACAAGTCGGAGTTTGGATCCCGACTAGAGAAAAACAGTTGCTGGTCGAGCTACTAATTGAGTTCAGAGATATTTTCGGATGGAAGGCTGACGACATGCCGGGTTTATCCATAGATATAGCGGTCCATAAGCTCGAAATAGATCAGGGTCGAAAGCCGGTCAGATAGAAAAAGAGGAGTTCCGCACCTGAAAGAAACCAAGCCATAAAGAAGGAAGTCGGGAAGCTGTTGACAGCCAAGATAGTGAGGGAGGTGCTCTACCCTGAATGGCTAGCCAACCCAGTATTAGTCAAGAATCCCGACGGCAGCTGGCGTATGTGCGTGGACTTCACTGACTTGAATAAAGCATGTCTGAAAGACTCATATCCGTTGCCAAAAATCGACAGGTTAGTAGACTCTACCATCGACTTCGAAGTGTTTGGTTTTTTAGATGCATATAAGGGATACCATCAGATCATAATGGATCCCCGAGACGCTGAAAAGACAGCTTTCATCACGGAATTCGGCACTTTTTGCTATGTAACCTTGCCATTCGGGTTGAAAAATGCTGGGGCTACGTATCAGAGAGCAGTCAACAAGATTTTCCCCAAACAGATCGGTAGGTGTATGGAAGTGTACGTCGACGACTTGCTCATCAAGAGTCGATCGATGCAGCAGTACTTGGTAGATGCTCGGGAAGTATTTGAGGTTTTGAGGGAAACGAAGATGATGTTAAATCCAAAGAAGTGCACCTTTGGGGTCAGGTCGGGGAAGTTTTTGGGATACATGATCTCGAAAGACAGGATTCGAGCGAACCCGGATAAAATCGACACTTTAAAGAACATGCCCGCGCCTCAGAATATAAAGGAAGTACAGAGAGTCAGTGGTCGAATGTCCGCCCTCAACAGGTTTTTATCGAGATCCACCCAATGTGCTCTACCGTTTTTCAAGATTCTCCGTAAAGCTAGTCCTTTTCATTGGGACGAAGAGTGTCAGAAAGCCTTCGAGGATTTAAAAGCATATTTTTCGGAGTTACCCACTCTCACTTCACCTCGGGAAAGAGAAAAATTGTTGGTCTATCTGGCGGTATGTGAAGAAGCAGTGAGCGCGGTTCTGATTCGGGAGGGGGTCCACGGCCAAGTGCCAATCTATTTTGTTAGTAAAGCATTGCATGGACCCGAGACCCGATACTCACCAGCAGAAAAACTAGCATTATGTTTGGTACATGCCTCATGAAAACTGAGGCCCTATTTCCAAGCCCATCCCATTACGGTGGTCATTGACCAACTGCTGAAGCACATCTTAGCGAAGCCCGACACGTCGGGTCGACTATCAAAATGGGTAATGGAGATGGTAGAGTACGACATCGAGTTCGTGCCTCGGAATGCGGTTAAGGCCCAGGCCTTGGAAGATTTTCTAGCCGAAGGGATTTCCATTCAACTCGAGAAAGAGAAGCAAACCACATAAGAACAGTGGACCCTTCAAGTCGATGGGGCATCAAGCAAAGAGGAAGCAGGAGTTGGACTCCTTCTAATTAGCCCGAAAGGCGAAGAATTCCCCTACACCCTTCGATTCGACTTCAAAGCGACAAACAACGAGGCTGAATATGAGGCTATGATCACAGGTCTCAAGCTTGCTTTAAAGTTGGGAGTCGAGAATCTACTAGTTTACAGCGACTCGCAGTTGGTGGTAAATCATATCCGGGAGGAGTATGAAGCCAAGAAAGAAACCATGAAAAATTACTTAACAGTGGTACAAGGCCTTATACCAAAGTTCAAGTCGGTCCAGATCGAGCAGGTCCCCCGAAGTCAGAATAAGAGAGCCGATGCATTATCTAAACTCGCTTCAAACTTTGTCTCGAACAAGAAAGTTCTGGTTGAACTATTGGCCGATAGAAGCTACAAGGTATCAGAAATGCAGCCAATCACTCAACAGGAAACATGGATGGATCCCATCGCCCTTTACCTTAAGGACGGAATTCTACCATCCGACAAGGTAAAAGCACGAAAAATCCGACTTCAGTTAGCACGGTATGCGTTCTTCGATTCTATCCTTTATCACAAATCTTTTGTAGTGACATGGTTAAGATGTGCATCAGAAGAAGAGGGTGAGTATCTCCTGGAAGAAATTCACAGGGGAGCGTGCGGAAATCATTGCGGAGCTAGGATGCTTGCTCGAAAATGCAAGCTAGATGGGTACTTTTGGACGTCGATGCAACAAGATGCGAACCGCCTAGTTCAGAGGTGTAGGACTTGTCAAATCCATAATAATATCACCCATCAACAGGCCCAAGAAATGAACGTCATCTCGTCAGCCTGGCCTTTTGATCAATGGGGTGTCGACATAGTCGGACCCCTACCCCGAGCCCAGGGTAACAATAGATACATGGTCGTCGCAGTGGAATACTTCAAAAAATGGGTCGAGGCCAAGGCTTTGACCGACATCAGAGCTTCAACCATCAAAATATTCTTGTGGGTCGATATTTTATGCAGGTATGGAATTCCCAAGGCTCTGATCTCAGATAATGGCACTCAGTTTGAAGACCGAAAAGTTAGAGAATGGTGCAACGAATATCATATCAGTCAGCATTTCACCTTGGTAGCTTACCCACAAGCAAATGGTCAAGTCGAGCAGACAAATCAACAGATCAAGCTAGGACTGAAAAAGAGACTAGAAGCCGAAGGTCGTGACCGGGCAGCGCAACTTCCGAGCATCCTATGGTCGTATAGGACAACTCCAAATTCTTCGACAGGGGAAACACTGTTTAGGGTAAATTTTACTATATTTTCGGGCTTAATCCCTAAACAATTTACCTTATTTTTAAGGGAAATAAATGAGAGAAGCGTGTTTTAACCGTTAAATTCCTATAATGGTTATTGAGGAATTATAATTTAATTATGAGGAAATTATGGGTTTAATTGTTAATTTTGTTACACATTATTATTATTATTATTATTCGATGACTTGGTGTAACAACAATTTTGCAGAAAATTAAAAGATATGCATGGGGATATCATTAATGGAGAAGATTTATCTCATTTAATCAAGTGATTTCAAAATAAGGAAGAAAATCGGAGTATTAATTGAGAGATAAATCAAGATGAATCGATCGTCATGCGAAATGCGATGGGGAACAAGTCGACGGAAAAACATTTAAAACGTCGCAGAAAAGTGGCTCGGTCGACCGAGCCATGTCATTCGGTCGACCGAGTGATGTCATTCGGTCGGTCGCCAGATTTTCGCGCGTATTTATCTTCTAGATCCGTGCTAAGTCGGTTACAACCTCTATATAAACAAAGAAGACTCGAGCGAGAGAAGGAGAGAGAAAAAAATACACAATTTTACACACGTAAAAGCACCACATCAAATAAAAATATGAGTTTCTTTCTTTCAATCTTGCTTGGGAGTTCAAGATGATTGAAGGCTAAGCATCTTCATGGTAGGACAACGGATGAAACCAATCAACAACCACACCAATTAGAGGATTTTTAGCTACATCTTTAGTGAGTTAATTTATGGTTTTTCATCAATTAGATATTGTTATATTGTTTATGTTTTATTTGAATCGAGAGATCGATGAAACTATCTTTTGATTGAATTTATATGAGAGTATTGATTCAAGATTTGATCTTTTCAATTGATGCAATTAATTGTGATTCAAGAGATTGTTCATGATTAGTTGAGTAGAGTATTGGAAACAATCTCATGATCGTGTTATGCATGCTAGTTTAGTTTTGCTTGGGAAAGAAAACGAAACCCTAGGAATTGATTAAAGAGATTTAATCGAATTCGTGATTTGATCATTACTAAAAATTGTATCTTTAGCGCGCAATCTAGTTGGGGTTGGGTTGGTTGATTGGTGGATTCCGTTGCCTTGCCGTTGTTTTAATTACTTGATAAATCGAATAGTTCGTATCAATTTGATTCCAATTTACTATTCATCGGGTTATTCTGTTCATCGCTCGCTTTTACTATTCATATTTAGTTTAAACCCTAGTTTAGTTAATAATTGTGACATAATCGATAGAATAATTGTTCCTTGATCCGATAAACATTCCACTCCTTAGACGACCCGTTAACATCCTATACTACGATCCTTATACTTGGGGTGTTTCGGTATTATAAATTTAAAACTAGTTTTTACCGAACAAACACCTTTCTACGGTCCGTGAGGCGGTAATTCCTGCGCAGATCGGTCTTCCCTCCTCTCGAGTTCTAGCATACAATGTCGAAACCAACGATTCTCGATCTTCGACATGAAAAAGATAGCGCTGAGGAGAGAAGAGAAATAGCGCCACTCGAATGGCGAAATATAAAATGTAAGATCTCACAAGATTACCACTCAAGGGGTCAAGTACAAATACTTCAAAGTCGTAGATTTGGTCCTCGTGAAAATGAAGCAAGCCGACAAGAAGCAATCGTAAGTTAGACCCGAATTGGGAAGGCCCGTGACGAGATCCTCAAGGTTCATCCCAAAGGGTCCTACCAACTCGGCGAGCAGATGGGACCACGGTTCTCTCGGCGGCTGGCACGCCAACAATCTGAGGAAGTATTATGTTTGATCGAACTTTATCTCGAGTTATTCATATTTTTACCCTTTGTAATAAGTCTGTGTTACAATTTTATGGATATTCTAATAAACATATATTTTCTCGAGATGCTTTTATGTCTTTCAGGATCTACAACCTTAACATTATAAGTCTAACACGATATAAAATGTCAAAGGCAATGCAATCGACTATGAGAAGGGAAAAACCGCAAGTCGGATCCCTCAATATAGCCTAAAGCAAAATGAGCCTACGAGGCAAAACATGCTAAGGCAAAGGGAGAGTTCGCAAAGTCGGACCAAACGCCCATAAAATCGACTAGCCTAAAGCAAAACGAGCTTACAAGGCAAAACATGCTAAGACAAGGGAGAGTTCGCAAAAGTCGGACCAAACGCCCATAAAATCGACCAGCCAAAAGCAAAATAAGCCTAAGAGGCAAAAAAAATGCCAAGGCAGAGGGACGGTTCGCAAAGTCGGACCAAACGCCCAGAGCATCGACCCGCCCATAGCAAAACTAGTCTGAGAGACAAAAAATGCTAAGGCAACTAGGTCGATCTCCACTAGACAAGCAAGTGCAATAAGAACCAACGGTTCATAATACACTTGAGAGGCAACACGACTTCGATAAAGCAAACAGCAAACAGGGCCAAAGGCCCGACAAGCGAATAGCTAAAAGACATCGAGATATGAAAGATAGACAATAAAAAGAAGAGGAAAATATTACAAAAATTAAAGCAAATTCAATACAAAGTATGATCTGAAGAATTATACAGATCCAAATCCAAAAGTCGAATAAAAGTTCAAATAAAGCAAAGATCAAAAGAACAACAATCAAGATGTAGCATCGGGAGTCGGCTCGGTAATAACAGGGGTAGGCTCGGCATCAGAGGTCGACGGACCATACTTCTGAGACAGAGATTCCCCTTGTTGGAACTCCTCATCGAATCGGTCATACAAACCTTCTCCGACTCAGATTATAGAATCGCGCCGGCCGCAAGCTTAGATATGTCAAACTTTGGATAAGCCTCCGTGCTTTGATCCACCGCTAGTGTAAAGCCACCCATCATGGCCGTGCGCGATCATCACGGTCGTCGCTCATCAAGCTCCGCCGACTTTCGAAACTCAGATCGCATCTCTTGGCCGCCGACCGAGAGGGAACTTTCTTCACTCGACCTTCGAGCATCCTTTCGGGTCAAAGAAGCACTGTCGCGCGCTGCAGCTTTCAAGTCCACCGCCAGTCGGCCGCTTTTTCTCCGGATTTGCGAGTCGCTTTGTGTCCTGGTCGATCATTGGCGATTCGCACCGCCGCCCTTCAACTTTTTTCATCGATGTCCGCCTCCTCGCGTGAGTCTCTAATCGGGACTCAATCCGCGATGATGGCACTCTTCTTGGCGCCTCTTCGATTAACTTACGGATCTCGCCTCTTGAGATCCTCTTCCGCCGATCGGCATAGCCAATCTCTTAGCGACCTCCTTGCCTAGGGAAGTTTGTCTGCATCGAGAAAAAGAGATGCGGCATCCTACAGAAGTAAATGACAAGCCGCGATAAAAGTATGAAAAATGAAGTGACTTACCATGCGACACACCTTCTAAAGTGCAGAAGATAGAACCTTCTTCTCTATAGTTGCGCTATCTTCAGCAACCCGGTTCATATCGATCTCAGGTTCGGCAGGGGTTTCACCGACTTTGGCCTTTTTGGCCTCTCTACGTTGATCCCTCACCAAGTCGGGCAGAGTTGGTCTCTTCCTCGACTATTGAGTAACTTCCTCGATGTTCCCACCGACAGACGGTGTTATCTCAACCATGGCTTCGTCATCTTCATCTCGTAGTGAGCCATAGTGAATAAGTGGAAAATCAGCAGACTGAGGCTGGGCGGGGAACGAGTAGGGATCGCCGACTCGACACCAGCAGCACGTCCTTCGGACGACTGCACAGAAACAACCTCGACTCGGGCATAACTCCCCTCTCCAAGATGTGGAGTTGTCCTCTTCTTGAGTGGTGGGGTAATGTACCCTTCGGTTTGGGGACCTGAGTCGGATCAGTGATAATCGAGAAATTTCCCACTGCAAAGAGAAAAAAGACAACGTTAATATCATCAATAATGCCAAGTCATGGATCTCGACAAAAACAAAAAACAACAGAAAAATATCCTACAGTTGTCTTGGTCTATTGCATGGAGTGTCGAGTAGGGCATCAGGCCCACATTCTCCAATTTAGCCAACTCATACAGAAGGCTCAGGCCTCGGGCGGACACCTCGAAGGCGTAGTTATCCATAGTACGGGCCTCTCGAGGGGCAGGCTCACCACCCAGTTTGTCCGACTTCTTTCCCCTCGATCTCCATTGCCCTATATATGGGTTGTTCAAACTGTGATGAAGGAAGAAAAATCGCGGTTTCCAGTCACCATGTGATGAGGGCCCCTTGGACACAAACTCATGTCGGTTCGTCCTCCGTTGGAAGGTATACCACATTTTATCTAGCATACCCGTAATCTTATAGTAGTAGCGGAAGAGGGGGATCGAAAAACAGACTCCCGCCACTCGTCAAACTATTACAAACCCCATCAGAATTTTAATAGCGTTGGGGGCTAATCGAGAAACACTTATCTCATAGTGATTCGAGAATCGCCAGACACCGGTACAATGGAAACCTCAACCCGCTTGAAAGTTGGGCTTCATAGATCGAGCGTAACCCTTCCTGAGGCTCATCTCACGATTGGTGTTGGCCTGATGAAAGTCAGATTTCAAATTGGGGACCCGCCATACCAAATTTATGGCAAATTTTGGTAGCATCATCTAGTGAAAGGGTTGTGAGACAACCTTTTGGACCCTTTCCATCCATCCCGGTGATTAATTTCTTAGGTCCTTTTGGGATGTAGGGGATGATTCTACATGCTCGCCAGAAAGTAACTGGAGGGGACGATCGGAATGGGTAGGCGATGAGGTTTTGCTTGGAGAAGGTGATTCACTACTCCTATCAGATTCTGTAGCACTACTTGACATTGATGAATACAAGAAAGAAGAAGGAGAACACAAAAAAAATGCTTCCTTGGTGTTTTGAGATTATGTAGAGGAAATGGCACAATGAACTCTGCTCCGACCGTCTCTCCCCTTTTATGCTTGCAAAATGTTTGAAATGAAGTGAAAGGACGTGATTTGAGGGGGTTATAATCCCACACAAATCGCGATAATCAATGCGATGGCGTTACGGTTAACGAAAAAAGACGCCTCGTTCCTTGTGCTGAAGATACGGCGTTAGTGCGCCATGACGTCACGCCACGACGCCAGAATTGGTTAGGGTTGCGGGTGGCGGGCTTTTTCCGCCCAAACAACGCCCAACTCAAGACAGCTTCAAAGGAAAGATTTAACCTCGGAAGACCGGAGTCGCATTTCTCAAGTCTCAGGGGGCTTATGACGATACAAGGTTTCACCCTCCACGTATCGCCTTCCGGTTGGTCTCCATGGTATGAATAAGAATCAAGGTCTACATGTCGATGCCCGGACTCGGGCTACGACGATCTACATCCAAGCAAAGGTAGACGGAGCCCCATCTCCACAACCGTGAGTCGGTTAAGTCGGTTTGGAGGACGAGTCCGCACTGGCCACGAAGGCCTATTATCAGCGTGATAACTTGAGCGAGGGGCAAGGCCCATTAAGGTTAAATATGACAATAGCTTAAACCGACCTAATATTAGGGTTAGGGCATGCATTATCATTATAAATACCCTGTTCCAGGAACTACGTAAGGCTTGATTCATGGACAAATACAGGATACGTAGGCAATCTAAGACAAGCTCTTAGACTCAGCCGCAAATCTTAAAATCTACAACACGTTCTTAAGGCATTAGGGTTTTTGAGTATTCATCATTAGGCTTATTCAGGCCCGGACTAATTAGGTGAATAATTTGTCATCGCCAATGGTATCTTCCCAATCAAGAATAAGGTTGATCACGCCAACAACATTTGTCAATCGAATGTTTCTCCAAACTTCTTGCTAATTTTGTCTCGATCCCAAACCTCTTTCGCAATAGTGCAGTCAAAGAGATTGTGGGCAATGGTTTCTTGGTCATGCCCGCAAAGAGAACAGGAACCAGTGCCGCAACCTCTCTTTGCTAAATTTGCTCCCACGGGTGTGTAGCATATATATCTAAAATGTAATTTTCAATTCTTTTGATCGGCGGTTTTCAGATTATTTTGATGGTGATATTAGAAATTACAACTACTTAGGGTTATGGTCCACAAGATCAATACCCATAACAGCTGCGGAACACAATGATTTTTGTAAAGAATCCAGGTACGCTTCCGATTTGATTTTCGCATTACTTCACGTTCAACATTAATGAGATTCTCGTATAATGATTTAATTATATAAAATTCTAACAATTGGTATGAGACTCATATGTATGCTGAATCAAATAGAGTAAATTTTATGCTGGTCCACCACAAGATGCACTCAATATCCGAAACCAATTAGATTTAATTATTTTTCTTGGTCCTGCGTGTTTAGGAAAAAACCACACTTTGAAAATTTGTGATTTGTAGACCACCATAAAACAACTGATCGAACATAGTGTCATTGATTATTATAAATATATATGTTCTTCAAAACAAAAACAAAAAAAATAGTGTCATTGATTAATATAAATAATGGATCCAGCCCTTGTCGTATATAGTGTTTTGCTGCCGTACGTAATCGTTTTGCCAACAATTTTTGTGGTGTTTTTCGTTGCCCTATTCTCCTTTTATCAGATGCTTAGTTTTTTATTATTTTTTTGCACTAGATCAGATGCTTAGTTAAAATAGGCTGATATTGGTTTTTTTTTTTTTTTATTTTATTTTTTTATTTTTAGTTGAGACCCTGTTCTCCTGAGCACAACCCTACTAATTCCATATTAATGGATCACTTGCTCCCTTTTTAAGGAAAAAAAAATACGGGAAGAGAAATAAACAATTTTGACATCAAATAATATCTTATGTCATTTTTGCCTAACATAAGGAGACTAGGTTTTTTTTTTTTTTTTTTTTTTTTTTTTTTGTTTTGTTTTTTTAATGTGTGTTCATTGTACATAATTTATCTCTCCCTCTCTCTGTTTTTTTCTTGGGAGACATAATCTCTTTTAAAAGGGCAAAACAAGTTCAACATTTAAGCTTTTTTAAAATTATAAAAAAACAAAATAGAGGAATGCATGTTATATATTCATATTTATTTTGTTTTTGGGGTGAACTGGTATTAGCCTTTCTAAAGATCATTCAAGAAAATATCTTACATTTTTTTCCTTCTTTTTTTTAACTCACTCCTCCTCCTGTCCCACGAGATTTGTGGAGATATTAATCAGGTAAAACTAGTGACCCAGAGTCATGATCTTGCTTTTATATGCCAATTTACGAGTTTCGAATCTCTACAATTCAGTTTAAGGTTCGAGCAATAATACAGCCATAACAAAATAATACAACCAATTGACACAACATTAATCTCCACCATTGATTCATGTGGGACCTATATCAATCAATCTAGGTCCCACAATAATCAAAATTGAAAAATAATGTTGTGTAATTTGGTTGTAGAATAGATTACCCTTAAGGTTCAAATGCATTTTTATAGCACTCAAGACCTCTTACCTTATTCTTAATGTGTGGATGTTGACACAATTTCATAAGATTATTGTGTATGTGCATGCTAGATGAAGAACATTAGGCATATATATATATATATATATTGACGATGCTGGATCTCGTCTATGAATAAATCTGGGCCGTTTAATCTAGGGATAATTGAATCAATGTCATAAATCAATAAGAATATGAACGAGGGATGATTTTTTGGGTAGACTTAGACCGAGTTTGAGAGTTCCCCTCTCAAGTTGCCTATGTATCCTGTTGATTATTTAGGAATCAAGTCTCTGTAGTTTCTTACGGGTTGTTTATATAGAGGACGTCTCGTCCAAAGCCGTGTCCTGCAAGGATTCTAATTCCTGATTCCTAAGGATAATCTCGTGTGTATCCCTATAATTTAGAGATAATTATAGATAGTTTAAATATCAGAATCAGAGTCTTAATGGGTAAATGATCCTTAGGATCTTCTAATCATTATCTTATAAGCACATGGGCTAATTATCATATAAAGTAGGCTATGGCCGACCTGCGTCGAGCTCCCCGGGCCGTCTCGGCCCGAACTGCACTGGCCCAGCTCCGTTGCGACCTAGCCGACCTGTAATGGTTTTGAGAGCGGGACCGATCTCCCACCTGGAGTTCGGATCTGCCCTTAGGCATGAAGTGGGGCTCCTGGCCCTTAATTTAATAGTTTTTATGTCTTCATTTAATGTTTGATCAATTAAGAGATGACACATGGCGAGACTCAGTTCAACCCTCGTCATATATATATATATATGACAAAATATCTATGATATACGGGAGAGAGTTCATAGAGCTTGTTTGTATGATTCATTATCCCTTGATCCTTATCAGCATCTACGCATTTAAATATATCAAACATTATATAGACATCTAAAAAAAACATTTTATAGACACGTTACACGGTATAACACGACATGCTTATATGGCCTTTTAAATATTTATTGACATTTCATCAAAAAAATAAAATAAAATATTGACATTACATGTTTTTTCTTTTTTCTTTTTTCGATTGATTGACATTACATGTTAGCTGCACATAATAAAAATAAATATAATATAAATTAATATATAAAAACTTGTTGGGCCTATTATAATTTATTTATAAAAGATAGTTGTTTATCGACGTTAAAAGATAAGTAAAATAAAATATGTTACTTGTTAAATTATGATTAAGTTTAAAAATCGAAATTACGAGTCTGTATGTATATATATTTGGAAGATTAGCGTGTCGCCGCGAGTTCATCACTTTCGTGGCGGTGCTCGAATGATCGCTTGTCGATTGTAGAACAGTTTGCAAGGCGTAATATGGGTTCGGGGCAGTGTTTGGCATGCGACGGGGAGATGGAGTCTCTGCGTCATGTGTTTTTTGAGTGTGAGTATGATAAAGAGACCTTTTGGCGGTCAACAGCTGGATCGAGGGTCGAATTTTAAAGATTTCTTTAGTGAGGTGCGAAGGCGGTATTCTCCGGATGATGTCTCCACCTTCAGATGCTTCTCCGGAATCCTGCGGAAAGCCCGTTGCGTCTTTGTTTTTGATGATGCGCCTATCTATGTTTCTCGCGTGGTCTCGCATCTTTAGTCGAGCGGTGGAATATCATCGACTATGGAGGTTCCACACACTATGCCCCGATGGTTAGCACATCCGATTGTTCAGAGTCCGCCTCCGCCGGGTAGATGGAAGTGTAATATTACCGATGCTTCATCACTAATTCGGGCTCTGGATTGGCATGATTTTTCGGGATACGGTAGGCTCGGTTACTGCTTGTCTTCTTTTCACTTTGACCCGGTATAGGGCCGAGACCCTGGAAATGCAGACGATACTGCTAGCGATGAAGGAGGCCATTCATCTAGGGCTCTCTGTGATCATTATTAATCCCTAAAAGCATGAGGTACCTGGCCCATTCTCAAGAAAATACATATATGTACAGTGCATTTTGTACGGAAGTGACTGATGAAATGATCAAATTTTAAATCCAATTTTAAAAAGATGGCACGTATGAAACCACCTCCATCATGAATAAATTGAAGAAACATGAAATTGAAGAAACATGTTTCTGTCCTCACGAGCCTCTTTTGGCGGCTTAAGAGTTTGAATGTTGTAGTGACGATTAATTTTAAAGATGTTTAAACTTTAAAAGACGATTAATATACTTAACTATTAAGCCACGTATACCGATTTACATCTTTCACATTAATCCTAGCCTAGAGATGGGATGGGGGAGAACCTTTTGGTTGGGCTTCAACCTCTTAAGAATCATGTTTCTACCCAAAATAATAATAATATTGAAATAAATAAATAAATCCTAAACCACCATCCATACCTATTTTTATTTTCATACGTTTAATAAAAAAGATATATATTTTAAAAACAAAATAAAAATAAAAATAAAAAAGATATAGTTTCTAGAAAAAAATAGTAAAATGCTAAATTTTGACATTTTATTTACCTTTAAATATATAGTTGTGTTTATATCTAAGAAACTTTTGAAATATTATATTTATTATACTGATTTCCCAAGAAAAATTGCCGGCTATTAATAGGCCGGAGTAAGAAGTATCGCTAGACCGGCCATATATATACATACATTGTACATATATGTACGTCTCTTTCACTATTACAGTACTTCTTTTGAGTAAAATAATTCGTTTGTTGATATTAACCAGTTTAAATTTAAACAGAAATAGTTTTCATTATATTCTTGTTTATTATACATACAGTTTATGTTTTTTAATTAATGATATTCAACGGATATTTCAGGGTTGTGATACAAAATTTATGACATTTTTTTTGATAATGTAAGGTTTGTGCAATAAATTTTATGACGTTTTTTTCATTTTCAAATTCTTGTAAAAATTTCAAAAACAAATTTTATGAGAAATAACCCAAGTGTCCTTACACTTTGATAGATGAGATATATCTTTGACATTCAATACGTGCTAGTCTAACCGTACAATTAATGTCATATTTAATAATACATACGATTAGATAAATTTAAAAATTAAAAAATTTATGGTGAGTCGAGATTTCATCCACCATAATCATTCTTATGATTTCTTCTATCACGGTTTTCAATGACGTTATTATATACTCCCTATGTTCCGAAATAACTGAGACAATTGCCAAAAAGATTTGTTTCAAAATAACTGAGACACTTATATTGTCAATGCAGCATTTATTGTGTTTTTCTACATCTACCCTTATTTATTATGGAGTGAAAGAATAAACACAACATTGCATTAATTATAAACTAAGGGATTTTTAGTCATTTTGACATTAAAATTAAAGCATTAACTCACGCCCTTAATATCGTGTTTTTGACAATTGTCTCAGTTTTTACCGAACAAGTTTTTGGCGCCGTTGCCGGGAGTCGGTAACGGTTGTCGGATTCTATTTAGGACAATTTTCCGAGTCAAAGGATCGCTTTTAGCACGCGATGAGTATTTTGGCCGTAACTTTCGGCTCGAGTGTCCGTTTGGAACGCAGGACCCCAATTCGAAAGCTCGTTCGACGCCGACGACGTGGTGAACGGCCGTAGGCCGTTCAGTGCATTTTCGAGGTCAAAATCCACTGTTTTCCCCTCCATTTTGGCCCTAGAAGATTTTAACACGTTTTTTTTCCCGTCTTAGTGTTTTTCTAGTTTTTTAGGTTTTCGTGAGTGAACGAAGCGTTCGATAACTTGAACGCCCGTCCACCTCATTTGTCTTCTCGAACGAACGTCCACTAACACTGGGCGCCGATTCGATCTGTTCAATCATCACTTTTTTCTTTCTTCTCTATCTTCTCTCCTCTCTTTTCTTTTCTCCTAAAACCATCAAACCTTTTCTAAACCTGTTCTAATCAACCCTAGGGTTGATTTCTTCCTTTTCCTTTCTTCTGGTTTATGCAAACGAGAAGTAAGAAGGGACTTCTGATCTTTGATCCTGAGCCTGAACGATCTATCCTTAGAAGAAGACTTCTCCCTGATTTGGACAAAATGGCGGATCAAGATCCACCAATTCCAAATCCTGACCCCCAAGCTCAGTTAAATTTACTCCTTCAACAGATGCAAGCTCTGCGGAACAACGAAATCGACAAGTGGCATAAATCAACAACTTCAACAATTCCGCCAAAACCAAACTTTAATCAGTTGAACCAGACCCCTACACTCCATATCTTAATCAAGATTTTCTCGAGGACATAGACTCTATTCGTCCTCCCGACATGGGAGGAGCGAACTTTGATCTAAAGAACGGAGTAGTTGCTCTAGTTCGAGAATAGCTCTTTCCATGGCATTTGCTCAAGAAGACCCATACGACTTCTTGTCCACATTCGCACAAATCATGAAGCGAGTGCCATTATCCTGGTGTTGATTACGAGATCGTAAAGTTAAAGCTATTTCCTTTTGCTTTGAAAGGTGAAGCAAGTCGGTGGTTTAAATCGTTAGCACATCATTCTCTCCATACATGGAATGATGTCAAAAGAGCCTTCGCTCTTAAGTGGGTTTCACCAGGCAAGATTATGGAGATGAAACGGGAAATAGCTACGTTTGAGCGGATGGAGGATGAGGCTGTTGGCAAGGCACAGGAGAGATTAAATCTGTTGATGAGGAAGTGCCCCAATCACGGATATGACAGACATGAGTTGTTGGAACTATTTTACAGAGGAGTCTCTCAACCTAATAGAGACTATCTTGACTCCACAGCTCATGGATCCTTCTTAGGGGGAGGTGATGAAGCTCTTCTACAGAGTAGCCGAGACAATTGCCAAGAACAACATGTGGTCGACTCTAAGAAGACCAATATTGTTAAGAAAGAAGGTACTGCAAGCAATCTCGATACACAAATTGTTGGTTGCTCGGATGGAATCGATAAGCAAGCGGTGGCCAATCTTGAGATCAGCCTTCCGAGGTGAATTATCTTGGAACAGCGGGGGTGAGATGATGACGGAGGAGGTAAACTTAATGGATAATCAAAACCAACCTTCCGAAACTTCAACCGTAACTAACTATTCGAGATTTCAAAGACAAAACTTCAATCAAGCCAAGCTACCACCTGGCCCTTCAAATTCGAATTCTTTCAACTCGAACTATCAAAGACCAGTTCAGAACTCCCAAAGGCCTCAAGGTGGCTGGAATCAAACTCAGAACAATAATCATACCACCACCTCATGTGTCCTCAACACAAATTCGATGAGTGGTGGACATGGTGAAGACTCGCTACTAGTGTTAAAGCAATTGAGAGACAAGTTGGTCGGATAAGCGGACCAAATAAGCAAGCGAGACCTCACGGTAAACTTCCGAGTTATACCGAGAGAAATCCGAAAGCTGATGTGAATGTTTGCACTGCCATTACACCTCAGTGGGAGTATGGGCAAGAAGAGGAGTTGAACGAAGTAACTTTGAGAAGTGGTAAGAAGGCTGGACCCGGCAAGATGTCGGGAAACGAGTAGCCCCTCCTGACGCCATGAGTTCAGGAGGGGGAAATCAGAAATCACATGCCGAAGAAAGCAATGATGAGGAGGAGCTTAGTGACAATTCTTCGGAGGATGAAAATAATTCTGATGATGAGGAAAGGAAGGAAAGTCAAGAGGCAGTACCCCTGACTAAGAAAAAGGAAGAGAAGTTTGTGAGATGGAAGGATAAGGAGGACGAGGCGATAAAGAATCAAGCTACGAAGAATGATAAAGCCCTTCCTTATCCACCAAAAGGAAAGAGAAAGCCCTCACTAACGACAAGCGGTATCTTTGGAGTGAGGAGGATGCTTAGGACACTAAAGTGAGTATGCCCTTAGTCGAGGTATTATCCGAAATGCCTAAATGTACTAAGTATCTTAAAGAATTCCAGTGGGAGCAAGAGAAAGCTTCAGGGGATGGTCAAGAAGTGTTTCGAGAAGATTGCGCAATGGTTTCACAAAAAGTCATTTGTTAAGCGAGTGACCACTCGCGGACCTTCAATATCTTGCGAGATTGAAGGCCATTTATTCAAAAATGTCTTATGCGACTCGGGGCCTCTATTAATGTGATGCCATTAAATGTATGCAAGAAGCTCGGGCTAGACAAAAGAATGCGAGAACGCCCCATTTCTCTTGGATGGTAGACAAATCTAGTCGTCTTTGCCGGTTGTGTAGCTAATGTTCTCCTTCAAATTGAACATTTAGTCTTCCCTACCGATTGGGTTATTCTAGACTATCCACCTGATAAGGAGATGCCTCTAATTCTAGGCCGAACCTTTTTAGACACTTCTAACGCTCTCATCGACTTCGCAAAGACAGATTACTCTTAGAGTCGGTGACACATCCGTCACCTTCACACGAGGGACACATCCTGAAAGAGCCGTAATTGATGAAATATCGTTTGTCGAAGCCATATATGAGGACGGAGGAGATGCCTATTATGAAGATGCAATGGAGCTTACAGAGATAGGTGTTTTTGAAGTCATGGACATTGAGGATCCGGTGATCATGGACCATCTTCTAATTCATTTCCACCGTAGGCATTGACGAAGTCATCGCCACTCGCTCATCTTGAGCCTCGTTATTGAGTTAGAAGCATGGAGATGCCCAAAGAACAAACGATGATTTCAAAGAATCGAGTCGTGAAGACTTCATCCCTGGTGAAGAAGAAGCTCATGGGTAGTTGGGACGAGGTAGAGTTTTGGAGAGAAGCTACTCATTGGGAAGTAGATGATTGGGAAGAGTCGGCGTAAGAGCTTAAAGATGAAGAGTTAAGAAAAATGATCGATCACAAGAAAAAGGAAGCAAGTGTTGACCGGAGGATTCCGATGGATGATTTGATCCAGATGCATTTTCGGGGTTGAGCCTCGGGAAGATGAGGTGTTCTCATCACAACCACTTCAAGCTCATAAGGAGAAAGGTGGCCCGTTAAAGTCTAGTATTGAGCAACCACCTCTTCGATTTAGAGCTTAAACCGCTTCCAAAACACCTTAAGTATATCTTTCTTAAGGATGGAGATAAATTGCCTTTGATCATTTCCTCGAAACTCGACCAAGAGCAAGAAGCACACGGTGTAAGTGCTTAAGAAAAATCCTCGCTTCGGTTGGCAAGTGGGTGATATCCGAGGATCGGCCTGCACATATGCATGCATAAAATCCGAACGGAGGAGGGAGCTAAAAGGTTAGACAACCTCGAGACGCATCGAATCCGCATATGCGGGAGGTTGTCAAGAAAGAAGTGATAAAGTGGCTCGACATGGGAATCATCTACGCAATCGCCGATAGCGAGTGGGTCACCCCTACTCAAGTTGTGCCAAAGAAGGGCGGTATTACAAAGAGAAAAGAATGAAAAAGGGAGGAAGTTGCCTACGCCTCGTGACAGGCTCTGAGTCTCAGATCGACTATCGTAGACTTAATGAAGTCACCGCAAAGATCACTTTCCTTACCCTTCATTGACCAACTTATTGAACGCATCGAGTGGTCATAAGTATTATTGTTTCCTTGATGGCTATTCCGGCTACTTCCAGATAGCCATTGATCCTAATGACCAAGAGAAGACCACGTTTACGTGTCCATCTGGTACTTTTGCTTTTCGTAGAATGCCATTCGGTCTATGCAATGCACCCGCGACTTTTCAACGGTGTATGTTGGCCATTTTTGATGGGCTTGTTGAGAAATGCATGGAAGTCTTCATGGACGACTTCTCAGTCTATGGCGATAGCTTTGATAAAATTTTAAAGAATCTAGATATGGTACTCCAACGTTGTGTTGAGAAAAATCTGGTGCTTAACTGGGAGAAATGCCATTTTCTAGTTGAAGAAGGATTGTTTTGGGACATAAGGTGTCCAATGTTTGGTATTCAAGTTGATAAGGCTAAGGTCGAAGCCATCGAAAGGATGACGTACTCCTAAGGCAGGTGAAGGAGGTACGAGGTTTTCTAGGACACGTTGGCTTCTACAGCGGTTTATTCGAGACTTTTCTACCATCGCCAAGCCTTTATCAAATCTTTTGAAAGATGATGTAGATTTCTTGTTCGATGCGGAAGTGCAAGGAAGCTTTCAATTGTTTGAAAGATAAGCTTATCGCTGCCCCTATTTTAGTAGCACCGACCGACCAAGCCTTTCGAATTGATGTGTGATGCCTCTAATTACGCCGTGAGGCGCAGCTTTTAGGTCAAAGAGTTGATAAAAGGTTTAGCCCATTTATTATGCGAGTCGTACCTTGAACCCGGCTCAATGCAATTATACCACAACCGAGAAGGAATTCTTAGTCGTTGTTTTTGCCATTGACAAGTTTAGAAGTTATCTTCTAGGTTCTCAAGTGATTGTATGGACAGATCATGCGAATTTTACGCTACCTTATGGATAAAGCGGATGCCAAACCAAGGTTACTTAGATGGATTTTAATTCTACAAGAGTTTGACCTTGTGATTAAAGATAAGAAAGGTAGTGAGAATATTGTGGTGATCATTTATCTCGCTTAGTAAATGAGGGTGCAGAGAATCACAATGATATAGGCATTGATTTTCCGATGAGCAATTGATGAAGCTTGAAACGGTTAGGCCGTGGTATGCTCGACTACGCCAACTATTTAGCGAGTGGTCATTTAGAGGATATGACGTATCGTGAGAAGAAAAAGTTCTTTTACGATCTTAAATATCTCGTATGGGAAGATCCTTATTTGTTCGAGTCCAGTAAAGATGGGTTGCTTAGAAGGTGTGTTCCGAACACGAGCAATGGGATATTCGGAACAATGCCACAATGGTCCTACCGGAGGTCACTATGGAACACCGAAGACGGTTGCAAAGATTCTTCAAGCCGGATTCTACTTGGCCGACTCTGTTTAAAGATGCGAAGCCTTTTGTAAAGGTTGTGATAGGTGCCGAGAACCGGGCGGCAGAGTAGTCGGATGGAAATGCCACTTAAGCCCATTCTTGAATGCGAAGTTTTCATGTATGGGGCATAGATTTTATGGGACCCTTTCCATCCTCATGTGGTAATAAGTATATCCTCGCCTGTGTGGATTATGTTTCAAAGTGGGTCGAGGCCATAGCTACTCAAACTAATGATCACAAGGTTGTGAAGAAATTCTTGCAAAAGAATATCTTTACTAGATTTAGTCGTCCGAGAGCACTCATTAGTGATGAAGGTACTCACTTTTGCAATGCGCCGCTTGACAAGATCCTTGAGAAGTATGGTGTCAAACATAAGATTGGTACACCCTATCATCCTCAAACTAGTGGCCAAGTCGAGGTAAGCAACTGTGAGCTTGAAAAGAATTTTGGAGAAGACCGTGAACAATAATCGATCTAATTGGAGTCTTAAGTTTGGATGACGCGTTGTGGGCTTATCGTCTTCGCATTCAAAACCCCGATGGGCACGTCACCCTTCCAAATGGTCTATGGCAAGGCTTGTCATTTACCTGTCGAACTTGAACACAGAGCTTTCTGGGCAATTAAATTCTTAAATTTTGATAGCCAACTCGTGTGGGAGAAAAGGTTGTTACAGATTGAACGAGCTCGACGAATTCGGACTCGGAGCGTCACGAGAATGCTAAGCTCGACAAGGAGAGAACTAAGATACTCCATGACGCTAAGATCAAAGACCGAGAATTCAAAGTTGGTGAAATGGCTTTACTCTATAATACTAGACTTCACTGCTTCCGGGTAAACTCAAGTCTAGATGGTCTGGTCCCTTTGAGATTCTCGAGGTTAATCCAAGTGGAGTAATTACTCTGAACGGGTATGGTAATCAAGCTTTCAAAGTGAATGGTCATAGACTTAAGAAATATTTTGGGCAACCAAAGGAAAAGCCTGAGACTCTTTATTTCCAAAGAAGAGATGAGAGTACAGATGTCCTGATTTGTGAGGAGATTCCATCTTATTTCTTTGAGTCAGATGATGACATTCCTACCTCTACCTGTGAGGAACCTTCTTCTGGGACTCCTGAGCATGTTAGCACACCTACGCCTGTCATCCGCAAGAACAAGAAGAAGAGAGAGTTAGTGTAGTTTGGAGAGAAAAGTTTAATGACCTTATTGCGCACTTGACTTGTTGTTGTGGTGAAAATCATTTCCGCCTAGTACTTTTAATTACGATCTCGAGGTGGCGGCGCTTAAACCAAAAGTGGCCCGATCCGGGTTGATCTTTTGGAATCTGTGTCAAGCTATTGACATTAAAAGAGCGCTCCTAGGAGGCAACCTAGTTTTCTTTGTTCGTTTCCTTTGCTTAGGTTGTTTTGTTTTATTGTTTTAGAAATAATACTTTAGTTGATTTTGTGTTGATGGTTATTCCTCCTACATTCATTGTAAGTGTTTTGTGTTATGTGTTGCTCATATACCCGTGTACCCGAGATTATATGGTATGTCGAGTGTTGCGAGATACTTTTGAGCAGTTTTCGAGTTACTATCGTCGGTGTTGTCTATTCAAGTTGCGCCGTACATCCATGCTCCGGCCTGACCTCTCGCCAACTTTCATCCGACAACCACCGTTGAAACCAAATGAGTTTTCTTTTCTTTTATATTTGCACATTCGAGGACATACCGTGATTTAAGTGTGGGGGTGTTTGGGTATGTTTTTATGCTATATCCTTTGAAATATGAGTGAATGTTAAATTTCTCAAAATTTAAAATTTTTGTGAGTCTCGAGCATATAATTGGAACTAGATGCTTGCTAGTTGTAGTTTTCTAACGATGATAGTATGTGACTTAGTGAGATAATTATAGCATGCTTTACTGTCATGGAGATAGTATTCATTTCACACTCACGAAAGCCTTTGATTTTGAAGCATGACTTTTGAATTATATCCTTTCATTATTTTTAATGATTTATCTTAGGAAGGTCAGTATAGTTACACCTAAGTTAGACCGTGTACTGTGAATATCATAAAGTTTGAATGTGATAAGTGAGATGTAACTTATGACTTTGAAAAGTGAATAAATAAAGTGAGTGAGAAATTATTAATAGATACGTTTGTCGAAAGCTGGTCGATGATTTGAGTGCGGTAGGGTATACCTCGTATGTCCTATACCACTATGATGACCAAAAGCTCACGACAGTTAGAAGAAGCTACCTTATGATTTGAGTAGGTAGGGGATTATCATGAAATGTCCTATTCTACTATGATGGGTAAGAGCTTATTCTGATATGCGTCAAATTTGAAAATTTTGGAAATGATGAGTAAAAATAGAGTGAAGTCTTTGTTATCATGGATCTTATACCCAGTAGAACCGCATGATATGCTGTAGGGATTATCCTACTGAGTGCGTGGGAAGGCTTTGAGTGGAGCTATTACTGTCTGTACCTAGGATGGTCATTGGAATCTTTGAGAGGATATTTCTTTGAAAGGCTTGTTAGATTGAGAATGGCTTGTCACACATACACCGAATCTATCTCTGTGATGGTATTGTTTGCTATAGTTGTTGTATCTTTTGTTACGTGAGTTAGAGATCTATGTGGATTATTTATAAAGTTGAGCTATAGTTTTGATTGTTTTGTCCGAGGACGAACAAAAAGCTAAGTGTGGGGGAGTTGTTTAGGGTAAATTTTACTATATTTTCGGGCTTAATCCCTAAACAATTTACCTTATTTTTAAGGGAAATAAATGAGAGAAGCGTGTTTTAACCGTTAAATTCCTATAATGGTTATTGAGGAATTATAATTTAATTATGAGGAAATTATGGGTTTAATTGTTAATTTTGTTACACATTATTATTATTATTATTATTCGATGACTTGGTGTAACAACAATTTTGAAAAATTAAAAGATATGCATGGGGATATCATTAATGGAGAAGATTTATCTCATTTAATCAAGTGATTTCAAAATAAGGAAGAAAATCGGAGTATTAATTGAGAGATAAATCAAGATGAATCGATCGTGGCGAATGCAATGGGAACAAGTCGACGGAAAAACATTTAAAACGTGCAGAAAGTGTGGCTGGTCGACCGAGCCATGTCATCGGTCGACCGAGTGATGTCATTCGGTCGGTCGCCAGATTTTCGCGTATTTATCTTCTAGATCCGTGCTAAGTCGGTTGACCTCTATATAAAACAAACAAAGACTCGAGCGAGAGAAGAGACGAGAAAAAATACACAGAATTTTACACACATAAAAAGCACCACATCAAATAAAAATATGAGTTTCTTTCTTTCAATCTTGCTTGGGAGTTCAAGATGATTGAAGGCTAAGCATCTTCATGGGTAGGACAACGGATGAAACCAATCAACAACCACACCAATTAGAGGATTTTTAGCTACATCTTTAGTGAGTTAATTTATGGTTTTTCATCAATTAGATATTGTTATATTGTTTATGTTTTATTTGAATCGAGAGATCGATGAAACTATCTTTTTGATTGAATTTATATGAGAGTATTGATTCAAGATTTGATCTTTTCAATTGATGCAATTAATTGTGATTCAAGAGATTGTTCATGATTAGTTGAGTAGAGTATTGGAAACAATCTCATGATCGTGTTATGCATGCTAGTTTAGTTTTGCTTGGGAAAGAAAACGAAACCCTAGGAATTGATTAAAGAGATTTAATCGAATTCGTGATTTGATCATTACTAAAAATTGTATCTTTAGCGCGCAATCTAGTTGGGGTTGGGTTGGTTAATGGTGGATTCCCGTTGCCTTGCCGTTGTTTTAATTACTTGATAAATCGAATAGTTCGTATCAATTTGATTCCAATTTACTATTCATCGAAGTTCTTGTTCATTCATCGTCGTTTTTACTATTCATATTTAGTTTAAACCCTAGTTTAGTTAATAATTGTGACATAATCGATAGAATAATTGTTCCTTGATCCGATAAACATTCCACTCCCTTAGGACGACCCGTTAACATCCTATACTACGATCCTTATACTTGGGGTGTTTCGGTATTATAAATTTAAAACTAGTTTTTACCGAACAAACACCTTTCTCTATGGTCTGTGAGGCAGTAATTCCTGCAGAGATCGGTCTTCCCTCCTCTCGAGTTCTAGCATACAATGTCGAAACCAACGATTCTGATCTTCGACATGAAAAAGATAGCGTTGAGGAGAGAAGAGAAATAGCGTCAGCTCGAATGGCGAAATATAAACAGAAGATCTCACAGTATTACCACTCAAGGGTCAAGTACAAATACTTCAAAGTCGTAGATTTGGTCCTCAGGAAAAATGAAGCAAGCCGACAAGAAGCAACTGGTAAGTTAGACCCGAATTGGGAAGGCCCGTATCAGATCCTGAAGGTTCATCCCAAAGGGTCCTACCAACTCGGGCGAGCAGATGGGACCACGGTTCCTCGACAGTGGCACGCCAACAATCTGAGGAAGTATTATGTTTGATCGAACTTTATCTCGAGTTATTCATATTTTTACCCTTTGTAATAAGTCTGTGTTACAATTTTATGGATATTCTAATAAACATATATTTTCTCGAGATGCTTTTATGTCTTTCAGGATCTACAACCTTAACATTATAAGTCTAACACGATATAAAATGTCAAAGGCAATGCAATCGACTATGAGAAGGGAAAAACCGCAAGTCGGATCCCTCAATATAGCCTAAAGCAAAATGAGCCTACGAGGCAAAACATGCTAAGGCAAAGGGAGAGTTCGCAAAGTCGGACCAAACGCCCATAAAATCGACTAGCCTAAAGCAAAACGAGCTTACAAGGCAAAACATGCTAAGACAAGGGAGAGTTCGCAAAAGTCGGACCAAACGCCCATAAAATCGACCAGCCAAAAGCAAAATAAGCCTAAGAGGCAAAAAAAAATGCCAAGGCGAGAGGGGCGGTTCGCAAAGTCGGACCAAACGCCCAGAGCATCGACCGCCCATAGCAAAACTAGTCGAGAGACAAAAATGCTAAGGCAACTGAGTCGATCTCCACTAGACAAGCAAGTGCAATAAGAACCAACGGTTCATAATACACTTGAGAGGCAACACGACTTCGATAAAGCAAACAGCAAACAGGGCCAAAGGCCCGACAAGCGAATAGCTAAAAGACATCGAGATATGAAAGATAGACAATAAAAAGAAGAGGAAAATATTACAAAAATTAAAGCAAATTCAATACAAAGTATGATCTGAAGAATTATACAGATCCAAATCCAAAAGTCGAATAAAAGTTCAAATAAAGCAAAGATCAAAAGAACAACAATCAAGATGTAGCATCGGGAGTCGGCTCGGTAATAACAGGGGTAGGCTCGGCATCAGAGGTCGACGGACCATACTTCTGAGACAGAGATTCCCCTTGTTGGAACTCCTCACTGAACTGGTCATACAGCTTCTCCGACTCAGGATTATAGAACTGCGCCGCTGCAAGCTTAGATATGTCAAACTTTGGATAAGCCTCCGTAGCCTGATCCACCGCTAGTGTAAAGCCACCCATCATGGCCGTGCGCATCATCACGGTCAGGTCGTCATCAAGCTCCGTCGACTTTCGAAACTCCAGGACTGCATCTCTCTTGGCCGCCTCGACCTGAGAGGGAACTTTCTTCAGCTCGACCTTCAGAGCATCCCTTTCGGTCAAAGAAGCACTGTGCGCTGCCTGCAGCTTCTCGAAGTCCACCGCCAGGTCGGCCAGTTTTTTCTCCAGGATTTGCGAGTCGCTTTGTGTCCTGGTCAGATCATTGGCAGATTCAGACAGCTCGCCCTTCAACTTTTTTATCTCAGTGTCCGCCTCCCTCGCGTGAGTCTCTAACTGGGACTCCAATCCGGCGATGATGGCACTCTTCTTGGCGCCCTCTTCGATTAACTTACGGATCTGCCTCTTCAGATCCTCTTCCGCCTCGACTGGCATAGCCAATCTCTTAGCAGCCTCCTTGCCTAGGAAGTTTGTCTGTCGAGAAAAAAGAGATGCGGCATCCTACAGAAGTAAATGACAAGCCGCGATAAAAGTATGAAAAATGAAGTGACTTACCATGCGACACACCTTCTAAAGTGCAGAAGATAGAACCTTCTTCTCTATAGTTGCGCTATCTTCAGCAACCCGGTTCATATCGATCTCAGGTTCGGCAGGGGTTTCACCGACTTTGGCCTTTTTGGCCTCTCTACGTTGATCCCTCACCAAGTCGGGCAGAGTTGGTCTCTTCCTCGACTATTGAGTAACTTCCTCGATGTTCCCACCGACAGACGGTGTTATCTCAACCATGGCTTCGTCATCTTCATCTCGTAGTGAGCCATAGTGAATAAGTGGAAAATCAGCAGACTGAGGCTGGGCGGGGAACGAGTAGGGATCGCCGACTCGACACCAGCAGCACGTCCTTCGGACGACTGCACAGAAACAACCTCGACTCGGGCATAACTCCCCTCTCCAGTATGTGGAGTTGTCCTCTTCTTGAGTGGTGGGGGTAATGTACCCTTCGGTTTGGGGACCTGAGTCGGATCAGTGATAATCGAGAAATTTCCCACTGCAAAGAGAAAAAAGACAACGTTAATATCATCAATAATGCCAAGTCATGGATCTCGACAAAAACAAAAAACAACAGAAAAATATCCTACAGTTGTCTTGGTCTATTGCATGGAGTGTCGAGTAGGGCATCAGGCCCACATTCTCCAATTTAGCCAACTCATACAGAAGGCTCAGGCCTCGGGCGGACACCTCGAAGGCGTAGTTATCCATAGTACGGGCCTCTCGAGGGGCAGGCTCACCACCCAGTTTGTCCGACTTCTTTCCCCTCGATCTCCATTGCCCTATATATGGGTTGTTCAAACTGTGATGAAGGAAGAAAAATCGCGGTTTCCAGTCACCATGTGATGAGGGCCCCTTGGACACAAACTCATGTCGGTTCGTCCTCCGTTGGAAGGTATACCACATTTTATCTAGCATACCCGTAATCTTATAGTAGTAGCGGAAGAGGGGGATCGAAAAACAGACTCCCGCCACTCGTCAAACTATTACAAACCCCATCAGAATTTTAATAGCGTTGGGGGCTAACTGAGAAACACTTATCTCATAGTGATTCAGAATCGCTGTGACAGCCGGGTACAATGGAAACCTCAACCCGCTTGAAAGTTGGGCTTCATAGACTGAGCAGAACCCTTCTGGAGGCTCATCTGCGTATTGGTGTTGGCCTGATGAAAGTCAGATTTCAAATTGGGGACCCGCCATACCAAATTTATGGCAAATTTTGGTAGCATCATCTAGTGAAAGGGTTGTGAGACAACCTTTTGGACCCTTTCCATCCATCCTGGTGATTAATTTCTTAGGTCCTTTTGGGATAGAGGGGGATGATTCTACATGCTCGCCAGAAAGTAACTGGAGGGGACGATCGGAATGGGTAGGCGATGAGGTTTTGCTTGGAGAAGGTGATTCACTACTCCTATCAGATTCTGTAGCACTACTTGACATTGATGAATACAAGAAAGAAGAAGGAGAACACAAAAAAAATGCTTCCTTGGTGTTTTGAGATTATGTAGAGGAAATGGCACAATGAACTCTGCTCCGACCGTCTCTCCCCTTTTATGCTTGCAAAATGTTTGAAATGAAGTGAAAGGACGTGATTTGAGGGGGTTATAATCCCACACAAATCGCGATAATCAATGCGATGGCGTTACGGTTAACGAAAAAAGACGCCTCGTTCCTTGTGCTGAAGATACGGCGTTAGTGCGCCATGACGTCACGCCACGACGCTGTAATTGGTTAGGGTTGCAGGTGGCGGGCTTTTTCCTGCCCAAACAACGGCCCAACTCGAAGACAGTTCAAAGGAAAGATTTAACCTCGGAAGACCGGAGTCGCATTTCTCAAGTCTGGGGGGCTTATGACGATACAAGGTTTCACCCCTCCACGTATCGTCTTCCAGTTGGTCTCCATGGTATGAATAAGAATCAAGGTCTACATGTCGATGCCCGGACTCGGGGCTACGACGATCTACATCCAAGCAGTGTAGGACGGGAGCCCCATCTCCACAACCGTGAGTCGGTTAAGTCGGTTTGGAGGACAGAGTCCGCACCAGCTACGAAGGCCTATTATCAGCGTGATAACTTGAGCGAGGGGCAAGGCCCATTAAGGTTAAATATGACAATAGCTTAAACCGACCTAATATTAGGGTTAGGGCATGCATTATCATTATAAATACCCTGTTCCAGGAACTACGTAAGGCTTGATTCATGGACAAATACAGGATACGTAGGCAATCTAAGACAAGCTCTTAGACTCAGCCGCAAATCTTAAAATCTACAACACGTTCTTAAGGCATTAGGGTTTTTGAGTATTCATCATTAGGCTTATTCAGGCCCGGACTAATTAGGTGAATAATTTGTCATCGTCAATGGTATCTTCCCAATCAAGAATAAGGTTGATCACGTCAACAACATTTGTCAATCGAATGTTTCTCCAGCCCTTGCTAATTTTGTCTCGATCCCAAACCTCTTTCGCAATAGTGCAGTCAAAGAGATTGTGGGCAATGGTTTCTTGGTCATGCCCGCAAAGAGAACAGGAACCAGTGCCGCAACCTCTCTTTGCTAAATTTGCTCCCACGGGTGTGTAGCATATATATCTAAAATGTAATTTTCAATTCTTTTGATCGGCGGTTTTCAGATTATTTTGATGGTGATATTAGAAATTACAACTACTTAGGGTTATGGTCCACAAGATCAATACCCATAACAGCTGCGGAACACAATGATTTTTGTAAAGAATCCAGGTACGCTTCCGATTTGATTTTCGCATTACTTCACGTTCAACATTAATGAGATTCTCGTATAATGATTTAATTATATAAAATTCTAACAATTGGTATGAGACTCATATGTATGCTGAATCAAATAGAGTAAATTTTATGGTGGTCTGGCCACAAGTATGACTCAATATCCGAAACCAATTAGATTTAATTATTTTTCTTGGTCCTGCGTGTTTAGGAAAAAACCACACTTTGAAAATTTGTGATTTGTAGACCACCATAAAACAACTGATCGAACATAGTGTCATTGATTATTATAAATATATATGTTCTTCAAAACAAAAACAAAAAAAATAGTGTCATTGATTAATATAAATAATGGATCCAGCCCTTGTCGTATATAGTGTTTTGCTGCCGTACGTAATCGTTTTGCCAACAATTTTTGTGGTGTTTTTCGTTGCCCTATTCTCCTTTTATCAGATGCTTAGTTTTTTTATTATTTTTTTTGCACTAGATCAGATGCTTAGTTAAAATAGGCTGATATTGGTTTTTTTATTTTTTTATTTTATTTTTTTTATTTTTAGTTGAGACCCTGTTCTCCTGAGCACAACCCGGGCCGAATTCCATATTAGTCGGATCAGTTGGTTCCCGGCTTTAAGGAAAAAAAAATACGGGGAAGAGAAATAAACAATTTTTGACATCAAATAATATCTTATGTCATTTTTGCCTAACATAAGGAGACTAGGTTTTTTTTTTTTTTTTTTTTTTTTTTTTTTGTTTTTTTATGTGTGTTCATTGTACATAATTTATCTCTCCCTCTCTCTGTTTTTTTCTTGGGAGACATAATCTCTTTTAAAAGGGCAAAACAAGTTCAACATTTAAGCTTTTTTTAAAATTATAAAAAAAAACAAATAGAGGAATGCATGTTATATATTCATATTTATTTTGTTTTTGGGGTGAACTGGTATTAGCCTTTCTAAAGATCATTCAAGAAAATATCTTACATTTTTTTTTCCTTCTTTTTTTTAACTCACTCCTCCTCCTGTCCCACGAGATTTGTGGAGATATTAATCAGGTAAAACTAGTGACCCAGAGTCATGATCTTGCTTTTATATGCCAATTTACGAGTTTCGAATCTCTACAATTCAGTTTAAGGTTCGAGCAATAATACAGCCATAACAAAATAATACAACCAATTGACACAACATTAATCTCCACCATTGATTCATGTGGGACCTATATCAATCAATCTAGGTCCCACAATAATCAAAATTGAAAAATAATGTTGTGTAATTTGGTTGTAGTTGTATCATTACCCTTAAGGTTCAGCTGCATTTTTATAGCACTCAAGACCTCTTACCTTATTCTTAATGTGTGGATGTTGACACAATTTCATAAGATTATTGTGTATGTGCATGCTAGATGAAGAACATTAGGCATATATATATATATATATATTGACGATGCTGGATCTCGTCTATGAATAAATCTGGGCCGTTTAATCTAGGGATAATTGAATCAATGTCATAAATCAATAAGAATATGAACGAGGGATGATTTTTTGGGTAGACTTAGACCGAGTTTGAGAGTTCCCCTCTCAAGTTGCCTATGTATCCTGTTGATTATTTAGGAATCAAGTCTCTGTAGTTTCTTACGGGTTGTTTATATAGAGGACGTCTCGTCCAAAGCCGTGTCCTGCAAGGATTCTAATTCCTGATTCCTAAGGATAATCTCGTGTGTATCCCTATAATTTAGAGATAATTATAGATAGTTTAAATATCAGAATCAGAGTCTTAATGGGTAAATGATCCTTAGGATCTTCTAATCATTATCTTATAAGCACATGGGCTAATTATCATATAAAGTAGGCTATGGCGACGACTGCGTCGAGCTCCCGGGCCGCCTCGGCCCGAATCGCACCGCCCACCCGTTGCGACCTAGCCGACTGTAATGGTTTTGAGAGCGGGACCGATCTCCCACCCTGAGTTCGGATCGCCTCTTAGGCATGAAGTGGGGCTCCTGCCCCTTAATTTAATAGTTTTATGTCTTCATTTAATGTTTGATCAATTAAGAGATGATGGCACACACGAGACTCGATTCAACCTCGTCATATATATATATATATGACAAAATATCTATGATATACGGGAGAGAGTTCATAGAGCTTGTTTGTATGATTCATTATCCCTTGATCCTTATCAGCATCTACGCATTTAAATATATCAAACATTATATAGACATCTAAAAAAAACATTTTATAGACACGTTACACGGTATAACACGACATGCTTATATGGCCTTTTAAATATTTATTGACATTTCATCAAAAAAATAAAATAAAATATTGACATTACATGTTTTTTCTTTTTTCTTTTTTCGATTGATTGACATTACATGTTAGCTGCACATAATAAAAATAAATATAATATAAATTAATATATAAAAAACTTGTTGGGCCTATTATAATTTATTTATAAAAGATAGTTGTTTATCGACGTTAAAAGATAAGTAAAATAAAATATGTTACTTGTTAAATTATGATTAAGTTTAAAAATCAGAATTACGAGTCTGTGGCGGTATATATATTTGGAAGATTAGCGTGTCGCCGCGAGTTCATCACTTTCTGTGGCGGTGCCTGAATGACTGCTTGTCGATTGTAGAACAGTTTGCAAGGCGTAATATGGGTTCGGGGCAGTGTTTGGCATGCGACGGGGAGATGGAGTCTCTGCGTCATGTGTTTTTTGAGTGTGAGTATGATAAAGAGACCTTTTGGCGGTCAACAGTTGGATCGAGGGTCGAATTTTAAAGATTTCTTTAGTGAGGTGCGAAGGCGGTATTCTCCGGATGATGTCTCCACCTTCTGTATGCTTCTCTGGAATCTGTGGAAAGCCCGTTGCAGTGCTGTTTTTGATGATGCGCCTATCTATGTTTCTCGCGTGGTCTCTGCATCTTTAGCTGGAGCGGTGGAATATCATCAGACTATGGAGGTTCCACACACTATGCCTGACAGGTTAGCACATCCGATTGTCTAGAGTCCGCCTCCTGCTGGTAGATGGAAGTGTAATATTACTGATGCTTCTGTCACTAATTCGGGCTCTAGGATTGGCATGATTTTTCGGGATACGGTAGGCTCGGTTACAGTTGTCTTCTCTTTTCACTTTGACCCGGGTATAGGGGCCGAGACCCTGGAAATGCAGACGATACTGCTAGCGATGAAGGAGGCCATTCATCTAGGGCTCTCTGTGATCATTATTAATCCCTAAAAGCATGAGGTACCTGGCCCATTCTCAAGAAAATACATATATGTACAGTGCATTTTGTACGGAAGTGACTGATGAAATGATCAAATTTTAAATCCAATTTTAAAAAGATGGCACGTATGAAACCACCTCCATCATGAATAAATTGAAGAAACATGAAATTGAAGAAACATGTTTCTGTCCTCACGAGCCTCTTTTGGCGGCTTAAGAGTTTGAATGTTGTAGTGACGATTAATTTTAAAGATGTTTAAACTTTAAAAAGACGATTAATATACTTAACTATTAAGCCACGTATACCGATTTACATCTTTCACATTAATCCTAGCCTAGAGATGGGATGGGGGAGAACCTTTTGGTTGGGCTTCAACCTCTTAAGAATCATGTTTCTACCCAAAATAATAATAATATTGAAATAAATAAATAAATCCTAAACCACCATCCATACCTATTTTTATTTTCATACGTTTAATAAAAAAGATATATATTTTAAAAACAAAATAAAAATAAAAATAAAAAAGATATAGTTTCTAGAAAAAAATAGTAAAATGCTAAATTTTGACATTTTATTTACCTTTAAATATATAGTTGTGTTTATATCTAAGAAACTTTTGAAATATTATATTTATTATACTGATTTCCCAAGAAAAATTGCCGGCTATTAATAGGCCGGAGTAAGAAGTATCGCTAGACCGGCCATATATATACATACATTGTACATATATGTACGTCTCTTTCACTATTACAGTACTTCTTTTGAGTAAAATAATTCGTTTGTTGATATTAACCAGTTTAAATTTAAACAGAAATAGTTTTCATTATATTCTTGTTTATTATACATACAGTTTATGTTTTTTAATTAATGATATTCAACGGATATTTCAGGGTTGTGATACAAAATTTATGACATTTTTTTTGATAATGTAAGGTTTGTGCAATAAATTTTATGACGTTTTTTTCATTTTCAAATTCTTGTAAAAATTTCAAAAACAAATTTTATGAGAAATAACCCAAGTGTCCTTACACTTTGATAGATGAGATATATCTTTGACATTCAATACGTGCTAGTCTAACCGTACAATTAATGTCATATTTAATAATACATACGATTAGATAAATTTAAAAATTAAAAAATTTATGGTGAGTCGAGATTTCATCCACCATAATCATTCTTATGATTTCTTCTATCACGGTTTTCAATGACGTTATTATATACTCCCTATGTTCCAAATAATCGGATAATCACAAAAAGATTTGTTTCAAAATAAGCGAGACAACATATATTGTCAATGCAAAGATTTATTGTGTTTTCTACATCTCTACCCTTATTTATTATGGAGTGAAAGAATAAACACAACATTGCATTAATTATAAACTAAGGGATTTTTAGTCATTTTGACATTAAAATTAAAGCATTAACTCACGCCCTTAATATCGTGTTTTTGACAATTGTCTCAGTTATTTCAAAACAGAGGGAGTACAATATTTAAATTGGTTTGCTAAACACAATATATAATAATAAAAATATCATTTATTATATATATAAACATAAAAACATAATAGAGATGATCTGACACAGTTTTGGGCAGTACAATAACATAGAGTTTGTCATGTAGGTTGGTTCCCGTGTTAGTTTGTACTACTTCCGTCCTATAAAAAGTGTCCACATTCTACTATTCACACAGATTAATAAAGTCAATTAATGTGATGTGTAGTAATAGACATATATACCCCTATCTTATAATTAATGCTTGTTTTGGAATATAAAATGAATATACAACAATAAATGCTAGGCTAAGGGTATGTTTGGAAAAAAACATTAAATGGTGTATTGATTTTTTAAATAAACTTTTTTATGGGACAAAACTTTTTTCAAATATAAACACTTTTTATAAGACGGAGGTAGTATTTATGCTCTGGTTTTGTTTGCTTTGTGAATGGTGCATTGTTTTGCTTTTTGTTAATATATATACAAATATCGGTTTCCGAGAAAAAGAAGGCAAGTTTATCATTCAAAAAACAAAAAATGCAAACAACAATGAGGTATGGAATTTTTTTTTTTAAATGCTGAAAAATAAAATATTTATCGTTTCAGCGCTCATCTCAAACTATTTCTTTCGAATGGGTCCACGTCAGCATTGTTTCCTGAAGCCGCTATGTCATCCAACGGCTTTACCTTTTTTGTGAAAAATGTCAAAGCCGCTGATTGAACCAGCGGCTTTAATGTAACACCCCGGTTTCCAACCCCGTCGGCCGCCGGCATTGGTCACCGTAGTGCCACTCATCACGACACATACGATCGTGGCGGTAATATCCAACATCCCACAACGGAAAAATAACATCCACCATTCATTATTAAAAATGTTAAAGTCGCGCATAATATCCCGAAGAAAATGAAAAATACGCGGAACGTAATTAAAAATCTTAAATATTTAACATCCAACAAAATGAAAACGCGTGACAGCGGTGACTACGTGGCTCTCAATTTCCCGCACCATCCCAAAGAACAAGCAATCATCCAAAGACATACTCACTAAGAATCTGCTCCCCATAAATGGATCATAGCGAGGTTAAACAAAAGTAAAACCGCCAACTATAAAGTTGAGTAAGAATAAATCGATATAATGTAGAACGAAAGTTAACAACAAATTAAGGAAACTTCTCTACAGGCATCAACCATCACATAACAAATACGACCAAACGATAATCGATACGACCATTCCATAGAAGATATGAAACACCACAATCCATCTATACCTAAAGGTCCCGAATGTGCACATTCCTGAGGGTCATCCAATGGTACCATTATTAAAATGGTCCACACGTCTCGGTGCAAGATTTCTCTCCCGGTTATCGGATTCGGAGATACCTATCCGCCCAACATTACATCTGCCTGCGCAACTCCCAAATACGGAAGGTCATTAAAGTCGTAAGGCAATTCCACTCCCGGATACCCGGCCGTAGCTACCCTATCCGGGCCCAACCACTACGGGTCTACGAACATTCAATGCCTCAAAAAAAAAATCAGTTCCACAATGATAACACCATCAAAACCCAACTCACAAAGCATGTTAATAAGATTTAACAATAACTAACACGAAAATAAGGACACTTAAGCCGGGCGCCCGTTTAAAAGGGTTGGGCGCCCGTTTGGATAACCGAACGCCCGTCCAAAATCGGGCGCCCGTCCACTCAAGCGCGACGCCCGTCCACCAAAAGTTTCTACATCCTCGAATCAATTTTAACTCTTGGGCGCCCGTCCGGCTAGTCCAGACGCCCGTCCACTAAAATCGTTACATCTCGAATCGAAATCACCGCCAGGCGCCCGTCCGAGTAACCCGGACGTCCGTCGAACTAAAATTAAAGTGGGCGCCCGTCCACTCAAAGCGACGCCGCCGTCCAACCTGGTTTTCAACTAAAACCCTAAAATCTTCAACACGATTTCACCTCGATCCTTCAACACAAAAACCAAAGAAAACAAAGACAAAGAAACACATAATTCCTTTCCTAACAATGCCGTAACATCATAGGCTTTAAACCAAAGCAACAACACACCAAATTGGATGTTTAACATCCCCAAAACTCCACAAACGAACGTAACGCCTTCAATAAAACATTGACAAAGACTATACTACGAAAACATGACAAAGATTATACCCCAAAACACATTAGAATGTACCCCAAATTACATTCAATAACCTCTCGAACAACAACACCAAACATCCCGAACCATACACCACCCTACGAGTCACTTAAAACTTCCTTTTTCAATCCAAACGAAGACACAACTATAGAAATATTCTTACCAGTTGTGCTGCGCTTTCTTAAAGCCTTGCTAACGAGTTAGAATCGCTCTTCCACGAAGCCCGAATTTATATCTATGGATAGAAGGAAGGAAAAATCACAACACAAATCTAATGAATCAAAAGCCCCTAAATTTCAAACCACTCCCTCCATATGCATAAGTGGATCGGCCATGGCCTTGGCCGACCGATCGTCATACTCGAATTGTAGGAAAGATGAAGCTTACCAACGACGACGATCGCGAAAATCCTCAACACCAAGGAGAAATCTTCTCTCTTATTCCTTACAAAAGTCGGCAAGGGGTGGGGGTCTTAGGGTTTCACTTTTTTTTTTTTTTTTGAGAAATAAGGAAGGAAAAGAAGAATAAAAGAAAACCCCTTTTTAATTGCCCTTTTAATTGCACAAAATAATTAAAATCCTTTTTAATTATTATCTAATCCTTCCATTTAAATAAAAAAAATCACATAATTTCCAAAATTTAACTAATCATACTAATTAATTAGGAAGTCAAAATTTCGGGATATTACATCCTCCCCCCCTTAAGACAAAACTTCGTCCTCGAAGTTCGGGTTCGTACCGGACGTTGTTCCACCCCCCTTAAAAACAGCCTTCGTCCCCGAAGGTAAGAAAAGGATTCTACGTGCACAAGGATTGAAAATTGACTTACCTTAAGAGAACAAATGCGGGTACTTCGTCGCATGGCACCTCGACCTCCCATGTCGCCTCTTCGGTGGCATGGTTGAACCATAAGACCTTGACGATGCTAACCTCACGCCCCTTGTTTTCCGTACCTTAGTATCTAATATCTCGCACCGTACCTCCTCGTAAGTCAAGGATCGATCTAGCTCAACTACCTCCGGTTCAATCACGTGAGAAGGATCACTCACGTACTTGCGCAATTGAGATACATGGAACACGTTATGCACCTTATCCAATGCCGTGGCAAGGCTAGTCGATATGCTACTTCACCTACGCGGTCCAAGATCTCATAAGGCCCCACGTGCTTGGGACTCAACTTCCTTTCTTGCCAAAACGCATTACTCCTTTGGTTGGTGATACTCGTAGTAGTACACTTATCGCCCACGGCGAACTCAATATCCCGCGGCGTAAGTCTGCATAACTCTTCTCGCTCTATCTTGGGCAGCCATCATCTTTTCTCGGATTGTCTCAGCACTCGCTTGACCGTATCTTCGATCATCTGTGGTCCCAAAATCATCGCCTCGGACGAATCGTCCCAACAAACCGGACTCTTGCACTTCCTACCATAAAGTGCCTCAAAAGGTGCCATCTTAATGCCGGCATGGTAGTTTGTTGTTGTATGAAAATTCGATAAGATCGAGCTTTTCCTCCCAAGAGCCTTGAATTCTAATACACATGCCCTCGGCATGTCTTCCAACGCTTGTATGGTCCTCTCCGTCGACCATCGGTAGCGAGGGTGGAAAGTCGACTCATTCGCAGCCTCCGTCCCCAAGGTCGCTGTAGTTCTTGCCAAAACCGAGATATAAATCTCGCATCTCTATCGGACACAATGTCACTGGGTATACCATGTAGTCTCACAATGTTTCTCCGGTATGCCATAGCCAACTCCGTCTTACTCCAAGTGTCTTTCATCGGAATGAAGTGCGCCGCTTTAGTCGATCCTATCCACAACGACCCAAATCATATTATTCCCTTTAGGGGCTCTCGGTAATCCGCGATACAAAATCCATGGAGATGGAATCCCACTTCCAAACCGGCACTTCCAACGGCCGAAGCATACCTGCGGCCGTCGATGTTCGATCTTTACCTTCCGACAAGTCAAGCACTTCGACACAAACTCGCTACTTCGCGTTTCATATTGGGCCACCAAAGGTTTTCTTGAGATCTTTATACGCTTTGTCTCCTCCCGGATGAACGAGAATAAGGCGTCTTATGAGCTTCACTCAAGATCCGCCTCTTGAGTTCCTCGTCGGCCGGTACACACCACCGACCCTTGAACCGAACGCCACCATCCTCGTGTAAAGTAAAATCAATCACCGATCTGTACCAATCTTAGCCCTCTTTGCCTCGATTACCTTATCACCCGCTTGTCTCACCCGGATTTCATCATACAATTCGGGTTGCAAGACGAAGTCCTCTTATCTCCACCTTTCTCGATGACACATATATCCATACGGTCTAACTCTTCTCGCAACCTCATCTCGCGCGACTCTCTCACACAAGGAATGAATCGACTTCCGACTCAAAGCATCCGCCACCACATTGGCCTTCCTTCGTGGTATTGAATTTCCATGTCGTAATCTTTAATCAACTCCAACCAACGCCTCGACGCATATTGAGCTCCTTCGTGTAAATATGTACTTGAGACTCTTGTGATCTCGAAAACACCTTAAAGGTTATCCCATACGAGATAGTGCCGCCAAATCTTTAATGCGAAGACCACCACCGCCAACTCCAAGTCATGAGTTGGATAGTTACTCTCATACGGTTTGAGTTGTCTCGATGCATACGCAATCACTCGCCCTCCGTTGCATCGAGACGCACCCCAGGCCATTCTTTGACGCGTCCGTATAAACCTCAATGTCCTCATTACCTCGGGTAATGCTAAGATAGAGCCGTAGTCAACCGTACCTTAAGCAATTTGGAACGCCTCGCGCATTTTCATCCCACTTAAACCGGTTTTCTTTCTTCATCAAAGCGGTCATCGGCCTAGCAATCTTGGAGAAGTCTTTTACAAACCTTCGGTAATATCCCGCCAAACCCAAGAAGCTTCAATTTCGCAACATTCTTAGGGGTTGGCCATTTCGCCATCGCTTCTATTTTGCTCGGGTCAACGGATACACCGCTTTTCAAACAACATGCCCCAAGAATGCCACTGCTCCAACGAAATTCACATTTGGATAGTTTCGCGTACAATTGTTTTTCTCGTAGAATCTGCAGCAACGAGCCTCGGATGTTCGGCATGTTCTTCCTTAGTCTTAGAGTAGACCAGGATGTCGCAATAAACACTACTACAAACCGGGTCCAAAAGGGCCTGAATACCCGGTTCATCAAATCCATGAAAACTGCTGGTGCGTTGGTCAGTCCGAAAGGCATAACCGTAAATTCGTAGTGTCCGTACCTGGTGCGAAATGCGGTCTTTGGAATATCCGCATCTGCTACCCTGAGCTGGTGGTACCCTGATCGCAAATCAATCTTCGAGAAAATACCTGCCCCCCGTAGTTGATCGAACAAGTCATCGATCCTCGGTAATGGTGATGGAGGTCAAGTTAAGTTATTAACTCGAGACCTACTAACCCACTAGCAAGAGAACTAGGTTCAATTGTAGTATAGCCAGACAGAGTCGAGGTCGATCCCACAGAGACTCGGCACAATTAAAACACAACTTACTTTATCAGACTTAAATTGAAAGGGCGGTCTACGACCAACTAAAGGCTGTAAATAAAATAGCGACAACCACAAGACACAAAATACCACAAAGACAAATCAAAGACTACTAAAACACGGATAGTGCGGTTGATATTATCTAGACAAATAGTATTGATTACGCTAGTAGATCATAACTCCCTCATGTGAATTAGGTTGATAACGAGACAAAACAAACGTTCAAGATTAATTATTATGACTACGGGAGTCATCCCCTAAGGTAGATTTAGCTCCGGTTAGGCCATCTAAATCATCGTGCCTCCATTACGTGACTTCGCTTTTAATGCCTCCATCTCATATAAACCGACACAATTATTTAACTAGGGATGCCGGTATAAACCGTAACCTCATCTAAGCAACATTCCTATGGTTAGGCGTACTTCTTAGATGCCGATTCAATCTATATCCTAAGTAACAATCACTTTTGAGTTTCATGTTAAATTATGATGACGAATAACTAAGTTGATCGGAGTTTAATTACTCGTTTTAATTCCAATTCAGAGAATCGACGTGAGTCGAAGCCGATCATGATATTGCCCTACAAATTGCCAGGCTCGGTCGATCGAACGAAAAGACTCGGGCGACCGAGTGACACGTCTAAGTCGACCGAACACGCCTCGTGTCGGAACAAATCATGACTACTTCTTAACGCTTCTAACCTAAACACATGGGTTCGTAAATAGATCTACATCACGCAATCAATACAAATAAAATTACTCCATAATAAAACACAACAGATCTACGAATAAAGATTGCATAATTGAATAGTCATACCTCGAAGACGAGAGCACTCCCACTCTTTAATGCGCTCCCTAATCGGAGAATCCGACGAATCCACAATGAACGAACATAAAGAAAATAAAACTTAAAAACTAAAGTTGTATGAATTGTTTTTTTTTGTGTTGTAGTGGTGTGTCTTCTCAATTTCGTAGCTGCTGTTTATATAGGAGTTGTAGCCGACATAGGGAGAATCCAGAAGATTGACACGCATTTATCACCTTAGGCTTGGGTGACCGAACCGTTACGCTCGGTCGACCGAATGGCATGGCTTTCGGTCGACCGAGCCACCTTCTCTACGCGCTTTCAATTTGGCTCCGTCGACTTGTTCCCCACTTCACTCGCTTGTGCCGATCTCGATTAATCTTTTCTTCAATGCTCCGATTTTCTTCTCTTTTATCTTGAGATCTCCCGATTGTGTGATAATTATCTTCCGATTTATCATGATCTGCAAAATCGACATTTATCACACAATTAATTGCTCTTTTATAATAAAAACAATTAAATACCAATTATCATATTAATAATCACTTATCATTAAATAATAAATATAAACACGTGATTAAATATGAAATATATATAATTGACTCCGATTTAAGGTTATAATTGATGACATAAACAGTATATTTTAACCGTCATCAAAATGCCCCCACTTAAACTTTGCTTCGTCCCGAACAAAGCATCAATAAGTCATTCCCAAGACAACATTTTACGTGGTCAACTCATACTTACACAAGAAACCCGAGTCAACTCATACCAATCATGCTCATAAGATAAACATTATCCACTACCGCGCTATGAATCGAAGTGATTGTGTGCATGTGCGTTGGTTTTATATAAATGTAGCCAGATTTAGAGTTTATGCAGACTTCAGATCTAAATTCACCAACATCAACATTCATACTTCTTATGCCTCGCAATGGTTAAAGCACTAGAACAATAAGCAAGAGCGTATCTATAGGGGTTTTGGACTTGGAGACCGAGTACTACTCAAGCCTCTAAAAATTAATATTTTCAATTTTTGCATATGTTTGAATACTACTAATCTCAAGGAAGAAAACTTTTTAATGAGTATCTCCTATCTTAGATCATGCATAGCACCGAATATTACCACAAGCGCAGGCTACTTTGGTAATTTTTCTACAAGCCAGTGTTTTAATGCATTGTCAAAACACAGTACGTCCCAAGCTTATTACTCCGCTCTTGTTGGCTAGAAGATCGAATACATTAGTCGACAAATATCGACATTAGGTCCTCATAACCACTTATCTACGCATTGTACACATACTTCTTTCAATTATTATAACTCATGCGGTACTAAGCGATTCACATGTCGAGTAATTGAACAATACCTAACTACTTGCAATTGTTGGCATGAATATCCTTAAGTCTACTAACAAATTATCGCAAAAGTATAATATGACTACGTACTCACGCAACTTGGTTCCTGTCCTATTAATTCTAAGTATAAGAACTTCACAAGTTTAAGGGTACGAGTTAAACAACTTGGCATTTATCCATAAAAATATTAAAATTTGGCTCAATATTGTCTCAGTGTACCGTTTCCCTTGACTGCAACATATAGCACAATATACATATATATAGCTATAGCTAAGTCCCCTGCCCCCCACTTAAACAAGGCATTGTCCTCAATGACAAAAATAAATGAGAGTTCAAGATGAAAGACTTAGCTCTGGAAACGGCTCCCAAGTAAAGGAACAATATCGGAGTAATCATTGGCACAGCGTGGAGAGAGAGACACATCCTGTATAAACAAACAAGCTCCACGAAATCGTCAAATACCATGTCTATGGAAGTTATAAAATAATGTGGCAGGAATTAGATATAGATATCTAAAAACAGTTTAAGCCACTTTACTTTATACTGCCAAGGACAAGACCAAAAGGGATTTAAACCTAAATAAAAAAAACTCACATGACTGCTATCAAGGAAAAACCTCGCTTATTCCGAACTTAGACTCGAACATGGCGAGATGAAAAAAAACGTGATAGCGCGCATGCTACTTTATTAAAAAGAAAAACAAAAGATAGTTATAGGTAGTAGTTCTAAATTTAAAGTCGCTAGCTCGACTCACCAAGATGGTTTATTCATAGACGGGGTCCTCGAGGTACAAGACTTCCTCCTCGACCTCTGGCGGCAGCCGTGATAATGCTTAATACGATGTCCATTGACCACAAATCTGGACTCGTTTTTGAAATTGAATAATTCCACCGCTCCAGAAGGAAAAACTCGTTGTACTTGAAATGGGCCACACCATCTTGATTTTAACTTGCCCGGAAAGAGCCTTAAGCGCGAGTTGTGCAGAGAACCGGATCACCCTCTTGAAAGGTCCTATCTAGAATCTTTTGTCATGGAACTTCTTCAGGCGCTCCTTGAAAATTTTGGCATTCTCGTATGCCTCTAAACGAAACTCCTCCAGCGAGTTAATTCTAACATCCTCTTCTCACCGGCCAACGTCTCATCAAAATTTAGCATTCGTGTTGCCCACATGGCCCGGTGCTCCAGCCTCCACAGTAGATGACATGCTTTTCCAAAAACAATCCTATACGGTGACATTCCAATCGAGGTTTTATATGCGAATCCTATATGCCCATAAAGCGTCGTCTAAACGTAACGACCAATCCTTCCTAGTTGTATTGACGCTTTTCTCCAGATACGCTTGATTTCTCGATTGGTGACTTCTACCGCCCACTAGTTTGGGGGTGATATGCGGTTGCTAGCTTATGTCGAACCCCATACTTAATCATCACCTTTCAAAGGTTTATTACAAAAATGACTACCATTATCGCTTATAATCGCCCTCGGCGTCCCAAACCTTGTAAAAATATTCTTTTTCAAGAATCTAACCACAACCCTAGCATCGTTAGTAGGGGAAGCAATGGCCTCAACCCATTTGGATACATAATCAACAGCAACTAAGATGTATCGGTTAGATAATGATGAAGTGAAGGGCCCAACGAAATCTATTCCCAAACATCAAAAAGTTCTACTTCTAAGATACTCTTGAGTGGCATCTCATTCCTCCGAGAAATGTTACCTGTCATTTGACAAGCATGACATCCTCTTGCATATTGGTGTGCATCCTTAAACAATGTCGGCCAATAAAAACCGCATTGGAGGACCTTGGCCGCAGTTTTATCTCCCCCGTAGTGTCCTCCAACTTCATACGAGTGACAATGCTTCAGGATATCATTATACTCTTCCTCGGGCACACATCTTCGAAAAACATTATCAGATCCTAGCTTAAACAAATAAGGCTCATCCCAATAATAGTGTCTAAGATCTTTAAAGAATTTTTTCCTTTCTTGGACAAAGGAGATTCGGTGGCGGTACTTTGCGGAGAGATAATTGACAAACAAACTAAACCACGGTTGTTTCTTCTCCTTCACAACCTCTATTCGCGAAGAAATCTGCGGACAATCATCATGTCCTCCGATGGTGGTGATGGAGAAAAGTTGTTCATCGGAAAAGATTCTCCTATTTCGTGCAATTCCTCACCATCCTCTAACCGTAAGCGCGACGGATGATCGGCCACCACGTTCTCACTTCCTTTCTTATCTCGGATTTCTACGTCAAATTCTTGCAAAGAATAGAATCCATCTCAACAGCCTCGGCTTTGAATCTTGCTTTGCTAGGAGATACTTAAGAGCCGCATGGTCATCCCATCTGATGACTTTAGATCCTACTAAATACGATCTAAACTTGTCAAAAGCGAAGATAACGGCCAAAAGCTCCTTCTCCGTTGTGGCGTAATTTCTTTGGGCAGCATTCAAAGTCCGGCTTGCATAATAAATGGGCCTAAAATCTTATCCTTTCTTTGACCCAAAGCGGCGCCAACAAAGCAGATATCACTTGCATCACACATCAGTTCAAGCGGAAGATCCCAATCCGGTGCGACTAGGGCGGGTGCGATAATCAATCTACTTTTTATTTCGTTGAAGGCTTTTATGCACTCATTAGAAAACACGAATGGTACATCCTTGGCCAATAATTCGGTAAGAGGTCTAGAGATTAGGAAAAATCCTTGATAAACCTACGATAAAATCCGGCGTGGCCTAAAAAACCTCGCAAAGTTTTAAGATTAGTAGGTGGAGGTAGTTTCTCGATCACCTCGACTTTAGCTCTATCCACCTCTATACCGTTCTTGGATATGCGGTGACCTAGTACTATCCCTTCAGAACCATCAAATGACACTTCTCCCATTAAGCACAAGATTAGTCTCTTCACATCTCTTCAACACTCGTGCTAGATGTGTGAGACATGAATCAAAATCGTCTCCAAATACGGAGAAATCATCCATAAAGATTTCCAAGAAATCTTCCACCATGTCCGCAAACAAAGACATCATACACCGTTGAAATGTCGCGGGCGTTGCACAATCCAAATGGCATTCGATTATAAGCAAATGTCCCATATGGGCATGTAAATGTCGTTTTCTCACGATCCTCGGGTGAGATGTGGATTTGATAGTATCCCGAATACCCGTCAAAGAAAACAATAGAAAGCATGCCCGCTCGCCTCTCGAGCATTTGATCGATGAAGGGAAGAGGAAAGTGGTCCTTACGAGTTGCGTCATTTAGTTTCCTAAAGTCTATGCACACTCGATGACCGGTGATTAGCCTCACAGGAATTAACTCATTCAACTCATTGGCTTGCACCGTCAATCCTCCCTTCTTGGGAACTACGTGGATAGGGCTTACCCATTCGCTATCAGCGATTGGAAATATAATTCCCATTTCTAGCATTTTTATAACCTCATCCCTAACCACGTCCTTTAATTGCGGGGTTAAACGCCTCTGAGGTTGTGCAACCGCTTTCTTTTCAGGATCCACGGAGATCTTGTGCATACACACGCTAGGACTAATGCCCTTGACGTCAGCTATGGTCCATCCAAATGCTCCGCGGTACTCTCTCAGAACTCTCATTAGTTTCTCCTCTTGTAAGTCCGTCAAGGATGAAGATATAATTAGCGGCAAAGTCTCATCTTGAAGAAATACATACTTCAAATTCGCAGGAAGAGGTTTTAAAGTCAAATTTGTGGGAGGTTCTTCCAAAGAAGTCTTGACTTTTGACCAAAGGAGTTTGAGTTCAAAGTATTTATGCCACGTTGGTCTATGATAGAATCTTTCAATCTCCATGACACTTACTTCCTCTACAGCCTTGGGATTCCTCTACTACATCCTGGCCATATCATCTTCTCTCCTCACTACTTATGTACTTGACTTCATCCTCTTCTTCCAAGACAAAGATCCAAGAAATCCTTGATACTTTCATGTTGTTGAAATTCTTGAACGATCCTATCAATGGAATCCAACATGAAACATGCATCTTCTCCATCATCAAAGTTGCTTCATAGTATCAAAGACATTGAATGCAACTCTCTCTTCATTCACTCTTAATACCAACTCGCCTTTGTAAACATCAATTAGCGTTCTACTAGTGGCCATGAAAGGTCTCCTAAAATCAATGGCACTTAGTAGTTAGCTTCCATATCTAATACCACAAAGTCGACCGAATACAAACTTTTCAACCCTCACTAGCACATCCTCAACCACCCCACACGGTTCCTTGACGAGCGGTCGACTAAGCTGCGATGTGATTGAGGTCTTCTTAAGATCCTTCATGCCTAGTTTCCGAAAAATAGATAGTGGCATTAGGTTCACACTTGCTCTAGATCACACAAAGCTTTGTTCGGACATACGTTACCTATGGTGCGGGGAATGAGAAAACTTCCCGGATCTTTGCATTTCGGGGGTAACTTATGTTGAAGAATGGTGAGCACTCCTCATTAAGGCATATGGTCTCTAAATCTAGAAGTTTCCTTTTAGTGGAGACAGCGCCTTTTAAAAACTTGGTGTACTCAGGCATTTCGAAAGGATTTTCAACTAGGGGGTATATTGATTTGCAACTTACTAAACATATCCACGAACTTCTTATACCTCTTATTATCAAACTTAGGTTTCGGCTTTGGTGGAGGATAAGGTAGAGTTGAAGGATCGACATCAGTGAAAATTGGGTACTTGTTATCAAAAAGTTCAACTCTAGGGCCAGCAGGTTCTTTATATGTTCTCTGCTCAGGCAAAGATTCGGAAGTATTAGTCTCATTGCTTGGCTCACCATCCTTATTCTTTGTGGCTTTCTCTTGCAGGGATGGTGGAGTTACTTCTTTCCACTTCTTGTCATGATCGCATTCAAATCTTTAGGGTTCTTCTCGGTGTTGTTGGCAACCCTCCGGAGGTCTAGTTGAGACTTGCTCGGCTAGTTGTCCTACACTGTGCGTGAGATTTTGGACTAGAGCTTCTGGTTGGTTACCTTGGCATCTGTCTTCGACAATATTGGCTAAAGTTAGTGGCTAACTCACCATAGATTTTGAAAGTTGTCCCATATTATCGGTGGACGACATTACTCGGCTTTTTCTATCGCAGCTTCCCAACCAAAAGTTTTAGTCTGTTTTGTGGTACATAAGGGTAGGTGGTTTAGGCCTTTCTCCTGCATTTATGTCACTATATCGGAATCCAGGATGGTTATGATTGGAGTCTCAGATCCTCCTCCGACATAATTGGCTTCTTCAAGACAAAGATTCTCACCTTGAGGTGCTACCTCAATTCCACCCCTTTCTCTACTCTTGTCATCCTCTCTTGCATCCCATCTACCTTATCATTGATAATGAAAGTTGTTCTAAGATTTTGGTAGATGCACTATCATCGAATATATCGCCCATCTTCACAAAGAGCTATGTCATTGCCTCCCATTGGCTATTCATTGCTATTTGTTCCATCTTTCCTTGTGCCTCCTCGGAGATAAAGAACAAACGCTCCATTCTTTGGAGGCGTCTACCCTAATTTTCTCGAGTCTCTCTCAACCCATGGTAAAAGTTTGCATTAAAAGCCAAAGAGAGATGTCATGATGAGGACACTTCCTCATAGCTTCCTTGAAACGCAGCTCCCAAGCTTGATCAAAACTCTCTCCAGGTTGTTGCTTAAATCCTAAGATGTCTTGGCGTAACTTAAAGGTTTTTCCCAAGGAAATACTTATTCATGAATTTTTGCAACAATTGTTCCCACGTAGTGATAGATCCAACCTCTAAAGAGAGAAGCCATTGCTTAGCTTTATCTTTCAAAGTGAAAGGAAAAAGCTTAAGACGAATGTTCCTCCGGGATTAATTGCGGTTTCAACTTTGTGCTAACGATTTCCAAGAAATTCGTCACGTGAACACCAGGATCCTCGTTTTGGATTCCATGAAAAGTGGAATAGTTGGTCACCATTTGAATTACATTAGGCCTAGGGTGATAGACTTCCGCAGCATCTTGCGGTGCTACGATAGCGGGAATGAATTGTTCAATAGTAGGCGTTGCATAACTTTGCAAAGTGCGCCTCGCTGCTTGAACTAGGGCTTGGTTCTCATTATTAACATTTGCATTCACATTATTGGCATTATTGATAACGGGATTAATAACGAGGATTAGGTACTGATTTGGATTGTTCTCAATGCCTTCCATTTCCGTTTGATTCGTAATGTTCGAAATGATCGGTTGTATGTCCTTCTCCCACTCCTTGCTCGCTTTCCTCAAGATTTGGATCCTCTTCTCCTTGCTTAGCCAGTTCCCTAGCTAACTTCCTATTCCTTCTCGCAAATTTTTCTATCTCAGGATTATAAGGTTCAAGCGGTTCCTTCGATTTCCGAGTAGCGTACTATAAAATAATAAACAACAATAAAACAATTAATCACTAGTAAAGGCTAGGCCTTTAACTAACTAAATAAAACAGACTCGAAATAAGTTGGAGAAAAGAAAAAGTAAATAAAACAGAAGCAGAATATTGTAAAACTGACACGAATAATAACGAAAAGAAAAAAACAAATTCTCGGTCGATCGAGAGCGTGGTTCGGTCGACCGACGCGTTTTTTTTTTTTTTTATTTATGACACTGTTTAATATACAGACTCTTATTCACAGAATATTTACGAATCCAGTTCTAACAAAATAAGCTATATCTTAATTTAATGACTCGAGTCCCCGGCAACGGCGCCAAAAACTTGATGGAGGTCAAGTTAAGTTATTAACTCGAGACCTACTAACCCACTAGCAAGAGAACTAGGTTCAATTGTAGTATAGCCAGACAGAGTCGAGGTCGATCCCACAGACTCGGCACAATTAAAACACAACTTACTTTATCGGACTTAAATTGAAAGGCGCGTCTACGACCAACTAAAAGGTCAGTAAATAAAATAGCGACAACCACAAGACACAAAATACCACAAAGACAAATCAAAGACTACTAAAACACGGATAGTGCGGTTGATATTATCTAGACAAATAGTATTGATTACGCTAGTAGATCATAACTCCCTCATGTGAATTAGGTTGATAACGAGACAAAACAAACGTTCAAGATTAATTATTATGACTACGGAGTCATCCCCAAGGTAGATTTAGCTCGGTTAGGCCATCTAAATCATCGTGCCTCCATTACGTGACTTCGCTTTTTAATGCCTCCATCTCATAACTTCTCGACACAATTATTTAACTAGGGATGCCGGTATAAACCGTAACCTCATCTAAGCAACATTCCTATGGTTAGGCGTATTTTAGATGCCGATTCAATCTATATCCTAAGTAACAATCACTTTTTGAGTTTCATGTTAAATTATGATGACGAATAACTAAGTTGATCAGGTTTAATTACTCGTTTTAATTCCAATTCAGAGAATCGACGTAGTCGAAGCCGATCATGATATTGCCCTACAAATTGCCAGGCTCGGTCGAACGAACGACAAGCACTCGGGCGACCGAGTGACACGTCTAAGTCGACCGAACACAGCTCTGTGTCGGAACAAATCATGACTACTTCTTAACGTTTCTAACCTAAACACATGGGTTCGTAAATAGATCTACATCACGCAATCAATACAAATAAAATTACTCCATAATAAAACACAACAGATCTACGAATAAAGATTGCATAATTGAATAGTCATACCCTCGAAGACGAGAGCGACTCCCACTCTTTAATGCGCTCCCTAATCGGAGAATCCGACGAATCCACAATGAACGAACATAAAGAAAATAAAACTTAAAAACTAAAGTTGTATGAATTGTTTTTTTTTGTGTTGTAGTGGTGTGTCTTCTCAATTTAAGTAGTTCTTTGTTTATATAGGAGTTGTAGCCGACATAGGGAGAATCCGTAAGATTGACACGCATTTATCACCTTAGGCTTGGGTGACCGAACCGTTACGCTCGGTCGACCGAATGGCATGGCTTTCGGTCGACCGAGCCACCTTCTCTGGCGTTTTCAATTTGGCTCCGTCGACTTGTTCCCCACTTCACTCGTTTGTCCGATGTCGATTAATCTTTTCTTCAATGCTCCGATTTTCTTCTCTTTTATCTTGAGATCTCCTGATTGTGTGATAATTATCTTCCCGATTTATCATGATCTGCAAAATCAGCATTTATCACACAATTAATTGCTCTTTTATAATAAAAACAGCTAAATACCAATTATCATATTAATAATCACTTATCATTAAATAATAAATATAAACACGTGATTAAATATGAAATATATATAATTGACTCCGATTTAAGGTTATAATTGATGACATAAACAGGTATATTTTAACCGTCATCAAATGGATACTTGTTCTTCACTGTGACGTTGTTCAGTTCCCGGTAATCAATACACAGCCGCATACTACCATCCTTCTTCTTCACAAATAGTACCGGTGCCCCCACGGGACACACTCGGTCGGATGTACCCCTTACCGAGAAAGTTCTTCCAATTGTATTTTCAACTCTGCTAGTTCCTTAGCGCCCCATACGGTAGGGTGCTTTCGATATTGGTCCGGTCCCGGCACCAACTCTATCGCAAACTCTACCTCTCTCTCGGGAGGCATACTCGGTATCTCATCCGAAATACGTCCTCAAACTCACGAACTACATCAATGTCCGTTAGTTTAGGATCCCCAAACACTTACATCATGTACATGACACATAAATAACGGGTACCCTTTCTTTATGAAGGATTTCAAGGTCACTACCGAAATAATTTTCACCTGGTTTATCCACAAATCCCTTTGTGGGAGACTCGCACCCCTTTAGGGCCCTCTTAAAGTCACCTTCTTCTCGCTTTCACAATCGATTTTGGCTTTATGTCGGTTCACCCAATCCATACCCAAAATGACGTCGAAATTCTCAAGAGGAACTCGATCAAGTCAACCGACAAGTTGACTCCCATAATTACTAACGGTACATCTCTATGTAACTTAGAACACGGTACTAGCTCTCCCGACGGTTGCATGAATTCACAAATCAATCACCTCAAAATTAGCTAAACCCAACTTGAAACATACGAACTTGCTACGAAGGAACACGATGCACCCGAATCGAAAAGCACATAAGATAAAAGTGAGTTAACTAGAAAATTACCCGTCACTACGTGGTTGCTCTGCTCGACCTCTCCTCTCTCGCCCCACAAAAATAGTTTCCCGGTCTGTTTCCTCCAACTCCTCGACCAGGCCGCCGACCGGATGGTCGGTTTCTATCCCCACCAGTGGTCGTAGGTGTACCCCCTTGTCGGCTCTGAGCAGGAGTACCACTCTGCTGCGGGTTATTCCTATTACCATTCCCTGTGTTACCCCTTGGAGTCCCGACCATGTTGCTCCTGCATCCGATCTTTGCCTGGCGGTGTTGGAGCCGTAAAACACTCAAACTGCCTGCGTGTCCGAACTTTCCGCACCGTGACCTTCGACTGTGCACTGAACAATCATGCACTGGTGATTTCTCGACACCTCTTGCGGTGATAACTTCGTGGCCGACTAGACCCCGAGAGTTACTCCTCGTTGATTGACCCCACCGCCCTATTAAATCGAGAACTTCCCGAGAAAGATTGTCGCCCGGGTGATTTCCAAAATTACTCCGCTTCTGCGCCGCTTGATTGTCCTCGAGACACTCTTCCTCTTATTATTGGTAGCATATCTTTGCCTTAACTTCCTTCGAATCCTCTCAATATTGCATGCTACCTCACACATCTCCTTTAAGCTCGTGAAGCCCCTACTTGCCCCCATATACGATCTCGGATCGCCAAATCTAAATCTTGTTCGAACTTCACCATCTTAGCCTCTTCAATCGGCACCACTTTCGGATGCATAGACCGCCAAATCAACAAACTTTTCGTAATATTCTTGGACCGTCATATCCCCTCGCCGGAGATTGTCGAACTCCACTCGCAACTCTTTCCTTTTGATTCGGGAAGAATTCACGCCAGAACTCTTGTTTAAACTCAGTCGAGTCGGTGGTACCACCACCGACTCCCCCTGCTCGTTTTCGATCCGAGCCAACCTATCCTTGTTGGCACCCCACCACAAATCACTCACAACCAAGTAGAAAGCGGCTTGTCGACTTTCGCCTTCCTCTGACAACCCAGAGTGGCGAAGATCTTCTCGAACTCTCTAATCCACCGCCAAGACCCTTAGGGTCTCCTTACCGTCGTCTTGACTAGGCCTTTGTTGGCTCACACTCGGTCATGCCGGTGGATGACCCCCGAGAACGGTCTTCCGTCAACTTGTTAACCGCTTGAATCGGATCTTGATTCATCTTGACCAACCGATCAATCACCGATCTCTCTCGTTTCCATTCCTGGAGGCATAGCTAAAACTACAAAAGTAAACAATCATATATTCGATTATCGCCTATATCATGCCACGAGAATATTTCACATATATTAACACTTCTTGTCCAAAATAAATTGCAACATGCAGCCACATTTCCACATACATCAGAATTAACCGTACCTCCCTACATTGAGCTCAATACCTACCCCACACATCCTCCCTTGTGCTCATTTTGGTGAATTTATTCTTAAGGTTCATTTTAGGTGGTGGTCCTGGAGTCGAACGTCTCTGATACCACTTTGTAACACCCCGGTTTCCAATCCCGTCGGCCGCCGGCATTGGTCACCGTAGTGCCACTCATCACGACACACAGTCGTGGCAGTAATATCCAACATCCCACAACAGAAAATAACATCCACCATTCATTATTAAAAATGTTAAAGTGCGTACAATATCCCGAAGAAAATGAAAAATACGCGGAACGTAATTAAAAATCTTAAATATTTAACATCCAACAAAATGAAAAACGTGTGACAGTGACTACGTGGCTCTCAATTTCCCGCACCATCCCAGCAACAAGCAATCATCCAAAGACATACCTGCTAAGAATCTGCTCCCCATAAATGGATCATAGCAGGGTTAAACAAAAGTAAAACCGTCAACTATAAAGTTGAGTAAGAATAAATCTGATATACGTAGAACGAAAGTTAACAGCAAATTAAGGAAACTTCTCTACAGGCATCAACCATCACATAACAAATACGACCAAACGATAACTGATACGACCATTCCATAGAAGATATGAAACACCACAATCCATCTATACCTAAAGGTCCCGAATGTGCACATTCCTAAGGGTCATCCAATGGTACCATTATTAAAATGGTCCACACGTACTGGGGTGCAAGGATTTCCTCTCCCGGGTTATCGGATTCGGAGATACCCTATCCGGCCCAACATTACATCATGCTCGCAACTCCCCAAATACGGAAGGTCATTAAAGTCGTAAGGCAATTCCACTCCCGGATACCCGGCTTCGGTAGCTACCCTATCCGGGCCCAACCACTACGGGTCTACGAACATTCAATGCCTCAAAAAAAATCAGGTTCCACAATGATAACACCATCAAAACCCAACTCACAAAGCATGTTAATAAGATTTAATAATAACTAACACGAAATAAGGACACTTAAGCTTGGGCGCCCGTTTAAAAGGGTTGGGCGCCCGTTTGGATAACCGAACGCCCGTCCAAAATCGGGCGCCCGTCCACTCAAGCGACGCCCGTCCACCAAAAGTTTCTACATCTCGAATCAATTTTTAACTCTTGGGCGCCCGTCCGGCTAGTCCAGACGCCCGTCCACTGTAAATCGTTACATCACGAATCGAATCACCGCCAGGCGCCCGTCCAGTAACCTGGACGTCCGTCAACTAAAACTAAAGCCGGGCGCCCGTCCCTCTCAAGCGCGACGCCCGTCCAACCTGGGTTTCAACTAAAACCCTAAAATCTTCAACACGATTTCACCTCGATCCTTCAACACAAAAACCAAAGAAAACAAAGACAAAGAAACACATAATTCCTTTCCTAACGATACCATAACATCATAGGCTTTAAACCAAAGCAACAACACACCAAATTGGATGTTTAACATCCCCAAAACTCCACAAACGAACGTAACGCCTTCAATAAAACATTGACAAAGACTATACTACGAAAACATGACAACATTATACCCCAAAACACATTAGAATGACCCCAAATTACATTCAATAACCTCTGAACAACAACACCAAACATCCCGAACCATACACCACCTACGAGTCACTTAAAACTTCCTTTTTCAATCCAAACGAAGACACAACTATAGAAATATTCTTACCAACTGTCTTTGCGCTTTCTTGAAAGCCTTGCTAACGAGTTAGAATCGCTTCTTCCACGAAGCCCGAATTTATATCTATGGATAGAAGGAAGGAAAAATCACAACACAAATCTAATGAATCAAAAGCCCCTAAATTTGAAACCACTCCCCATCCATATGCATAAGTGGATCGGCCATGGCCTTGGCCGCCGATCGTCATACTCGAATTGTAGGAAAGATGAAGCTTACCAACGACGACGACTGCGAAAATCCTCAACACCAAGGAGAAATCTTCTCTCTTATTCCTTACAAAAGTCGGCGGCAAGGGGTGGGGGTCTTAGGGTTTCACTTTTTTTTTTTTTTTTTTTTTTTTGGAGAAATAAGGAAGGAAAAGAAGAATAAAAAAACCCTTTTAATTGCCCTTTTAATTGCACAAAATAATTAAAATCCTTTTTAATTATTATCTAATCCTTCCATTTAAATAAAAAAAATCACATAATTTCCAAAATTTAACTAATCATACTAATTAATTAGGAAGTCAAAATTTCGGGATATTACATCTAACCTGGGAACGGGTATAGCACGGGTATGGTTGCCATGTGAACATTGCATCCGTTTTTTCCCAGGTTAAAGCCATTAGTTGAACCAGTGAACTTTGACATTTTTCAAAAAATGTTAAAGCCATTTGGATGACATAATGAGCAGCGAGAAACAATCTTGACGTGGGCCATTCGGAAGAAATAGTTTGAGATTAGCGCCGAAACGATAAATATTTTATTTTTGAGCATTTAAAAAAAAAATTCTCTGAGGTATGTCCCAAACAGGGGTGGTATTGCCAAAGCATTATTTGATAATGACAAGATTTAGTATTTAGATAATATTGTTTGAATTTGAATTATGATGATATAATTATTGACATATATTATTTGGTTTAGATAGTGTTCTATTTAAATAGATCTCTATCATTAATAAGATTATAAATATTATAATGCTCTATCGGTTTTATCAATTAAATCTGTTGTATTTCCCTATTAATAGCAAAGCAATTTCTTTGTCTTGACAATAATGAATATCCCTAAAAGTGATTAGAGTGTTTCATCTTTTTTGATTTACTTTTAAGCTTCAAAGCATGGTCCAAAAGTCCTTCGGCGTATTTTTGGTGTGGATAGAATTGGAGTCCACATCATCGTTAATTAAAAGTATGGAGAGTAGGAGGAAATGAAGTTGACCATTTCTTGTTGCAACATTTGTACAAACTAGATAGGCTTTACCCATTAACGTAGGGGTGCGGCCGATCCCCTAAAATAAAAAAATTATTTATTAACAGTAGAGTTTTTTTTTTATAAACACGTATCTATATGTAATTGACCCCTTTATTTTTATATATTGACCATTTATTTTAATCTATTACTCTATAATTATATGTATAGAATTAAATATACAAATATATATGTGATACACACAAATTTCTGACCCCATATCGAAATTCCTGCAGCCGTCCCTGATTATAACTTGTTGGAAGAAATTAAACACAACAATTTGCTTGAATCTTTCGAAACAGCTCTGTGTTTTGTTTTTTTTTTTTTGTTTTTGTTTTTTCCGTTTCTCAGTCCAAATTTGGAATGGTAAATCATCTACTGGCATTAATGGTATATTTAAATCGACGTGTAAGTCGGCAATTGCAAAGTCAAACATTTTGATTTTTTTATATAAGTGACAAAGACACCATAATATTCATTCTATATTAATAAGAAGATGTTTTGTGTCAATTGGTGACACATCTAATTTTTTCATTGGTTGTTTTTTTTTTATACTGTTCATAGGCCTACCACAAAATTTTATATATATATATATATATATATATATATATATATATATAGGGTTGGGTTCCCCTACATACCATACTATCCATGCTTACCGTACATACTACTAATATATATATATATTAATTTTAAAGTACTGTTCATCGGCCCAGTCTAGATTTTTTATTATTATTATTTTAGAAGAAGGGTTTGAGTTAAATCGTTTCATTTTGGAGGACTCAATTGTATCACCTTTTATTGTACGAATATATGTAGCAAAGGTATAACTATTTTCAAAATATAAGCGCACGACTTATTGCCGACACGATCTTTGTATCATGCCAAAAAAATTGTGTTTGACGTTTACATGAAATATTATAAATTTCTTAAAATAAATTCATTTCATAAAAAAATATATCGTTTGTACACGATATGATTATTTCAAGATATAAGGTCGCGACGTATTCGCTCTGCACGATCTTTATATCATGCCAAAAAAAAATTGGTTTTGACGATTACATGAAATATTAAATTTCTTGAAATGAAATTTTTTCGTAAAAAAACATATCGTTTATATAAAATATTAAATATCCTGAAAAAAAAATTATTTCGGCCACAAATATTGTTAAACTGGCTATAGTGTATTGTTGATTTAATTTCTATGGAAATTAGAATTGTGTATTTTACCATGGCCGTTAAAACTAGCCTAGATCTGAGAATACAAAAAAAGGGTTCGGTAGTGTCGAAAGGTGTCGATTTTGTATCGTGGAGTGTTGACAGTGTGTTAGATTTTAATTAAAATTTTAATTAATATTCATTTCATCAACCGACACCTGTTGGATATGGCGTCGGGGTGTATCTAAGCGTGTCATGTCGTGTTTTTGGTAAAACACGTGTTGTTGCAAATAATGTCGAAGATAGCTTCATTTTTTCGGTTAAAATATATTTAAGTATTAATTGAAAAAAAATTGTTTGGTAGTGTCGAAAAGTATCCCTACGATGTCGGGAGGTGTCGAAGATGTGTCGGATATTCATTTCATCAACCGACACGTGCCGGACATGCCATCGTAATGTGTCAGAGCGTATCATGTCTTGTTGGTTGTCGGACACGTATCGTATACCTTTTTATAGTTTACTCGGGTTTATTATTTCAGTCCTCTATGATTATTACATTTGCTGATTCACTTTTAATTTTCACATTTCGATGATTATAAAAATAAACCTGAGCACCAATGGTGCAGAGCACGTATGCTTTCTTGGATGTTTGATGTTCCACATTTTCCCTATATCCTTTACATATTCCAGCGACTCATCATTTATTATAATATACTGTTACATCTCTGGCTAGAAACCAAAAATCCAATTCATCAACGATGCATACATACGTTAAATTGCATTGTATATTTACAATCTGGGACACCGGGAATGCGGAGCACGGGTGCCTCTTTTCCTAGTAATACATATATAACACCATAATATCGTTTCTCGCCTTTCTTAATTGGCTAATATTGCTTTTTTAATAAGTTATAAAGCTTTTAGGTGTCTCCAAACTGTTGACTTTGAAACCATAAGACCTACAAATTGTTGAATATATAAATGTTAATTATTGACCTCCCTATCAACTTAAGTTTATGAAATAAATAGCAGTTCAACATGGTATCAAAACAGAAAGTCTTGAGTTCAAACCCCATTTCAAACACAAGTGTTGTACCTCTCCAAAAATATAATAGGCCCACATTTGAGATGGCGTATTTAATATATAAAAATATAATAGGCCCACAGTTGAGGGAGCGGCTCGCTTATTAGCGTTTATACTGATGCTATGTTATGTAACGCCCCCAGACCCCAGGTCTGGTAGCGCTAAATGAGTCATAAATGGTCCGGTCAACTGCTTAGAGCGCCGTCCTCAGTTGCTCTAAAAAGGCTAACCCGAGTTGACAAGACATTTATGTCTCACACTTATATAGAGGTGAGCAGTACTTTACCGATGTGAGATTTTATATTCTCCCCCCTTATAAGGGACTGGCGTCCTCGTCAGGACGGCCAAGATTTGTCCCAATGGACTACCATAGGAGTCTAGAGGTGACCCCCACCGTCTCTTACGGTGTGGAACTTAGTTCCGTAAGTCGGCTCTGATACCATTCTGTAACACCCCCAGACCCCGGGCCTGGTACCGCTAAGTGAGTCATAAATGATACGGTCAACTGCTTAGACCGCCGTCCTCGTTTGGTCTAAAAGGGCTAACCCTAGTTGACAAGACCTTTATGTCTCACACTTATATGAGGGTGAGCAAGACTTTACTTTACCGATGTGAGATTTTACATGTTAGCACTGCACACTTCCTTCCGGGTCTCCTCTTTTTTACTCCCTCTTAGATACGAGAGTGGAAGATCTTATTGATGCCAATACACATATGTGGAACCAGGACATGGTGGAGAGGTCATTTTATCTTTACGAGATGTAGGCTATATATTGCGAGTATTCCGTTTTCCACTGGGGTACATCATGACGATACCATTTGATATTTTGATCGGAGGGGGCCGTACTATGTTCGGTCGGGAACCGCTTGGCCACTCAGCTTTGTCACTCGGAATAGCGTACGGACCGTCCATCGTCCAAACCTGCCCCTGATGGGCTCTGGCGACACCTATGGAATTTGTCTGTTCGGGCGGTAGTGAAGCACTCTGTTCGGCTGGGGCTCCATGATTGTCTTTCAGTAAGCACTGCTTTGCAGAGCAGATGAGTTGGAACAGGTATATTCTAGCTTCGTGGCTATTTGGAGGAGGATTTCAAGCATGCGTTATTTGACTACGTGGTTCCAAGAGATGTTTGAACTCGGATTGGTAACGGTAGGATGACGGCGGCCATTCGCACCTCTTCAGATTTTCCTAGTCTTTAACATGCTCTTTTTGAGGCTTGTGATGTGGAGGAGCTGACGATTCTTGTTCAATGATGTTTTAATAAAATCATTTTTATAAAATTATATGTGACAATCAATGAGCTGGATCCACCTATTTTAAAGAAAATTTTGCGGTTACTCCCTCCTCCTATTTAACTGTCGCAGTTGCCAAAAACAAGCATTAATGAGAGAAGTTAATGTTTTGACTTAACATCTCAACCCTTAATAAATAAGGGTATGTGTTATTTAAATACAATAAATAATGCTTTGTAAACATAACTCCGTTGGATAAAAAAAATTATTTTTAACAACTATAACAGTTAAATAGAAACTGGGAGTATGAAACTAAGGTCGTAACCGGTGGCAAATTTTATGGTGGTCCTGGACCAAGTATGACTTGGTGATTCAGAACCAATAGAAATTCAAGAAAACAAATGGGGCCCAACCGTGTAAAATATAAATGCCATGTATTTACGAATTTGCCATCGTTTATGATAACGTCGAAAAAGTCATCTAAGATTTAGCGGTTGTTTGTAGTGGATATCTGGCTATAAAAGTGTATAAAAGTGGTGTATGCCGGTGGTGCCCGGTGGTGGCAATGGCTGCCGGCGGTGGTGCTTTCGTAAGAGAAGAGAGAGTGGGGGAATTTGGCTTTGCCATGCTTTTTATTGATTAAATTGTCTCCCCCTGAATGGGGTTACAAGGTGCCCTATTTATAGGGAAATTACCGACTAAAGTTCGGTTTATTTACAAATAAGGACACATAGTGCCAAATAGATATTTTAGCTACAGTAGCGGGCTCGTAGCGGAGTCGATAGGTGGCGGTCCTGATGGCCTTGCCGACCGGTTTATCTTTTATATCATTGTCTCGCTGGACTTGAGGTAGCTCTACCTCTAAATGTTATGATCGAGGTCGCTGGCGGACCCGTAATCTTTTTTGTCGTCGCATAAGGTTGAGGGCTTGGAACTGATCCGAAGGCTCGCGGCTCTAATTTGGCTTGCAATCTCGCGGGCTGTAATGACCGATGGCCTCATCCACTATTTTGGTGGCCGGACGGACCCGGAAAAGGATCCGCGGGCCGGATTACGATTTATCCCTATCAATGGCCCCCTACTCCGTGCCTTAAGCATTTTCCCAAAATGTTAGGCGGGGAGTAAAGTCTGCAGATACGTTGCCTTGAAACTGTGATGGCTTGCTATTGTAGCGGATCGTTTGATAGCTTTGTCTAAATGCCGTACGCAGAGTAGGTCTTTTCGTTGCTTGTGTGTCGTTGATCGACTTCGCCTCTTGTGGCTTGAGAACCTTGAACTGAGACTGCTTCAAGTCTTATAGAAGGCTCGCTCGAAGGCGAGTTCCAAATATGATGCCGAACTGAAGGTCGATCTTATAAAATATGATGCCGAACTGAGGGTCGGTCTTATAAAATATGATGCCGAGCTGAGGGTCGGTCTTATAAAACATTCGCTCGAGGGCGAATTCCAAATATGATGCCGACCCGAAGGTCGGTCTTATAAAATATGATGCCGAGCTGAGGGTCGGTCTTATAAAACATTCGCTCGAGGGCGAATTCCAAATATGATGCCGACCCGAAGGTCGGTCTTATAAAATATGATGCCGAACTGAGGGTCGGTCTTATAAAATATTCGCTCGAGGGTGAATTCCAAATATGATGCCGACCCGAAGGTCGGTCTTATAAAATATGATGCCGAGCTTAGGGTCGGTCTTATAAAACATTCGCTCGAGGGCGAATTCCAAATATGATGCCGACCCGAAGGTCGGTCTTATAAAATATTATGCCGAACTGAGGGTCGGTCTTATAAAATATGATGCCGAGCTGAGGGTCGGTCTTATAAAACATTCGCTCGAGGACGAATTCCAAATATGATGCCGACCCGAAGGTCGGTCTTATAAAATATGATGCCGAACTGAGGGTCGGTCTTATAAAATATGATGCCGAGCTCAGGGTCGGTCTTATAAAACATTCGCTCGAGGGCGAATTCCAAATATGATGCCGACCCGAAGGTCGGTCTTATAAAATATGATGCCGAACTGAGGGTCGGTCTTATAAAATATGATGCCGAGCTGAGGGTCGGTCTTATAAAACATTCGCTCGAGGGCGAATTCCAAATATGATGCCGACCCGAAGGTCGGTCTTATAAAATATGATGCCGAACTGAGGGTCGGTCTTATAAAATATGATGTCGAACTGAGGGTCGGTCTTATAAAATATTCGCTCGAGGGCGAATTCCAAATATGATGCCGAGCTGAGGGTCGGTCTTATAAAATATGATGCCGAGCTCAGGGTCGGTCTTATAAAACATTCGCTCGAGGGCGAATTCCAAATATGATGCCGACCCGAAGGTCGGTCTTATAAAATATGATGCCGAACTGAGGGTCGGTCTTACAAAATATGATGCCGAACTGAGGGTCGGTCTTATAAAATATTCGCTCGAGGGCGAATTCCAAATATGATGCCGAACTGAGGGTCGGTCTTACAAAATATGATGCCGAACTGAGGGTCGGTCTTATAAAATATTCGCTCGAGGGCGAATTCCAAATATGATGCCGACCCGAAGGTCGGTCTTATAAAATATGATGCCGAGCTCAGGGTCGGTCTTATAAAAAATTCGCTCGAAGGCGAATTCCAAATATGAGTGTATAGCTTTAGGCGATTGAAGTCGTTTTGGGCGAATAGCCTTGACATCGCAAGATTTGGCTTCTTGGGCCTTTGGCCTCGAGCCGATTGCGAAGCTGTAATTGGGCGAGTGGCCTGAGCTTCTGAAGATTTGGCCTCTTGGGCTTTAAGCCTCGGGCCGATTCGAAGTCGTATTTGGGCGGATAGCCTTGACTTCATTGGATTTGGCATCTTGGGCTTTTATGCCTAGCCGATTCGAAGCTGTAATTGGGCGAGTAGCCTAAGCCTCTGAGGATTTGGCATCTTGGGCTTTTATGCCTAGCCTGTGGCGAAGTCGTACTTGGGCAGATAGCCTTGACTTCATATGATTTGGCATCTTGGGCTTTTATGCCTAGCCGATTCGAAGCTGTAATTGGGCAAGTAGCCTAAGCTTCTGAGGATTTGGCATCTTGGGCTTTTAGCCTAGCCTATTCGAAGCTGTAATTGGGCGAGTAGCCTAAGCTTCTGAAGATTTGGCCTCTTGGGCTTTTAGCCTCGGGCCTGATTAATGCCGCGCTATTAAGCGGACGGACTTGTTGTTGGTGAAGAGAAATCCCATTTCGGTGATGAGCTGATCTATGTAAGAAGGCTCGTCCCGCCATTTTTGGACAGGAGAGTTCCAATAAGAAGTGCGATCATTTGGGTTGTAGAAATAAAACCCGATGGGAGCTGATATCTTGAGAGCTCGTAATTTGCATATTTGCTTTGCATCTTGCAATGATTTTTCCAAGTGTTTTTGAATTTGTATCTTTATTTTTGCTCGAAAAATTCCCTTTTTCGTGTCCTCTGTCTGGGTCCGATATACGTATATATATATATATATATGGCCTCCTTGTTTTTGGCGAGGTCGAGGAAATTAAAGCATCGAACTTGCTAAACATAATTGAGCTAAAAGCCTTACTTGTTTCGGTTGAGGTCGATGATTGAATTGAAAAATCCGATGTGTGGCCCCCTTGTTTTAAGCAAGGTCTTTGCGGGCTTGGTTGAAATAAATGTTGAATTCGGGTCATTCCCGTCTGTTTGAAAATTTCCACCCCCGGCCCCCTTGTTTCAAGCAAGATTGAGGGCGAACTTGGTTGAAAATAAGTTTTGTTGAGCTTGATGGATGAATCGAAAAATTCCAATATACGGCCCCCTTGTTCTAAGTAAGATCGGAGCTATGACGTAATGAGTTTACTGGGAACAAATTCTGAACCAATGTATAAGCTCAAAAATTTTCCGCGGCCCCCTCGCTTTGGACAAGATTGAGATCTTGAGTAACTTGTCTGAAATAAATGTTGAGGTCAGACTTAGAGCTTGCCAACCGAGGTCGGGCTTAGAGCTGGCCGATGAGTCGGACTTAGAGCTTGCCGACCGAGGTCGGGCTTAGAGCTGGCCGATGAGTCGGACTTAGAGCTTGCCGACCGAGGTCGGGCTTAGAGCTGGCCGATGAGTCGGACTTAGAGCTGGCCGACTGGTGTCGGGCTTAGAGCTTGCCGATGCTTCGGACTTAGAGCTTGTCGACCGAGGTCGGACTTAGAGCTGGCCGATGAGGTCGGACTTAGAGCTGGCCGACTGGTGTCGGGCTTAGAGCTTGCCGATGCTTCGGACTTAGAGCTTGCCGACCGAGGTCGGACTTAGAGCTGGCCGACTGGTGTCGGGCTTAGAGCTTGCCGATGCTTCGGACTTAGAGCTTGCCGACCGAGGTCGGACTTAGAGCTGGCCGACTGGTGTCGGGCTTAGAGCTTGCCGATGCTTCGGACTTAGAGCTTGCCGACCGAGGTCGGACTTAGAGCTGGCCGATGAGGTCGGACTTAGAGCTGGCCGATTGGAGTCGGACTTAGAGCTGGCCGATGAGGTCGGACTTAGAGCTGGCCGACTGGTGTCGAACTTAGAGCTGGCCGATGCTTCGGACTTAGAGCTTGCCGACCGAGGTCGGACTTGGAGCTGGCCGATGAGGTCGGACTTAGAGCTGGCCGACCGAGGTCGGACTTAGAGCTGGCCGATGAGTCGGACTTAGAGCTTGCCGACCGAGGTCGGGCTTAGAGCTGGCCGATGAGGTTGTTTTGGCTAATTTCCACAATTCCCTCGCAACCCTTGCCTTCAAAGTATTATTCAAATAAGCCAATAATCTCACATAACCAAATCTGAAAGTCTGTCTCAAAACACGTCCGCTTCAAAACAGGCTTTAGAGGATGTAATAATAGAACCCGAATGTGAAGAGATTGAGAGCTCGTATTTGACGAGCCCATAGATATTCCTCTTGGCAACCCGCTGCTATGATATCATCACAAGAATTTGTTGACTGATAAATATCAGTAACCTCAACCGACTGAATTACGTGGATAATAAATATAACCCAACCATTTTCTTCCATATCTCAGCAACCCTTATTTTTTATTTTTTGGTTGGGTTCCAATTACTCAAGGGCCCATTGGCAGCATGTGCATAAACAATGTACCGTTGCCTTTCATCGGAACAAAGACCAGAAAGTCTGGTAAGATTAAAATGGTTGATTCATAAAAGAATTCACCTGGTAATGGGTTCCGGAATAAGAGTAATTGACAGGAACAAGAACAATAATTGGTGGCCGGACGGAAACAACAATTATTGTTCTTGAAACAACAATTATTTTGGTGGCCGGAAACAACAATTATTTTGTTCTTGAAACAGTGTCCATGAAACAACAATTATTGTTGTTTCCGTCCGGCCACCAAAATAATTATTTCTGGCCGGAAACAATATCCTGATGCAATGTTGGTAAGAATTGTTAGATGTAGTGCCCGAAAGACAATTATCTAATTGTTTTAGGACAGAATTAATAATTTATCTTATTATATGCATGTATGCTTATAATTAAGACACTACTGAAAACCCTAAGTATCTCGTTTATGTAATCACATAACTCAGTGTATGGCTATACACAAGAGGATTGAGTTAGTGAGATGTACTTAAAATTAACTTAGTCCGTAGCGTTTATTAATCTGAGTACGGGTCTCATGATTAATTTGCTATTAATGCGCCCAGAACACTTTAAGTGTGATAGTCTTATCCGGACTGTCGGTAATAGGGTACCTAATGGGCATTTATATATGATGATAATCATATAGGGCTGGACCGATTTGATTTGAGTTCTCGATATAATTCCGTAATCAAGAAGTCTTATCGAATCACAAGATGATCATATATGGATTAATCTCAATCCTGAGGTGATCACAGACAACTGCTTAGACTAGGGTATGGTTTGATGTGTTAGTAAGGATCACTTCGTAATATGTGGTCCAACACTTCTGGTTGGCTTCTCTATACGGAATGAGTGAGTAGTACGTCTTTATCACGAGATATGGAATCCATTCCTTCCTCGGGAAGTAGACAGACAGTTCCCTTATTTGTTAATCCTGGAAACTGATCGATCCCGGGAGTTCATATTATATTATTTATGAACTAATTGATTACTAGGGGGTTAATGGTAAATAAGAATAAGAGGTATCGAGAAGGGTTTACGGAGATATCCCAAATCGAAACGAATAGTCTATGGAGGATTTATCTGTATGTAATGATTATATCAGTTGACGCTTATCAACTCATGGTTGAGTGTAAGTTATCTATATTCGGCAGAGTTCAGTTTCGGGTTTATGGTGGTGTAATTTCGGAATTAATAGATTGAATATTATTGTTCGGTCTGACGGATAATATTATTTAATTTATTGTAGCTACTGAATATGGGTCCATGGTTCCCGACGTGGCTCCTAACATAGCATATATTTTTCTCGTCGTTTCACCTCAATTATAATATTAAATAGTTGGATTGGACTATTTAATTGATATATGGATTAATTGTTTAGTTGGACTAGATAATTAAATACATGGAAAAGAAATTTTTCGTGGAATCGGCCCAAGTGTGTGAAATGCGTGGATGACCTAATACGTATTGGCCGCATTTTTGGATTATTGTTTAATTAGTTTTCTTGGATAATTATTTAATATATGATTTAATTATTTATTTGTTAAATGATAAATCATGGAATATTGGATAATATATTTATTTATCCTAATTTGTTTGGGATATATATTATATTTATCTTCTATTTAAATTAAGGATTATTATAATTGATTATCCGTTAATTAATTAAATACTTGGAGGAAAACGTTCACACTCCTATATAAAGAGAGTTCTCCAAACCTATTTTCTCATGCCTAATTTCGATGGCAATACACACAAAAAGGCTAAAGGGGTTCGGCCCCTAGCTTATGGTTTTCGAGTTGAGTAATCCTCGGGATTATTCCGGTAGCATATCGAGGAGGTCAAGCGGCTTGAATCACCATCCACTTGGTGTTGCTTGGAGATACACGTCGGAAGACGGTGGCTTCTCAATTCTTGGATCTTGGATCTCGGATTGTTCTTGGTGTTTATTCACAATAAACATGTAAGCAATCTAAACCCCCTCGTAGGATTAGATCTATTATTTTATGTTCTTTGGTTGACTAGATCTAGATCTTGTACTTTCTGCTGCGTAATCGGGTGGATCTTGATCCATCCGACGATATTACATCCAACAAGAATAATTACCAAAATTTTAAACAATTAGGGAAAAGTTGATTATGTTCGCTAGCTAGGGGCTCTTCGGTCAAAAAAGACTATTAATTTGTCATGAAAAATTTGAAGGTGGACTATATACACCTTGGAATTGAAATGCATGTCTTTATTAATTTATTATCATCAATTAACTATAAAAACTTCTAAAAGCAAAACAATATGCCAAATATATACAAAACAAAACAAAAACACAAATCAAAACACACCATGTATGAATCCTGTGAAGCTGTAATAATGCGGCTGATGTTCTAGCTAATTTAGGGTTTTCTCTAATTCCTAGTGTTGGCGATGTAATTGGGGTAAATCCCCACCCAACTCTATTATCTTAGGCTCTCAGCTTGTTTAGCTGACATTTAATGAATTCTCCCTTTTTTACCATAAATAAAAAATAAAAAAAAAATCCTGTCAAGCTGTAAATTCGTTACATATCATTAATTACATTGTATCATAGTATTACCATATCATTGCACATTTATAAGTCGATCATTGATACATGCAGTGCAGTAAAACCCTTATAAATCCTTAAACCCCACCATGATAAATCAATGATCAATAAATATGTATCCTGATGCAATGTTGGTAGTATAACTAATTACCAAAATTGAGGATTGATAGTACAACTATATATATATATTATTGATTTGTTAGGCAGATGTGCGAGGTTCAATCATTTCAATCGCATTGGCTGTGTTTCCGGACAATATTGATGACACGGCATGCGATCTTACGCGCTCTTGTGCCTGAAATGTCTGTAGACAAAAAATGTGTGGTTAAACACGTAAGAACACTTGCATCGATCAGATCGATCCTTTAAACAAATTCTCTATCTTACAGTTTTAAACACACAATTTTCTAATTTACATAATCTCTCTATCCAAGATGAAATGTATCAGATATTTTATTTTACACAATGCATGAAAATTTAAAGAATCAGAATGAATGCGTGCGTACCTGTTTGCGCCAATTAGTTTGAAGTGTAATAGCGGCTAACACAAGTGTTTGTAGGATGGAACCAACTAATATTCCAGACAATATTCCTTTCAAACCAAGGTTGAATCTATAACACAACAAGGCTGCTAATGGAAGACCAAAGATGTAGTAACATATTGTGTTTATTACTGCAACTTGATATTGCCACCCTGCACCAACAGCCACACCTGCGCGCATGCAATAGAAATAAATGAATAAATATTTTTGCAAACTAAACATATGTATAGTATAATTAATTAATTAGGATATATACACACCGGTACCTAGAATCAAATACGTAATTTTTAGAAGTTGGATATATATATGTAGACATGATCGATTCGTATGTGAAAACATACATACCATGAAGCACAAGTTGGATACTATTGAGAAGTATTGTTGCAGCCAAGAAATATCCCAACCTTGAAGTCTCCTTTATGACATTAGGTTCGTTAGAAAATATTTTGGGAAAATGATCCTTTGCTGCAACAACGGAAGCACTAAATCCAAACCCTAAAACCATTGATGTAGCAACTGTCACAATAATCGAATGTTTTGCTGCCTGTGGATTTCCAGCACCAAGTGAGTTCGATACACGAACACTGCACATGCAATTTAATTTTTATATGTTAAAGATCGAGTTAGTTAATTAGTACTACTAAATTAAATTAAAAGACGTACGCCAGAGTGAGTAAGAATTTTAACCTTATTGCAGCATTGAAACCCAATGCAACCATATATGTCCAGAGTTCCAGATTCATGCTACAAAAATCAAATAAAAATCGAGAAGAAATATTGTGATTGATTAACGAGCTAGGTTGATCGAATATATATGTAAATTATATATGTAATCGATTCACACGAGATCAAAACAAGTTAATTAATTACGTACTAACCAAATTGATAACGCATCTACTGCGATGACAGGATCTTTTAACCAACCCACCATAAGGATGACAATAGTGGAATACCAAACCTCCAAACTGCATATATGCATGTTAATTAATTATATATGATTATAACAATATTACACAAAGAAAAGCATATATACTGTTACATATTCAGTAACTTTTCTGGGAGCTGAGGGCTCACCAAAACATGGCTGCTGATGTGAGTGACAACTTAAGAAAAGAAGAAAGCGATTTGAATGCTAATAAAGAAAACCCTGTCCACGATTCAGAGAAACGTCCCGATACGATATATGCTATCTGAGACAATACTATGATCCACCAAGATATGTTGCTAGAAATAGCAGTACCAACCAAGCCATATCCGAGCCTTGTCACGAGAATCCAGTTCAAAAGGACATGAAACGACAAGCTTACGATCGATATGGTGGTCATCACCCATATCTTACTTTGAGCATGGAGAAACTTTTGCAATGGAAAGTTCAAAGCGTAAGCAAATATTCGAGGAATCAACCACAACGTATAGTATCCAGCAAGATCTGAAATCTGTGAGCTCTGACCAAGAGATTTAAACAGAGATGATGCAAAAGCATACACAGGTACCAGTGGAAGAGCCGTAACGAGGGTTATGATGCATGATCTTTGTGTGTAAACTCCAAGCATCTCATATTCCCCTGCCCCAACTGCCTGCCCGCACAGCGTTTCCAGTGCACTTCCCATTCCTAACTACATATATATTTACCAGCATGCACCCATGAAATTAAATATAATTCATCAGTCAAAAGGCTATATGTACATATTAATTTATAGCTAGCTCAAATGTTGTTCAACGGATCGTATCAATGGCAATGCACTGGAAAAAAAATCTACAAGAATTGAATAAAGGGTGAAATTAAATTGCTACTTAATTTCTTAATTACAATATTAATTGCATTATAAATGAATCTGATATGAAAAACATATATAAATATACTTAATGAAAAACTGCTCTTATTCAGAATAAGAGCTTGCTTTTTATTTCATGTACTAATTCCAGCTTTTAAATCTATGGTGGCATTTGTTTATTGTAAAACTGTTTTTTTTTTTCGTTTTTTTGTTTGTTGAAGGAGTAAAACTGTTTTAACATTTTTCATTTTACCAAAAAAATTGTGATTGTTTTCAAAAAATAATAATAATTGTGATAAAATAGTACACGCAACATTCATTCGATCATTTATATATCGTGTTATCATCTTCATAATCAATTGTTCTTGTTAAACAACTGATTCAGGTTTCCGACCAAATTTAAGTGTATAAATTGGCATCTATTCTTTGATAACAGTAGTGTGTACATTGACCTCTTCTAAATATAGCCTAGCAGTTATGAGAGAATATCTCTAGCATAATTATAGCATAATTCTAGGATCGGTTACGATTGTATTTTGTATATATATTTGCCTATTGTAAATGGAAAAGCCACGGAATATATTATTTACATGGTATCAGAGCATTAGGTTAAAACACCACGTTGCTTCCGCTGCTCTTCTCCGTCAATTTTTTTTATTTTTTCCTTTCAATTTCGTTTTTTTTCTTTTCTTTTTCCAGATTCCAATGGCTGACTCTGCCAACCCCAAATTTCATCCGGTCTTGGCTGTTAACAACATCAAGACATTGATCCCAATCACCTTGGACCGGGAATCCGGCCAATATCATTCGTGGGTGGCTCTTTTTAAGGTTCAAGCTAAGCTTCAAGATGTGATGGATCACATCATTCCGCCAACGGAACCAACAGCCAAGGCAGCTGCCGATAAGGCTAAAGCCGCGGATATTCCGCTTTGGAATCGTATTAATGCCGCTGTTTTGCAGTGGATCTATGCCACGGTGTCTCGGGACATCTTGGATCGCATTCTCGTTGAAGATGATACTGCCGCCGGCGCTTGGGATCGAGTCAGTGGTATGTTTCGGGACAACCGAACCACGAGAGCTATGCATCTCAATAAGGAATTGAACAGTGCGTCATTGGCGGATTTTCCCGATACCAATGCGTATTGTAATTATGTGCAGAAACTTGCAGATCAATTGAAGAATATAGGTGCACAACTGGATGATGATATTGTGGTACTGAGATTGCTCGATGGCCTTACCGATTCCTTTGACAATTTTGTTACCCATATTCAGCAGAAGAAACACTTACCGGATTTCGAGTCGATTCGTTCGAAATTAGCATTGGAGGAGACCACCAAAATTGCCAAGGCAAAAGCTGAAGCCGCGGCGGCGGCGCTTCACACACAGTATACCGGTAATACAGGGTCATCATCGGATTCATCCACCCGCTCTAATTCGAATGGGTACAAGGGAAAACATCAGAAATCGAAGAAGAATGGGGGTCATTCGGGTGGATTTCGAGAAAAAAATCCGTGGAAAGGGGTATAATCGGTCTCAGCGGGACTCACCGCCGCTAAATGCTCCTCGACCGGCCTGGACAGCTCCGCCGCCTTGGTGGATGACATTTCCTTATCAATGGGCTCCACCTCCATGCCCCTACCCGACGTAGCCTTGGCCCCGGCCAGTTGTATCTCCAAACGGCACACACGGACCTCGGCAGCAAATGCATCCACCACCTGCTCAATTTCCAACGGCTCATATGGCCTTTGATACCTCCCAGCAGTGGGTTCCCACTGAAATAGATCAGGCCTTTAACACCATGTCTCTCCAGCAGCCACCTGCACCTTGGATAATGGACACGGGGGCCACTTCCCATATGACATCATCTCCGGGTACGCTTACGTCCTATTTTAATTTGAGCAATAGTTCTGGGGTAACTGTCGGTAATGGTCATTATATTCCAGTTCGGGGTTGTGGTAACACAACCTTACCTACCTCACATAAATCCTTGTGTCTAAACAAAGTCCTTCATGTGCCCAATATTATTCAAAATCTTGTTTCTGTTCGTAGATTTACCGTTGATAATAATGTGTGTGTCACATTTGACCCATTTGGATTTTCTATAAATGATCTGCAGACAGGGAACCAGATAATGAGGTGTAATAGTACGGGGGAGCTTTACCCCGTCACAAACCCGGATAGACAGCCGTCCACTTTTATTGCATCTTCAACATGGCATGCTCGTCTCGGTCACCCGGGACGTCCAGTTTTTGATTCATTGCGTAATAATAAATTTATTGATAGTCCTTCCGTTTCTAGTACTCATGCTTGCAAGTCGTGTGTATTAGGCAAACAGATCAAACAGCCATTTTTGGATTCTCAAAATGTTGTTTCTTTCCCTTTTGATATTATTCATAGTGATGTATGGACATCACCTATTTTGAGTACTTCCGGTCACAAATATTATGTTCTTTTCTTGGATGATGCTACAAATTATTTATGGACTTTTCCCCTTTCCCATAAATCGCATGTTTTATCTATGTTTAAACGGTTACACACCTTTATTCATACTCAATTTGCTCGTGAGGTCAAAAATATTCAATGTGACAACGGGGGGGAATATGATAGTCATCCGTTTAGATTATTATGTGATTCGAAAGGTATTTCGTTTCGGTTTTCATGTCCACACACCTCATCCCAAAATGGAAAGGCAGAAAGAAAAATTCGGTCTGTCAATAATCTTATGCGCACGTTGTTGCTTCATGCATCCTTACCTCCGTCGTTTTGGCACCATGCTTTAGAAATGGCTACCTATCTTATCAACATTCTTCCATCACGTCTATTATCTAAAATGTCTCCACTTAGAATGTTATATGGAAAAGACCACTAGTTACTCACACTACGTGTCTTGGGTGCTTGTGCTTTCCACTTATTTCCGTCCACCAAAATTAACAAACTACAAGCCCGATCAACACCATGTGTTTTTCTTAGGTATCCATCTCAACATCGTGGATACAAATGTTTTGATTTGTCGACTAATAAAATATTTATATGTCGACATCGTCGTGTTTGATGAATCCGTTTTCCTTTCACACACTTTCATGCGACCAAACCGATTTGTACAATTTCCTTCAAGATTCATATAATACCACAATGTTGCAAAGCTTTTCTGAGCCCAAACATTCGGCCCGATCTCAAAGAAATGAACCTCAACTCCACCTCACTCGGCCCAGTCAACTCCATCTCACTCGGCCCAGCCTAATTCCAGCCCATCAGTCAATTCCACAAATCAGCCCAGCTCCTCTTCCTCCACAGATCAGTCCCCTTCCTCGGCCCAGTCAAACACTCCACCCACATCTCCTCTTCGGCCCAACCCCCCACCTCTTATACCAGGCCCAGTCACACGCAGTACCCATGGTATATTTAAACCAAATCCCAAATATTTTTCGGACCAAGCCTATACGATATACAATACTCCTTCGCCATTACCGAAAAATCCCCGTGACGCCCTTTCTGACCCGAACTGGAAACTGGCTATGACTGATGAGTTTGATGCTCTTATTAAAAATGGGACATGGGAGTTGGTACCCCGCCCCCCGGGTGTTAATATTATTCGTTCGATGTGGATTTTTACTCATAAATTTCATTCTGATGGTTCTTTTGAGAGGCATAAAGCCCGTATTGTAGTTGATGGAAAAACGCAACGTGTTGGTATAGATTGTGGGGAAACATTTAGCCCGGTGGTTAAACCGGCCACAATCCGCACGGTTCTCAGTTTGTCGCTTTGCAAGGGATGGTCATTACGTCAACTAGACGTTAAAAATGCATTTCTACACGGGGAGCTCAACGAGACGGTTTATATGTATCAACCAATGGGGTTTCGGGATTCTCAATATCCGGATCATGTTTGTTTGCTCCGTAAATCTTTGTACGGTTTAAAACAAGCACCACGGGCTTGGTATCGTCGCTTTGCGGATTTTGTTCTAGCTATGGGTTTTCGCAACAGTATCTCGGATAAATCTCTGTTTATTTATCATCATGGCAGTGAGATGGCTTACTTATTACTTTACGTCGATGACATAATCTTGACAGCTTCATCCGATGCTTTACGAATCTCGATCGTTGACCGGCTTAATTCCGAGTTCGCTATGAAAGATCTTGGACATTTGAATTATTTTTTAGGGATACAGGTTACACGACATAAGGGTGGCTTATTTCTTTCGCAGTCCAAGTATGCCCAGGAATTAATTGATCGCGCCGGGATGTCGTCATGTAAGCCTTCGCGAACACCTGTGGATACTAACCCCAAACTTGGGTCCAAGGCAGGTCCTCCGTGCCCCGACGCGTCGTCCTACCGCGACGGCCGGGCGATTCGCGATGTTTGACGTTCACCCGTCCGGATATATCGTATGCCGTTCAACGACTTTGTCTTCATATGCATGCCCCACACTTGGAACATATGAATGCACTTAAACGTGTCATTCGGTATTTGCGGGGGCGCCGCGGCTTGGGATCCATTTATATCCCACGCCCTTACCGAGCTTATATCTATCACGGATGCCGATTGGGCAGGGTGTCCGGATACACGTCGTTCTACTTCGGGTTATTGTGTTTTTCTCGGGGATAACCTTATCTCATGGTCCTCCAAACGCCAACCGACACTTTCGAAATCAAGTTCCGAGGCCGAGTACCGAGGTGTAGCTAATGTTGTTTCCGAAACGTGTTGGATTCGGAACCTATTGTTGGAGTTAGGTTGTCCTTTGCGCAAGGCAACTTTGGTGTATTGTGATAATATTAGCGCGATTTATTTATCCGGTAATCCGGTTCAACATCAACGTACCAAGCACATCGAGCTAGATATTCATTTTGTTCGTGAGAAGGTCGCCCGTGGCGAGGTTCGAGTGCTTCATGTCCCTCGAGCACGCAGTTGCGGATATTTTTACGAAAGGCTTACCACAAGTTCTTTTTGATGAGTTCCGATCCAGTCTCAGCATTCGTGATCCTCCCGTTTCGACTGCGGGGGAGTGATAACAGTAGTGTGTACATTGACCTCTTCTAAATATAGCCTAGCAGTTATGAGAGAATAATTATAGCATAATTCTAGGATCGGTTATGATTGTATTTTGTATATATATTTGCCTATTGTAAATGGAAAAGTCACGGAATATATTATTTACATTCTTTATCCAACAATTGCACGATAAAATATATATATATATATATAAAATAAAGGAGTTTTTTTTTCGCAATAACACACACTAACGTGTTTTGCATGAGTGTGGCGGACGCAGGATCTCCGTTAAGGGGGTAATAAAAAATTTAAAGAGACAAATAAAAAATTAAGAGGGGGCAATAGACATGCATACTACATATATTAATAGTTTTTTTTCGGATTAAGAGGAGCTGTTGCCTTCCCATAGCTGTACGTAGGTCCGCCACTGTGCATGACCTTGTACAGAACATTTAATTTTTCCGGAGGGATTCCGGCGAGTTCTATATATATGGACACCGGTTACCAAAACTCCAGGTGCTCAGTCTTTTGTCAGACTTACTTAATGGATCCTTGCCTAGTCTTTGGGAATTTTTTTTAAAATCAAATAAAATAAACATTATCGGATCTAATGTTTGTTTTTCCTCCTAACTCTTGCTGACCTCGACAAAACGTTGACATGGTAATTTATTTTGTCAATTTTTTAAAAATGAATTATGCTATAAAAAGTGTCAATTTAAAAAATCAATACATCATTTAATGCATATTTTTCAAATATACTCCTATCATATCATTTAATGTTTATATATTCATTTCATATTTCAAAAGAGCATTTATTATTTGATAAGGACATATATGTATATCACTACTTAAAAAATAACATATTAATTGTTTTCTTAATCTGTGTACCATATAAAACCATATAAAGTGGAGAGGTAGTATATTTTATCACCAACATTATGCCTAGCTGTCAATGTCATTGTAGTTACCGCTATACAGGCATTCAAATCTTCATCCCAAAATAAAGAAAAAATAATAGTAAATTTATGTCAGAATCAAGATGGACGGGTAAGAAAGAAAAATAAAGGGTAAAATTGGAAATAAAATACTGTGTCCATTTCTAAAACATAGGCAGGCAGAGGAACAATGAAGAAGAAGAACATCATGGCGACAGAAGAAATATATATGATAAAAATAAAAATAAAAACTAGTTAGCTTGTGTATTTTTATATAGCATCATCTGTCGATCATATATATACATGCAAAGCTTTTATAATTAAGGTGTTAAAAAATTGTAGTACGTACCATAATACCGAAAACAAAGGCATCAAGGACATTCTGAACAAGAGAGACAGCGGCAAGCTCTAACTCTCCGACATGACCAATAAATGCGGCGGTGGTAAACTCAATCGAAAACTGAGCAATGGCGGTTAGTATGGCCGGTGCGGCGATCTCCCACAACTTGTTCGATTCATGCAGCCAGCTGCTTCTACTATTAATCCTGCAAATCCCTCTCTTTAATTCAATGTCTTCCTCCTCGTCTCCTCCTGCTGCTGCTGTTGTTATTAATCCAAATGCCTCAATTGATGAAGGTTTCAGTTGCTTCTGTAATTCTTCTTCTTCGTTTCCTCCGTCACTTAAATACACCATTTTTAATAACTCGATTTATTTTGTTATCGATCTACTTTTCTTTTTTATAATTATTTTGCTCGTATAAATCTGCTTAAATACAGTTACAGCCGGCGTCTCTTGCAAAGCATTTAAAGCATCCTCTTCTTTCATTAAGATCTGGCCGAGAAGAGAAAAAGCCTAGCTAGCCAAAATAGTCGATCACTCGCCTGCTTCCATGCCTGTCTCATATATATATATATATATATATATATATATAAATATATATATATATATTATCCCATTAACCCCACTTAAGCTCCTGAAAGGACTATTTCTTGATTTTATTTTTGTTTTGCAAATTTTATGGTGTCTACCGCAAATATAACTTGATGGTCCGGAACTAATCATATTTAAGTACTTTTTCATGGTTCCATTTGATTAGAAAAAAACCACTTATTTAAGAATTTGTGATTGGTTAATTATGTGATGAATGGTGTTGTTGGACCACCATAAAATAATTATTTTTTTTAGTATTTTAAAATAAAGCTTTGTTTATTCGGTAATAACCGCTGCGTCACACGACGGTCATTTGCACCGTTTGGCTATGATAGATTTATATTGTAATTAATTTAAAATCATAATGATCAACATTAGTGTATATAACTGTTATGACACAATGGTTTTGTCGTATGATTAGTCTTGTCTTTTATATTGAAAATATGAAGATTGTTTAATTAAATACAAAAATTTTATCCTAGTCCGGCAATCGATATGATATTGTGGGCCAGATGCAATAAAATTTAGAAATGATGACATAGATCCCTATGACGATCCAAAAATCGTTAAGATAAACTTCTAGGCCATTTCTCTTGGTGATAACCTTAGGATGCTCCAGAAACACAGAAAAACAGTGAAAGATGGGGTATTTTGGGGGTGGTTTAGACTGCACTCGAAATGTTGTTTCTCAAGCTGCCTACGTATCCAATGCTGGGATTGGAATCAAGTCTCCGTAGTTCCTTAGTGATGGTTTATATAGAGGGGCTTGTGCCCTAGAGTTAACGTGTAGCGTGTCTTTTATGGACACTGATTGTCGTGTTCCCTCAGGAAATGGATTACGATTAGATAATCTCCTTAATTGTAGGAGATAATTATGGTATTCAAATATTCGCATTAAGTGATAAAGATTGGAGCCTTTATGACTCAGGATTCGTTCATGGCTATCCGTTTATTACACGTGGGAAATAAGATTAAGAGCAGACTCTAACTGGCCTAAATGGCCCGGACCAGACTGGTAGGATTCTTCCGTGCTCGAGCCTTTCAGAGGAGTAGGGTAGCCGAATTGGAAGCAGCTCGGATACCTGTAAGCATAAAAGATAGACTTGAAGGCCTACCATGACCTAATAAAATCGGTCATGGGTAGAGTAGAATGCAAGTGTTGGCCGATCTTCAGGGGTCGGGGATGAGCCCGTCCCTACGACTAATGGAAGCTATTCCTAGGCAATGGCCGACCTGAAGGGAAATGGGGCGAACAGAGTCCGGCCGTAGGAGTAATAAATATTGCTTCTTTCCATGCTTAGGGTTGAGCCACAAAAAAGGTGCCACGTAGGATGGTTTAATTCTCGGCATCGTCATAAGCCCCCAGATCCAGCCGACCCTTGGTTGGTCGGTTCGGATATGTCAAGGTGATGGCTCGACACAGATGTTTGACTTGCGGATTTGTTGACATATTTAAGAGTTGCCAGGTGGCAAGGCTAGTTATGACGTAGTTATAGCTATCCTGAGAATTGAGGTGTCGTTGCCCACAAATTTAACCAATGCCGTTTTTCGAGGTAAGCGGAGAGGGTTATAACCCCGTCATGTCAATCATTTCATAATCACGTTGAGTATTAAACCAGGGATTTGCTGCCAGTTGCCATTCTTTGTCTCTTCTTCAAATTTGATTTTGCAAGTAAGTGTCTCCTTTTTTGCCTTTTCGCTTTGTAGCTTGATCTTTCTTTGTATAAACCTCATTTCGCCGGAAACCTAAATCCGATTCTTCTGAGATGGCCATTGCGGATAGTAGAAACGTTGGGTCGATTTTGAAGCAAGAGGGTGTAGACGAGATATGTGAGTTGTATGGGGTGGATAAGGAGAGGTTTGTTCCGAAGCTTCCATCGGAACCGAATTTGTTTGCCCTAGACCCGCCGGAGGGCTTCTGCACGGTCCACCGGGAGTACTTTGAGGTAGGTCTTAGACTACCTTTCTGCCCGGCGCTCCTTGCCGTACTCCGGCATTATGGGCTTGGGATCTCCTAGATAGCCTCCAATGGCATCAAGGATATCATAGGGTTTGCAATCTGGTGCCGGCTGTTAAACCTAAGGTTTAGCGTGGAGAAGTTTAGATACTTCTACCACCGAGTAGGGGTAAAGGACCACCCCTACCGATATTACTTCTTCAAGAGGCAAGGGAAGTCATCTGACATTCCCATACTTCCTCCAGGCAAGGATTCCTCTAAACGATGGAATGAGAGATTCTTCTACATGCGCCACGACATCCATCCTGAGTTGAGCGTTTGGAACACGGCTGATCTGGATAAGGACGAACGTCCGGACGTACGGGAGACGTGGGTGGAGAAGATCCGGGGGTCTGGTTACTCCATCGAGTGGAAAAATCTATACGACAACTTAATCACTGCCGCTCGGCTGGAGGACGCGGGCCCTAACCCTTATGTGGAATTCACTAAATCCGAGTGGAAATCCTGTAGGCTCTCTTTCTTTACGATTTATTTTTGCTAGTGAACTTATGTTTCTATCTGACTGAGTGCTTTGTTTATGTTGGCAGTGGCTGATTTTGCTGACTTGCTAACGGGGGAGGAGAAAGAGGTGGCGGTTCGTCAGCCTGTGCCAACACCGGCGGTTCGGATCTTACCCACGGAGGACCCCGTCACAGAGGATACGGGTGTTTCTGTATCGGTCCCTCCTTAAGAGCAGGTCGGCCTAGACGCTCCTGGGGAAACTGCTGAGAAAGGGCTAGTCCCTAGAAAAACGATACGTCCGAGGCCGACTTCGTATGAGGGCCGTTCCTCAAAGAAGAGTAAGTCTAAAGCTCCTGAGGGTGCTCTAGAAGAGGCTTTCTACGAACAACAGCGGGTCGCCAGCATGTCGGATGAAGAATTGGCGATTCTAGGATGCAAAACCGTGGAGCTGGTAAGTGTCTTGTCCTTATTCCACTTTTATTTCAGAAGCTAGTTAGTGGTGATCCTAATGTTTTCTCTGTTTGTTCAGGGTGGCACGATCGGCCAAGAGGTTTTCAAGAGGTTGGGTAAGGCTTCTACAGACTTAGCTGCCCACAAGAATAAGGTGGCCGAACTGAGGCAGGCTCGAGATGAGTTCAAGGCGGCCGCTAAGCTTAGGGATGCAGAAATAAAGGCCTTGCAGGCCCAACTTTCAGCTCTGGAGAAAGAGCTAAAATCCTTGGCGAATGAGCTTGCCGAGGAAAAGAAGATGAAGGAGAAGGAGGTCGGAGACCTTCTGGCAAAGGTGGCCGACCTGGAGGCCGCAAACTCGGCTCAGAGCGCCGAGGCCATCCAAGAGTACAAAGCTTCGGCGGAGTTTGCCGAGGCTTTGAAGGTGCTGCCAATCCCCACCCTCTACCATGGGTATACCCAGGGGTGGACGAGGTTGTTGGAAAGGTGTCCTAAACCCAATCGGGTTGGACCGGATCCGACCGGGTCGGGTCATTTACAGTCTATTTAGTTCATGTAATAACTTTATTATGATTAATAAAAGCACTTATGTTATTATATATTGTTTGTCTTCATATTATTTGTTGTATATATATATAATGTAACGCCCTTAGTATCGATCTGCGATAGAGAAACCATGATAGTGATTATGGTTGATGAGATCTCTAATCACTATAACAAGGTTGGTACTTAAATGTCTCTAGTCTTATATATTATCAAATGGGACATTGATAGTATAATCGAGATCAGCACGTATTGATGTCTTCTATCTTTTAGAAGATAGGGATAGATCTCGTATATCGAAGTGTAGGGACACTTGGGTTTATGCGTGGGCGTGTATTAGAGAATGCGTCGTTAGACCCGACCCACTTACATTAAGTGTCACACTATGTGGCGGTTGTGTAATTATCCTTTTGACCGGAGTCTTCATGGCATCACGGGGTGGATTGTCATGCTTTGACACTATTGAGATTTCTCCTAACCACGGGGTGATCATGTGATGGTGATTAGGTATGATATTGAAGCATGCGGAGTATACATAATTGGTCGTCCGGGAATCGCGTATCCTATTATTGAGATCGAATATCCGAAATGGCCTTCTTATAAGGAATGTCTAGCTCTCGAGAATTTTTGCAAAGTGGGAGTAAATGTGTTATTCCGAGAGAGCATGATACCCAGATTATAAGATACGATCGTAAATGTATTGACACTCGAGATACGATCGTATGGATATTATTACAGTGATAGGATTGTAAGTTACACGGTAACTGCTTCACATGAAAGGTAGTAGTCATTGCTTTTGACTCTTTCGATAATTGGGGGTCACGGTGTGTTGCTAGACGCTATCCCGTGATTGTTAGGTGTGAAGGGCATTTTAGTAAATTTCACTTTGTGTCTACGGCCAACATACTCGGAAGCCTATCGGGTCACACACATATGAACATCGAGTCGGATTAAAATGCGGTTATAGTTGATAACCAAATAAGGAAAGTTTATCTCTAGACTATAAAGGTGATATACCCGGATTGGAGTGGGGCCCTGTTCATCCATATTGGGCCTACAATCTTGGCCCATCAACACAGACAATGGGCTTATACCTTCGCTGGCCGCTGCCACCAAGCTTCTTCTAGCCGCTAGCTACAAACCGGGGCCTGTCCGCCAACAGTAAGCCGGACCCATTCTCTCCATGTGATTCCAACCTATATACCGAAGGCACAAACGAGTCCGCTACTCGATCATACTTCTCGCTACTTGCTGCTCGCCATGCTTATCTAGCTGGCCAATCCAGCTGGCAACACTTTACAGCTGGCTAGGACACTTGTACTGCATGCATGCTTAACTTAGCTATATACTCTCAGTTGTCTTGTCGATGAACAGTAAACCGACTTACTATTTTCGCCTATATATATAAGGGATCACATTGTAATAGGGGCGCGGAATCTCTCAAGCTTTAAGCTATTAAATCCAATACAAGCAGAAACTCTGCCAATTTATCGACTGATTCACTTGTTCATCACAAACACTCAAACCGTCACCACCGTATCCTCACCGTAGAAATCACACGTCACAGCCTTATATCCACAAGATAAACACTGTTACCGCAAATCTGGTGTTCCGCGCTACATCAAAAGGTTATAGTGGTAAATTAATATGGTGGTATTTATTTATTATGAATAAATAAAATACAAGATATTAAGTATATACAAATTATATTAATTAAAGAATATTCCGGAAGCCAATTAATTGGCATATGGGGCGCCACAATTGAGTGTATGAGATACACTTGGATTGTGCACTTTAATTAATAAAATTGCCATAATATTAATATAAGATATTAATTGATTTTGGAAAAATAGATTTATGGTAATAAGATAATTATAATCAATATAAGATATTGGCAAAATAAATTATAATTAAAGAGATAAATCAATCTAGGAGATTTTCTTTATTTTATTGGAAAAAGGTTTTCTTCTCATTCACACCATATGGGCCGTCCCAACCACTATATATAGGAGGTGGGTGTCAAGCTCTTTTGTACAACACAATTGCAAGAGCTCATAGTTCTTGTGTAGAATAGAGAGCTATCCATAGTGAGTTTGTGAGGGAAGAAAAGGTCCGGCCTAAAGAACCGGAGTTTTTCCGATAGCAATCCAAGGAGGATTCCGAGGGGTTCGTGTGGATTAGCGATAGAGGCCGGACGCGTGGACGGCTTGCGCATTGAACTACTCTCCGTTGGCGGTCAAAGCGACGATCTTATAGATCATCTGAGGTATAACCGTCAAACTACTTAACGTGTTTATTGCATTAAACGAAGAACGATCTAGAAAAGGAAATCAAATTTTAAATTCCGCTGCGTTAAACTAGTGATTTCCTAACAGAGGCGAGGATGCAAAATCCTTCTCTTGTACTGGATGACCTTCCTAAGAAGGCCTACTACCAGCAGGGAATGGGCACGGCTTACACCGAGCGCGTGCAGGACTTCAAGGCAGGAGTGGATATTGTGTCCAAGTATGCTCTCCAACCTACCGCCACTTCTTCCAGCTCGGCCCCTCTGTCCGAACCCCAAAAGAGTCCTTCTGCCGACTCTTAAAGCTTAGAATTATTTTTTTTGTGTGAAAAACTTATGTAATTGTTCACTATAAAAGATAATTTTTGTAATTGTACTTATGAATTTTTTGGTGGAACTTGTTCTTTGGTACGGTTGTTGTTGTTATTGCCGATAGGGGGTTGTACCCCAATATGCCATTCATTATTCTAAGTTTTTGGATGGCATACTTATGTTTGCGTAGTTATATTTATGAATTATCGGATTTTTATATGCCATCTGTTAGTATAATTGTTTTGATTATTTGATCCTGATGCGTGCGTTCGGCTCACGTAGATTTGAGTTTTTATTTATGGCATTCTGAAGTTTTCAGAATGCACACTTATTTTTGTATGTAGGGCCGAGCTCTATTCGTGGGCTCAGAAATTTATCTACTAGAATCTTGTCAGATTAGGAGTTAAAGTGGGGTAGCTTTAACCCCACATTAATAGGCAACAAATAGGACTAAATCAAACTAATCTTAGGACTAACGGAGCAAAGTTAGTGAATTAAACTTGCCAGTGCGGACTGACTATTAAATGTGAAGTGTTAAAGACGAGCAGGGCCAGGCTAGTGCTGACTTCTCGTTTAAAAGTACGGAGATCAGGGCCAGGTCGGACCGACGTTTCGCATGAAATTTTAAGGACGAGCAGGGCCAGGCTAGTGCTGACTTCTCATTTAAAAGCACGGCGATCAAGGCCAGATCGGACTGACATATCGTGTGAAATCTCAAGGACAATGTGTAAGGACCGGTCATGTGGTTTTTACAGTAAGAAAAAACAAGGGTAGTAAAGGAAGAATATTGACTCAAAGAAATCCTTTATTCAATGAAAACAGGGATGCCCAAAAACGGATATAAAAAAGGATGAAAACAAAGCACAGAAATAAACGAAAATATCCAAGGCAGATACTGAAAGTTGCGGACAGAATTAAAGTGCAGAAATGAGAAATAGTCCGGGAAAAACAATAAATGATAAAACTTGCCGGACCGATCAGCCCAAGATGATTCCTTTGTCCTTGATGGTGGCCGCGTAGCAACTTTGAGCGACCTCCAGATCTCCTTTTGATTTCCACCGGACCGTGGTCGGTAGGGAACTTCAGACTGATATGAGCTGGGGAGATCACGGCTCGAAGATCGATCAGAGCGGGTCTTCCCAAGATTATGTTATATGCTGATGATGACTTGACCACCACATAATTGACCATGAGCGTCCTTCCTGCTGATTCCTTTCCGAATGTTGTCGCGAGCCGAACCATCCTCGAGGGTTGATAGGGGGACCTGCAAATCCAAACAAAGGTGCTGAAACAGGGATCAGATCAGACTCCTTAAGATTCATAGCCTGAAAAGCCGCCAAGTATAGGACATTGACGGCGCTGCCAGTGTCAACGCAAACTCTTTTCACCAGATTCTTGTTCACCGCCTCTTCAATTACCAAACCTTCGTTGTTCGGGACCAAAGGGAGGGAGTCCTTTGGTCCGTAGCTTACTTCCTGAGAATGGATCGAACTTCCTCTGCTCGCCTGCGTGCTCCCCGATTGGGTGTTTGGATTGCCAACTTCAAATACATTACCAGGGCCTCCCATAATGGTGTTGATGGTGTTAATCGGGCGGTTGTCCATTGTTAGGAAAATATCATCGCAACGGAAGCGATTTATGGATCTAGATCTATGTGTATACGTAATAAAACATTAAATCTACATCTACAAGTTAGTTTGTGTATCATACCTTTTTGGATCTCTAAATCCAAATCGAAGAACCGCAAGGATGATTTGTTGGGAGTAGATGTGATGAGCACCACAGCCTTCCGTACGTGTGATCCAAGCAATTCCCGGTGGAAGGAATCCTCGGCTCGAACCCCTCCGATATGCTACCCGGAAAAATCACCAAAGATTTTTCCTCTCACTTGGCCGAAATTTCTCTTCTCCTTTTAAGTGAAGAACTCGAAATCAATTGTGTGTGTTGAGGCTTGGGAGAACTCTCTTTATATAGGAGAGTAAAACTTAGCCTCCAAGGATTTTATTATTCCAATAAATAAATCCATAAATAAAAGATAATCTCATAATATTTTAGAACAAATCTAAAAATAATATTTATCTTTATTTATTACCATAAATATTTATCCAATAAATATTTTATACACATGTCTTTTTTAACACACAAGAAAAACTAATTCCTTGTCAAAATAAAACATATGAGGCGCCACATTTTATTGACCTAGTCAATATCAATTTTGGCATTACACAATAATTGGGCCAAGATTATGGAAAATGTCTTTTCCACATATTTAATTATTTAGCCCAACTAATTTAATAGTCCACTAAACAATTAATTCACATATCGTTTTAATAAAGTCCAACATGAACTAAATTAATATTATTAGGATTCGACGTCCGAGAATATCTATGCTATATTAGGAGGCACGTCGGGGACCATGGACTAATAATCAGCGGCTCCGATAAATCAAATAAATAATTATCTGACGCAATGAATAATTATATTCGATAAATCAATCACAGAATATGCCACCATAATCCCGTGATCGCACTCCTCCGATTATAAGATTATATTTATCTCCTCACGAAAAGTAATAAGCGCCCACCGATATAATCATTTCATATGGATTAATCCTCCATAGATCGCTCATTCTAAATCGGGAAGTTACCGTTAACCCTTTTCGTAACATCTTGTCCTTACTTACCGTTAACCCCTAGTGATCAATAATTCAAATAACTCACCGTAGCTAATCGTTGTAATATGAATCCCATGGATTGATCAATGTCTAGATTAACTCATAAGTGGAATCGTCTATCTACTTCCATAAATGGAAGGAATGGATTCCGTATCTGTGATAACACGTACTACTCACTCAATCCAAAGACAATGCCAAGATGGGGTAATTCGGATCACGACTCGTGTAATCCTTAACCGTCAAGTCAAACCTCATACCGATTCAAGCAGCTTGACCGTGTGATCACCTCAGATTAAGATATATCCATAATATGATCATCTAATGATTCGATAAGACTTCTCAATTACGGAATTATATTGAGAACTCGGATCAAATCGGTCCAAATTTCTATATGATATATCTATCATATATAAATGCCCCATTAGGTTCCCCTTAACCGAAAGTCCGGATAAGACGATCACACCTATCGTGTTATGGGCGCATTAATAGTACGTTAAAGGGAGACCCGATACTCGATTAACTTTACTACGGACTAATTGTATTTTAAGTACATCTTCACTAACTCAATCCTCCCGTGTATGTCTCATACACCGAGTTAAGTGATTACATAAACGATATACTCGTGGTTTTTCTCAGAGTGTAAATACTATTGTCATATCGGTGATTATGAGAATAATAAATATGAATAATAACATCATTTCATTTATTAAATAAAACAATTACAAAAATTGTCTTTCGGCATCACACCTAACAATCTCCCACTTGCACGAAAGCTTGTGATTAATTGTTTTAGAGCACACCCTATTATTTAAAATACAAAGAAACTATCACTCCCACTTGCTCTAAAGCAAATGAGACATGTCTCTAATACCTATAGTCTCCAAGTGTCGACTAAAAGCTTCAATCGACAAATGCCTTGGTGAATGGATCACAGGATTATCGGCGGAGGCGATTTTCTTGACGGAAATGTCCCCTCTATCGACAAAATCGTTGATCACCCAAATTTTTCTCTCTATATGCTTCGACTTCATCGTGGCTTTCGAGGTTCTCTAGAGTTGGCAATGGCCCCATTGTTATCACAATAGAGAGTAATAGATCCTCAAGATTCGGGACAACGCCTAATCCGATGAACTTTCTTAACCAAATCGCTTTTTAGTCGCCTCCGAGGCCGCTATGAACTCGACTTTCCATTGTTGAATCGGGCCGTGTCTTTGGATTGCTTTTGGCTTCTCCATTCAATCGCACCGCCACCAAGCGTAAACACTCAACTGCAGGTAGATTTCAATCATCTCTGCCTGACCGAAATCGAGTCGGTGTATCCCGCTAGCTCCAAACTCCCACTCGAATAGACGAGCATATAATTTCTCGTTCTCTTCAAATATTTGATGAGATTCTTTATCATTTTGTCGAAAGGCGGTTGCCCTGATTTGATCGAAACGGCCGACTAATCCAACGCCGTAATAAATGTCGTGTCTCGTACACCTCATGGCATACATAAGACTACCAACAGCCGAGGCATATGGCACTCTTCCCATAGCTTCAATCTCTGCAGGGGTTTGAGGCCCCTGAGTCTTAGAGAGGTACACGCCGTGACGGGTTGGTAGAAAACCCTTCTTTGCGCTTTCCATATCAAGCGTGCTAGCACCTTATCTATATAAGTTGCTTGGGACAGAGCTAACATCCTGCTCTTGCGATCCCTTATAATTTGGATCCCTAGAACATAACTCGCTTCTCCCAAATCCTTCATTTGGAATTGCGTGGTCAACCAACTTTTTACGCCGGACATCATCCCCTTATTGTTGCCAATTAGGAGTATGTCATCGACGATAAACACGAGAAATACAACACTATCTTTGATAACCTTCTTGTACACACAAGATTCAAGAAAGTGTTGTTCAAATCATAAGACTTGATCGTGTGATCGAATCTATGATACCAGAACGAGATGCTTGCTTCAAACCATAAATGGATCTAAGCAACTTGCACACCATGTGCTCGACCTTCTTCAATGAATCCTCTCGTTGCTTTGCATATAGATTTCCTCGCCAAGAAAGCCGCTTAAAAACGCTGCCTTAACATCCATTTGCCGATCTCATAATCCAGACATGCAAAGAATCGAAAGGAGGATGCGGATGGTTTTCATCATGGCCACAGTGAGAAGGTTTCCTCGTAGTCAATACCCTCTCGCCGTGTAACCTTTGGCTACCAAATGCTTTGAAGGTTTCGACCTTCCCATCCACTCCTCTCTTTCGCTTGTAGAGCCATTTACATCCAATGGGTCTTTCACCCCGAGGAAGTTCTACCGGTTTCAGATCGAGTTAGAGTACATTGACTCCATCTCTTGATTCATAGCGTCCAATCCATTTATCCTTATCATGATCCAACAAGGCCTTCTTATAGGTCAAAGGTCATCTTCCACCCCATCGAGGCGACTACATTAGCCTCTAAATCCATGCCGTATCGAGCCGGTGGCCGAACCACTCGCAAAGACGCGTGGGTGGAACAGAACGCCGGAAGTGACTTGTTGTATCATTCGTGTTGTTTATAGGGACATCGCCAGCCACAATAGGTCCGATGTTATCGGAGAGTAATTCCTCTAGTACAATTTTACTTCGAGGTCTGTGGGTCTTTCATGTAACTTTCTCCAAAACGTAGCGTTAGTCGAGACTAGCACTTTGTTATCTTCCGGATCGTAAAATAGACCACCACGTGTACCTTTTGGATAGCCTACAAATAGACATACTTTCGCACGTGATTGTAGCTTGGTAGTCTTGTCCATCGCCAGATGTGCGGGACAACCCCATATGCGAAGTGACGCATGCTTTCGCGATGTCGTGACCACATTTCAACGGGTGTCTTTTCGACAGACTTGGGCGGCATCGCATTCAAAATGTAGACCGCCGCTTCTAAAGCATAACCCCAAAAGGATATAGGTAGTGAGGCGTGGCTCATCATTGATCTTACCATGTTGATCAATGTCCTGCTTCTCCTCTCAAAGAACTCCATTCTGCCGAGAGGTGTCCTAGGCGCCGAACGTTGGAAACAAATCCCATTTTCAGCCAAGTAGTCAATGAACTCAATGATCTAAATACTCACCTCCACGATCCGAGCGGAGGCATTTCAATGACTTGCCTAGTTGCCTTCGGCTTCGCTTGGAACTCCTTGAACTTTCCAAAAGCCTCGGATTTCTATCGCAGCAGATAAACATAACCGAATCTCGAGTAGTCATCAATGAAAGTCACGAAATACTCGTATCCGCCTCTAGCTTGTACGCTCATCGGACCACAAAGGTCCGAATGCACTAAGTCTGAGTTCCCGTGGGCCCTTTACCTTTTGATGAGAAGGAACGCTTAGTCATTTTTCCTCCAGGCAACACTCGCAGACAGGCGGTGTGTCAACAGATGACTCACCTAAGGCATGAGCCTTTTCTAGTCTTTTGAGTCTTTCCAAGGAAATATGGCGAGCCTTAGATGCCACAAGTATGTTTTATCTTCTTTTATTTGAGAAACTTTCGCTTTTTAGCAGATCTTTGATGAGCGGTTTTAAACATTTCGAATTAAGTAGGGGAGCTTTATGTGGTTTTACAAAATATAAACCATTTTCATTCAGAGTTGAACATAATTCAAAACCATTTTTTGAAATAACAAATTCACCATTCATAAATGAAACAGAAAATGATTGTTCAACCAAGGCGAGAATAAAAATCAAATTTCTCCCGAAATTGGGAATAAAATAAACATTGTCTAAATGTAAAATTCTTTTATTGAAATGCAAATCCACAGCTCCCATCGCTTTGCTTGAAATGAGCGCCAAAGGCTGCTACTCGCATCACTTGAGAACCCTCTTCCAGCCTCCTCATAAGAACTAAGAATCAGCAATGAAGAACATACATGGTTAGTAGCTCCAGATCAAGTATCCAATTGGACACATCTTTAGCTACATTAAAAGATTCCAAGAATAGTAATTCTAAATTACCTTTCTTATCTTTTCCAAATGACAAATTTTGACTTTGCCATCTTTCACATCCCGAAGATATTCTCGACAATGGTGTCTCCAATATCCTACCTCCTTACAAGAAAAGCATTTGCCCTTGGGCTTGGCCTCGCCGCTTTTCTTGGCTTTCTTCTCTTTTTCTTCATTGGTTTGGGCACAGTGCAACATTTCCTTCTTCTTCGGTTTTGCCTTAGGCTTGTTTGAAGACTCACTTCGCCATATTGGCTTCAAATTTTCTTATCCCCTACTTGGGCTTTATCTTTCGATAGTAGGCCCTCGTAGATTGTCACCATTCAATATCTCGTGTCATGGATAACTCATATTTTCCCATCGACATCGAGTTTTGAACGGGATAAACTCGAGAGTCAACGATTCCAAAATCATTGATACTTGAGTTGCCTCATCAAACTTTGATCCATGAATACCGGCGTCGTTGAAGTAATCGATCATGTTCAAAACATGACCATTCACCGCTTGACCCTTCTTCGCCAGTGTTAATGTACCAACCCGATGGCATCGTGGTCTTGCTTGGTTGCTAGGTGATCCAAACATCGTAGTAAGTTTCGCATGATTTCTCCCGCACTCAAACTCCTCAACTGGGTCCTAATGACCTCGACACGCCGCTAGGATGAGCCCACGAGCCCGGTTGTCGGCTTCGATCCAAATGATTACGCTGCTCGATCTCAAATTTACTGTGTTTTTGGATCGCCAACAGAGGGCATTCCGAAGTGAGTACGTGTTGCACATTCTCATATGTGAGTACCACGCTTAAGTTACTCTTCCATTTCTTAAAGTTGTTTCCCGTTAATTTTTCGACAAGAAAGGTAAATTTGAGTAGACATTTTTTTGAAAATAAAATGACATACATTAATTCAAGTTTAACACTACTATATAAATTTATTTTTAGGAATTGTAAACTAAAATTAAGTCTACTCTACCATTCCAAGGTTTTAACCTTGCATCTCAAAGGTCACCCGTAGGTAGGTCAAAGAGATCAACGGTTAAATCAATGAATAACTTGTGAGAATCGGACATCCCACGAGAATCGAACATCCCTTTATTCATTGACTACCTTCCTTTTTTAGCCTGTATTACCAAAAATACCCTTGATGAGTGTGACCTACTATATCGATCTCTTAGGTACGCCCGAGTGTGCCGTCGTAGGATAGGTCGGTGACCCGACGAGTACCTGTAAATCCTATCCTTTCGGAGACCAAGCCATGAATGTTGATAGGGGTGAACACCATCCGTAGGGGACGAAATCAAAGCGCCGCGAGGCGCCACCCTTCTCTCACTTACTTGCATCTATAGTAGAGACCGTGGGGTTGGTGTCGCCTTCCCCCGCTCCCACTCAATATTTTGGAAGTGGTGGTGGGTTAACTAACCACGCCTTTTGATGTTAACATAAAAGCACATGAAATCAAGGATTCGAATGGTGTCGGTGACGTAGGCAAGCCTACCCGCCCTATTCGTTGGAACATACGTGATGAATGGACGAAATCGGGTCAAGAGAGCCGCGTTTGAGATGGGAAGGAATCACCCCTCCGCTCTCCGGTGTGGCTTAGTCTTGCCGGACCCCGTGCATACATCACACTGAGAGGGTTAAGTCGGTCGAGCCAAGCTCGGCTTGACCACCCAACCTATAAAGCGAACCGCTTTTATCCAAGATTTATTGTTTTTACCATCATTCAATCTCGTAGACACTACGAATCGAAAACGTGATCTCGCTTGGAGCTTTAAGGCGGTTCACCGAGAACACACACCGAAAGGCTAACGATTTCATAACCCGTCCTCGGATCTTTAATTAGTTACTAAATTAATTAATTACCACGTATTAATTAAATTTCAACTAATTACGCGAGTTTGTATACATGCCTATTTTAATTACCAAAATTAAAATTCTACATGTATGCATGGAGTGGATTTATGATATGAATGCATGTCATGGCAATTCCGATTTTATGTCTATTTTATGATCAAACACATAAAAAAATAAATTGCGGAAAAAATTAAACACCGAGATGGATTGTTGGTACCCCCGTATCTAATCTATTCTAGGAAAAAAAAATAAATTACAATCTTCTTGTCTTCGAGTCTTGATCTTCAAATCTTGAACTCGAACCGTCGGAACACGAACCACGAACACCCGAGAGGAGAAACGGTCTTTAATTAAATAAATCCAATTTATTTTAATTAAAAAATTTTTTTTTTTTTTATTAATGATGAAAGTCGGCTGCTCCTAAAAAAAATTTCCTAAAAAAAATATATTTTTTTTTTTTTTTTTTTGTTTGACATTTAATGGTAGATTTATTTACCAAAAATAAATCTACCAAGAAAAAATGATGAAACAGCCGCATATCCAAAAAACAACACAGCCGCAGCTTTTTTTTTTTTTTTTTCTGAAAAACGTCGCTAAAAGCCCTGTATCAGTTTTTTATTAAAAATTTATCCGCTTTTCCTCATTCATACCTTAGGTTTTCGTGATTGATCTTCAAATTTCCAGCAAGATCTTCAACTTTTTCAGCCCCGATGAACAAAAAAATTTAAATAAAAGATGCTACTTTTACATTTAAATTGATGATTGACATAAATAAAATACAATTCCTACGCTCAATTGTTACTAAACAAGAGAGCTACAATGATCTAACGAAAAAACAATACCAACCCCAATCCATCTCTTCAACCATGACATTCATATGCATAAAAATAAACAAATTTCGCCCCTATAATTTAAAAAAAATTTGGGGCAAAAATCTACATGTTTTACCACTCCTGATCTAATATTTTATACGTATAAATATAGATCTCCTTGGCGATCGATACCATCGTTAGGAAAATATCATCGCAACGGAAGCGATTTATGGATCTAGATCTATGTGTATACGTAATAAAACATTAAATCTACATCTACAAGTTAGTTTGTGTATCATACCTTTTGGATCTCTAAATCCAAATCAAGAACCGCAAGGATGATTTGTTGGGAGTAGATGTGATGAGCACCACAAACCTTCCGTGACGCGTGATCCAAGCAATTCCGGTGGAAGGAATCCTCGGCTCGAACCCCTCCGATATGCTACCCGAAAATCACCAAAGATTTTTCCTCTCACTTGGCCGAAATTTCTCTTCTCCTTTTAGTGAAGAACTCAAATCAATTGTGTGTGTTGAGGCTTGGGAGAACTCTCTTTATATAGGAGAAGAAACTTAGCCTCCAAGGATTTTATTATTCCAATAAATAAATCCATAAATAAAAGATAATCTCATAATATTTTAGAACAAATCTAAAAATAATATTTATCTTTATTTATTACCATAAATATTTATCCAATAAATATTTTATACACATGTCTTTTTTAACACACAAGAAAACTAATTCCTTGTCAAAATAAAACATATGAGGCGCCACATTTTATTGACCTAGTCAATATCAATTTTGGCATTACACAATAATTGGGCCAAGACATGGAAAATGTCTTTTCCACATATTTAATTATTTAGCCCAACTAATTTAATAGTCCACTAAACAATTAATTCACATATCGCTTTAATAAAGTCCAACATGAACTAAATTAATATTATTAGGATTCGACGTCCGAGAATATCTATGCTATATTGTGAGGCACGTCGGGACCATGGACTAATAATCGTGGCTCCGATAAATCAAATAAATAATTATCTCGACGAATGTAATAATTATATTCGATAAATCAATCACAGAATATGCCACCATAATCCCGTGATCGCACTCCTCCGATTATAAGATTATATTTATCTCTCACGAAAGTAATAAGCGCCCACCGATATAATCATTTCATATGGATTAATCCTCCATGCATCGCTCATTCTAAATCGGGAAGTTACCGTTAACCCTTTTCGTAACATCTTGTCCTTACTTACCGTTAACCCCTAAGTGATCAATAATTCAAATAACTCACCGGTAGCTAATCGTTGTAATATGAATCCCATGGATTGATCAATGTCTGATTAACTCATAAGGGAATCGTTTATCTACTTCCATAAATGGAAGGAATGGATTCCGTGATCGTGATAACACGTACTACTCACTCAATCCAAGATAATGCCAAGACGGGTAATTCGAGATCACAGACTCGGTGTAATCCTTAACCGCCAAGTCAAACCTCATAATCCGATTCAAGCGCTTGATCGTGATCACCTCAGATTAAGATATATCCATAATATGATCATCTAATGATTCGATAAGACTTCTCAATTACGGAATTATATTGAGAACTCGATAAATCGGTCCAAATTTCTATATGATATATCTATCATATATAAATGCCCCATTAGTTCCCTTAACCGAAAGTCCGATAAGACGATCACACCTATCGTGTTATGGGCGCATTAATAGTACGTTAAAGGGGAGACCCGATACTCTCGATTAACTTTACTACGGACTAATTGTATTTTAAGTACATCTTCACTAACTCAATCCTCCCGTGTATGTCTCATACACTGAGTTAAGTGATTACATAAACGATATACTCAGGGTTTTCTGTAGTGTAAATACTATTGTCATATCGGTGATTATGAGAATAATAAATATGAATAATAACATCATTTCATTTATTAAATAAAACAATTACAAAAATTGTCTTTCGGGCATCACACCTAACATCCATATGTTGGCCTTTGTCCGGAGACTGGTCTCTTCTTCTCTGGGGTTCTCCTTGGCGAGTACGATCTTGATTGAAGTTCCTCCATAGGTACTCTTATCGTCCTCTACGTTCGTCATACCGAGGTCGTTCTACCACCTCGTCTAGCTTTCCATCTGCAATTGCTGCTTCCACATCACGTTGGAAATCTCTGCAGTTGTCCAGCTCGTGCCCAGTGTCCTGATGATAAGTGCAAAACTTACTCTTGTCCCTTTTGTCCAAGGGACTTCGCAGCGGTGTAGGGGTTCTTGCCAAACCCTTTCTCTCCATGATCGCCAGCACTTTCTCCCGAGGCCTGTTTAACACTGGGAAATCCCGTGGCTGTAAAGCATTTCTCTTCTCGGATCGGCCCGTGGTTGATCCGCTCGCACGGTCTCCGAACGGCTTCCTCTTCTTGTCAGTTGTATTTTCAGCCTTATCCTTCTTGGGTTCTGACTTTTCCACCTCTCGCTTCAAGCGATTGGCTTCTTCTCCTCTGTAGTGTTTGAACGCTACTTCCAAACACTCTTTCATTGACGCGGAGAGCTTGCTGCTCAGCTTGGCGCATAGCCTCCCTTCACGTAATCCTTCCACAAAGGATGCGATCTGAACTTGATCGTCAGCGTCTCGTACTTGCAAAGATTCTTCACTAAAACGCTTAAAATATTGCAGCGCAGTCTCGTCATTTTTTTGTTTAAGGGAGAATAGGTGGGTAACCTTCTTCTGGACCGGCTTCGCCGTGATGAAAGCATTGAGGAACATCTTTCCTAAAGTGTTGAAACTATAGATGGTCCGGGGCGGTATCTTTTTGAACCATTCCCGAGCTCGACCGGTAAGCAATGCCGGGAACGCCTTGCACTTCATCTCTTCTGGGGCACAGTCGAGATTCATGTGCGTGAGATACTGGAACAATTGATCCTAAGGGTCTTTAGTTCCATCGTAGGGCTCCAACTTTGGGACTTTGAACCTTGCGGGTCGGGGGTAGTTGTCGATCTGTTCGGAAAAAAGGATTCGAGAGCCAGGAGTGCTAATTTCCTTCCTGCTATGGCCTCTAGCTCGGCGCGAGCTGCCTCCATCACCTGAGGTACGACCAGCTGCTTTCTTATATCTGAGGATGATGAGCGATCCTCCATTTTGTTGCTTTTACGCCTTGGGGATGAGGTTTTTGCTGCCATGAGCCGTCACTGGGGTCATCTTCCTCCTCAGGTTCCTGATCCTGGGAGTTCTCACCAGATTAACCTTCATTCAAGTGATGTAGATCCTGTGAATTCTCATCGAAGGGGTCTTCTTCTTCTTCTACACCTTACCAGTCTTCGTCCTCCTCTGCCAAAACAGCATTGAGGACGGCCTCTTTCGTTGCATCATCTAAGGCCGTAATCTGATCTACCAAATTCTTGTGGGTTGTGTCTAGAGAGACTTCTTCTGGTGGTGGGGTCTGGTTGTTAGCATCTGATTCAGTAGCATTGTTGGCGTTGTTGCCATTGGCGGCTTGCTATCGTGTGGTCACCATGACGATTCTGAAGCTTTCCTGGGACTATCAAGCAAAGAGACCGTCCTTCTAGCACCAATTGACGATCCAAAAATCGTCAAGATAAATTTCTAGGCCCTTTCTCTAGGTGATAACCTTAGGATGCTCCAGAAACACAGAAAAACAGTGAAAGATGGGGTGTTTTGGGGGTGATTTAGACTGCACTCGAGAGGTTGTTTCTCAAGCTGCCTACGTATCCAATGCTGGGATTGGAATCAAGTCTCCATAGTTCCTTAGGGATGGTTTATATAGAGGGGCTTGTGCCCTAGAGTTAGCGTGTGGCGTGTTTATGATGGACACTGATTGTCGTGTTCCCTAAGGAAATGGATTATGATTAGATAATCTCCTTAATTGTATGAGATAATTATGGTATTCGAATATTCGCATTAAGTGATAAAGATTGGAGCCTTTTTGACTCATGATTCGTTCATGGCTATCCGTTTATTACACGTAGGAAATAAGATTAAGAGCAGACTCTGACTGGCCTAAATGGCATGGACCAGACTGGTCAGACTCTTCCGTGCTCGAGCCGTTCCGAGGAGTAGGGTAGCCGAACTGAAAGCAGCTCAGATATCTGTATGCAGAAAAGATAGACCTGAAGGCCTACCATGACCGACTAAAATCGGTCATGGGTAGAGTAGAATGCAAGTGTTGGCCGATCTTCAAGGGTTGGGGATGAGCCCGTCCCTACGACTAATGGAAGCTATTCCTAGGTTGGCCGACCTGAAGAGAAATGGGGCGAACAGCTGGGCCGTTCTAGTCCGGCCGTAGGAGTACTAAATATTGCTTATTTCCATGCTTAGGGTTGAGCCACAAAAAGGTGACACGTAGGATGGTTTAATTCTCGGCATCGTCACCCTATTTTGCAGGAGAAATTATCTCAAAGTTACAATATTGTCCTCATTTTTGTGCAGTGGACCAATGCTGACATGGTATGCCTGGACTAGGATAAAACTACCGAATTAAATAAATATACAAAATTAACCGTTTAGTAACATATTATACATCCATTAAAAAACATATTATACAAGTAATTAATTATGAGTCGAGCTGAGTTCCGACAAGTATTTATCAAGTTGAATATTATTGAGTTTTAAACATGCCGAGTTTAATACATTTTCTCTTTCTAAATACCTTTTCTCTGACACCTCTCTACAAGCCCTCAACTTCTCTTCTCTGAGGACCCCTTTCCGGCGCCGGTGCCGGCTGTATGTTTTATGTATTTTTTTCGCCTGTTTTCGTGTCTTTCCTCCTCCTTGTCCAAATCCGCCTCTCTTACCTTGCTGCTTTTTTGTGTTCGCCGGAGAAGGATGGTTGTTGTCCTCGCCGGCGTCTTGGTCTATTTTTCATCTATTTCTCTTAGTGGCCGCAGATCTAGCAAGGAAAGGTGATCTTTTTGGATTCTTTCTTTATTCTCCCTTGCATGGCCTTCTCTAGGCTTTTCTTTCTGATCAGAAAAATGGTTCTTAGTTGTTATGGATCTTTCTTCTTTTGTGGTGGTTTGACTACTTGGGCGGATTTGTTGGTGGTTTCCGGCGCTGTTTGGGTGGCTTCCATAGCGGATTTGGTTTCTCTGTCACAATTGAAGGCAGATTCTTGTTTGTTGTTTTTCTGGTTGCTGGCTGCTTTGGTGGTGGCGACGTCGGTGGAGTATTCTGATGTGTACCGGTGGCTATTTTCCTTGGCGGCTTGGCGGCCGGGTGGAGGTTGTGTTGGGTTTGGGCAGTGTTCTTTTCTGTTGTTTTATGTTTTTGGATCGGGCCAGAATTTGTCGGCTTTTCCGGTTTGCTGTTTTAGTTTTAGTTTTATTATAAGTTTAGAGAAGCTATGATGAAAGTTTAACTCGTATTATGTTACCAAATCATGTCCTCCTATCGAGGCTGAATTTGGTGGAAATGGGTTTTCCTATGACCTTTTCTCCTTTCGTTTCTGCTGGCTGTTGTCCGGCTTTAGGCCGGTAGTGATCCGGAATTAGTTCGGCTTTTTCCCGGCTTTGGTCCGGGTGTACTGTTTCTGTTTTTTTTAGTTTCTAATGAATCCTTTCGTTTCTGGTATTAAAAAAAACATGCCGAGTTTGATCTTGCCTATTTCTAACTTGAGCGGGTTCAATCCGAGTTTAAAACTTGAATTTTTTAGTCTAGTTGAATCACGCCCTGAGGAGTATTGATTCGATTCGGCTCGATTACACTTTTACCGCTACAAAAGACGTGTCATACATAATGATCAATTGTCTAAAAAAAGTGTTACTGTTAATCATTATGACAAAAACGTAATAAAAATATGTTATTGTCACTCATTATAACATCTTGATTATATTAGGAAAGGTCATAGAGGACGGGTTTACATCTTATTTGTGTAAAAAGGACAAGAAAATAACGTAATGGTTGTAAAGGACAAAAAATAATGTATATCCAAAAATACCCTTTATTACTATTTACCTAATTCTTCCCACGTTAAATTCATTTAATTATCAAAATATTGTCTGCCAATTCATTCTAGTCCTCATTTCCCTCACACCCTAGTTTCACCAAACCCTAATGGCCTCATCTCCTCTGCCAATTCATTCCCCAACTTCTCGTATTGATTGCTGATACTTTAAATCCCGCAAAGCCTGTAACAGTGCTCCATCTACTTGCCTATTCCGTTTGATATCGAGCAATGAATTCTCGATTTGGTGATGATTTGCAACACGAGAAACTTGAAGGCTCAATATTTCCATTTTTCCAGTTATATCGAGCATTGATTGTTTGTTTCGGGGCTGTTTCGGTCACGTTTATCCTACAGAGACGTGAAAGCCGATGTCTTTCCTCTTTCCCCTCTGATTCGAACTGTAAATTGGTGAAATTGCTCCATTTAGTGCTTCGATTCACTTCTGTTTTCTGTGTTGATTTGATTCTTCTACACTAATTGTTGATTCGATTTGCAGGATATGATAAAGGTGGAAAGTCTGCCTTGATTCGAAGCTCTCTGTGCTATAAAAGGAAGGCGAATAAGAGATTTGATCTCACTGATTCTCTGGTGACGATTTAGTGCATAAAGATGCCGACTTTCGGTCCAAGTGCATTCAGCATGTGATAATTACGAGCAAATCGAAGTTTAAATCAACTGCATTTAATCAGGTCGAATCCTTTTCGATTTAATGTTAATATCGTATCTTTTATTCTGATTTTAGAACGGTAATCTGCCTGATTTTGTGCTACTGTGTCTATTTGAATGTTGAATATGAAAGATTTGACCTTTTCATCCGGTTTGGTGAATGATACTAGCCATTAATGTCTGATTTTGTGGACTTGTAGTCAACGCGAAATCAAGGTGATATCTTTCTAGTTAATGTCGTATTCTTTCAATATTAATTCTGATTTGAATTGAAATCTGCCTTGACTTTTCCTTATGTTGTGATTGCAGATCTTGTGGGTCAAATGAAACACGTGAAAATCGTGAAGGCTTGATCCCATGACCGATTAAAGACTGAATAATGCACCAATTCAGTCCTGATACATTGAGGATTGATTTACTTTTCAATTTCTTTTCTGAATCGTATTTTTGTATAACCGTTGTTTTGATTGTAGTGAGTCAGGGCTATGAGCTGAGAAAGGCAAGAAGAACCAGGGATTTGATCTCCCTGATTCTCCGGTGATAATTTAATGCCTAAAGATGCCTACTTTCAGTCCAAATACATTGCACGTGGAAGCTCAGAGACTTGACGATTTAGAGTTCCGTTTGAGCAAGACTTTAGACTTGACGATTTAGAGTTCTATTATAAAGTAAAGACAATTGTTGTTATTTTTCTAAGAAATGAAACAGGCCTTTATGGACCATTATTCATGCACAATTTGCTTTAGGGTTGTTATTCAAGTATTCTATAATAAAGTAAAAACATGTTTTTCTTTCATCTTCATTTGATGTATATGTAGTAACATCATCATTCAAACACCGATCAATATTATTGACATATAATAATAGTCATGTAGTAGCATGAACATCCTGTAGTAACACCTGTTGTAACACATGTCATTTTCATCATGTAGTAACACCACTATGCACACTCCATACAAAGAATGTAGTACGTATAATTTAGTATCACATACAAAGAATGTAGTTACGGATAATGTAGTATCACAGTGAAAGTCTACATATGAAATGAAATGTATTTCACGTTGGTTTCGTGAACACTATCCGACGTAGTAACATCACTATGCAAACACCCTCAAACATAGTAACACATAATGTAGTAACTCGTAGTAACACCAACTCCCTGCAAATCCTTACCCGACTTTAATGTGAAAAGAAAAAAAAATTATTATCATTAAAGGTATTTTTGTACATCTCTTCTTTTTTTGTCATTCTCAACCACTGTCTTTGTTTTTCGTCCTATTTCATCATTTACCATCTTATATTGTCCTTTAGGCCCACCACCCGTTATTATATTAGCATAGGTCACATATCCACCGAAATCTTCTATAATTGTCAATGATGTAAAACGTGCGCAACAGTGATAGTCTTTAATGAAAAAATAAATAACAAACCAAACGGATTGGTTTATGCACTTGGTGCATCGGCATAATGGTTAACTAGGCTATAACCCGGTAAGGAGACATGGGTTCGAGCTCCACTAGGGGCAAATGTCTATGGATTCCAACAGCCATTACCGGAGGTTAGAATTGGTTCCGGAAGCTGCGGAAGCAAATCACAGAATTTATAAGAATCCTTTTGATTATCTCCGGGGAGATAATCAAAATCCATGTTTGATTATGCAATTGTTAAAGGCCGGAACCAAATCCCAGAATTTATAAGAATCCCTTTGATGATCTCCGGCGAGATTAGCAAAATCCATGCTCGATTCTGCAATTGTTAAAGAAATAACAAAAGTCCCATTTCTTGTAATGCAACTATTAGCAGCAATATTTCAGACAGCATGTGTTCAGACAAAGACACAGACAAACAGATCGAGCAGGAGTGATAAGGATGGCTATTTTTGGAGAGATAAGGCTGAAATTCAAATAAATCGCTGAGCTGTAGTGTGTGGAAGTGATAGGATTATCTAGTAGTTACAAATTCAAAAGACAAAATTGTAGTTTATCTCAAATAAATCAGTGGGCAAGAATTCAAAAATTCGGATCAAGTTTGAATCAAGCAAGACTCACCTTTATCTTCAAAGAAGAACGTCCAAAGAAGAACAACTCGTCCAAATTCAGTTTGAATTGATTTGTTTTTGTATTTATCTGCACTAGAATATCAGTAAATTAGGGCTTAGGTTGTGTATAAATAATAGGACTGCTGTAAACGTTTGATTATTAAGAAAGAACTGAATAAACTCATCTTTTTGCCTTTTGTTCCATTGCTTCTTCTCCGCACTTGGTTTTTCACATGGTATCAGAGAGAAAAGCTGTGTAACCACACAGAAAACAAAAATCACAGATCACAGAATCACACAGAAACAAAATCACAGATCACAAATCCAACATACACAAACGATAGCACAAGCAAAAATCGCAGAAACACTTCAGTCTAAATCCACTCTACATTACTCAAAATAACAGACTCCAAATTCAAAAGAAAACCCTGCAAATCAAACAATCATACAAACAGAAAATCAAACAAAACAAAAACTCACAGACAGCAGCAAACAAATGGCAACACTATCACTCAATGTTAGCAGCTTCATCACACTCAAACTCACTCAAAGTAACTACCTCTGTGGAGGAACAAGCACTTGCACCGGTGAAAAGTCAAGACCTCACCGACATCTCACAAAGGATCCACCAAAGACCAGATCAACACTCAAAAGCACTAATGCGTAAGGAATGCAAGTAACAACCCAAAACCCTGAATATACAAAGTGGAAGAAATCAGATAGACTTCTCAGAGGATGGCTAATAGGCTCACTATCAGAAGAATCACTAGGCCTAGTAATAGGCCTAGACACTGCAGCAGATGTATGGAATGCACTGAAAGATGCATATGCCCAAGACTCTCAAGAGAGAGAATTCACCCTCAAACAACAACTGATTTATCTGAAGAAAGATGATGGCAAAACCATATCAGATCATATCAGAGACTTCAAGGGACTATGTGACAGCCTTGCTGCTATAGGCAAGCCTGTTCAGGACTCTGAAAAGGTATATTTTCTTCTTACAAGCTTGGGACCTAATTATGAAACTTTCACCACCACAATGCTCAAACCACCAAGGCCCACATATACTGAGTTAGTCTCCCATCTCCAAAGCCTGGACCAACGAAGAAACTAGTTCTCCACCAGCCTCAACATATCCTACCATCAGTCCTCACCACAGATGGCCTTCTATGGCCAAAACCAGTCCAGGGCTCCAACATCGGGATTCAAGGGACCAGCAACTCAAGACAGCAGGTTTGTGTCCTCTGGAAGGGGATTTCAGGCTCAACAACCAAGAAACAACTCTTCAAACAGCCTAACACAGAGGAAACCACCACCACCAGGGCAGAGGAGGATGACAAATGCAGAAAGAGAAATGTATCAAAATGAAAAGTGCCAGTACTGTGGTGTCATGGGACACATTGCCAAAATTTGCTGGTGGGTACTACAGAAAGACCAACAAAGCACTGAGCTACCCCAGGCACTGGCTGCACTCACACTAGACAACTCCATTGCAGATACAGAGTGGACTGTGGACACATGTGCCTCTCATCACATGACTGGTAAGTCTAATATGTTACATAACATTCACAAACCACTAGGGTCAGATGTCATTATTATTGGAAATGGCTCCACACTACCCGTCACAGGCACTGGACAAGCAAATCTAAAACAGGCACACAGCACTATCCCATTAAAGGATGTCTTACTTGTTCCACAGTTAACTAAAAATTTACTTTCAGTAAGTCAACTTACTACAGATGAGCCTATAACTTGTGAATTTACTAATAGTGATGTGTTTGTTAAGGACCAAGCAACAGGACAGATTCTGACAACAGGGAGAAGAAGGGGTGATCTCAGATGTATACAAAAAACCCCGAATCGCATTTCTCAAACATATTCGGAGATGTGCACTAGTGAGTCAGGCATCAAAGGTTGGGACATACTCATATGGCCACTGTTCAGGACCTAAAGAATAAAGGATTTATTGATGTTTTAGGGCAAATAAAGACAGATCACATTTGTGAGAGCTGTCAATTAGGCAAACTCAGTAGGCTTCCTTTTTTGATTCAGAACATGTTACTTCATTTCCTTTTGAAATAATACATTGTGACTTATGGGGACCAGCCCCTATTAAATCTATTGGAGGTTTCTCATATTATGCCTGCTTTGTAGATGACTTTACTAAGTTCAGTTGGTTTGTACCTTTATCCTTTAAGTCTGATTTCTATACTGCCTACTTAAATTTTGAAAGTTATGTAAAAAGACAATTTGACAGGGACATTAAGATCTTTCACTCAGATTGTGGCACAGAGTTTGTGAATAACAGACTCTCCACTCATTTCAAGCACACTGGCATTATCCACCAACTATCATGCCCCCACACACCTCAACAAACTGGCATGGAGGAACGAAGACACAGGACTATTAGGGAATTAGGAATGACTATGATATTCCATAGCAATCTACCCTTGTACCTATGGACAGAGGCCTTTGCCACTGCTGTATACATCATGAACCGACTACCAACCTCCTCCCTAAAAAATGAGACACCCTACCACAAGCTCTATCAGAAGGACCCCAACTACACTATGCTTAGAACCTTTGGCACTAGATGTTACCCCTACACATGGGACACCAAAGCCAACAAATTTGACCCCAAGACCATCCCATGTATCTTTATTGGATACAGTATGCAACACAAGGGTTACAAGTGTTATCATCCACAAACCAGGAAGGTCCTTATCTCCAGACATGTAGTGTTTGATGAGGCACTCTTCCCTTATAGACACCAGCAGACTCTTCCTGATCCACCTCAACCATACACCATTAGTATCTTTGAAGATTGGACCAACACCTATGCACCTCCAGACCACAATACCCCATATCATTCACACACAACCCCAAGTTTACCTACCCCTACAGACATTCTTATCCCCAGTTTCACTATTGACCAGTCCATTCCTAATACTGACAATACTCATAACACAGACAACACTCCTATATCTGAACCACCTTCTACTCCATCCACTCCTGACACACAATCCCCTCTCCCAGATCCCTTTATGGACTCAGGTTCAGACACAGATAATCAACCACAAGAAAACCACTCACCTGTTCCTAGTATCAACTCTGATCCAGACACCACTCCTATCCCTCAACCAGTCTCCTCCCATCCTATGGTTACCAGGGCACAACAGGGTATTATCAAACCTAATCCTAAATATGCCCTCACTGTCTCCACTTTCCCAGATATTCCCAGAGAACCAAAAACTGTCACAGAAGCCCTCAAACACCCAGGATGGAAGGCAGCTATGTTAGAAGAGCTCCAGGCCCTAGATCACAACCACACATGGGAACTAGTGCCCAGAACACCTCATATGCATGTAATAGGGTCAAAGTGGGTCTTTAAGTCTAAGCTTAAACCGGATGGCACTCTAGAAAGGCTAAAGGCCAGACTAGTAGCTAAGGGATACAATCAAGTGGATGGTATAGACTACACTGAAACCTTCTCCCCAGTCATAAAACCTGGAACTATAAGACTTGTCCTAGCCACTGCACTTATTCAAAATTGGTCTATTAGACAACTTGATGTAAAGAATGCTTTCTTGCATGGTTTAGTTAATGAGGAAATCTACATGACACAACCACCTGGTATGACACACACTCAGTTTCCACACCATGTTTGCAGACTTCACAGGGCTCTCTATGGCCTTAAACAGGCTCCAAGAGCCTGGTTTGACAGGTTTAGTTCATATTTACTTGCACATGGTTTCTATTGCAGTCTAGCTGATCCCTCTCTATTTGTTTGTCATTCCCCCCATGGATCCCTATATTTATTACTCTATGTTGATGACATGCTCCTTACAGGCTCCAATGAACAATTAATCTTTTCCTTTATTGAGCTGTTGAATAGGGAATTTGCTATGAAGGATCTAGGTCAAATTCACCACTTCCTTGGTGTAGAAATTACTCATGCAGGTACCACTATGCACCTATCTCAAACACACTATGCCCTCACCATTCTTGAGAGGGCTCAAATGGTGGAATGCAAGCCTGTTGCAACTCCCTTGGAGCTCAAGCCTCAACCAGATCCTACATCTCCAGAGCTGCCCAATCCTACATACTACAGACAACTTATTGGGGCCCTACAATACCTAACATTCACCAGACCAGACATCAGCTTCAGTGTGAATTATGCTTCTCAATTCTTGCAAGCACCAACACAAGCACATCTCAAGTATGCTCATAGGCTTCTCAGATATGTGAAAGGGACCCTATCTCTTGGATTACAAATCACAGCAGATTCATCTCTAGCCCTGTCTGCCTACTCTGATGCAGATTGGGCAGGTTGCCCTGTTACCAGACGCTCTACCACAGGATACTGCACCTTCTTGGGTACCAACCTTATATCCTGGTGTGCCAAGAAACAAAACACTATCTCCAGGTCCAGCACTGAAGCAGAGTATAGAGCCCTTGCTCATACAGCAGCTGAATTAGCTTGGCTCCAGTTTCTCAGTCAGGATTTACAACTACCACAAACACCTTCTATCATTTATTGTGACAACCTAAGTGCCCTACACCTCACTATTAACCCTGTGTTTCATGCCCGGTCTAAGCACATTGAGTTAGACTACCATTTTGTTCGAGAACGAGTAGCTCTTGGTAAGCTTGTCACCAAGCATATTCCAGCTCAGTTTCAAGTGGCCGATCTGTTTACTAAACCCTCTACCCGCTATTCCTTTGTGAGCTCACCAAAAGTGCCTTCACCCTGCACGCTTTGCGGGGGGGGTATTAGCAGCAATATTTCAGACAACATATGTTCAGACAAAGACACAAACAAACAGATCGAGCAGGAGTGATAAGGATGGCTATTTTTGGAGAGATAAGGCTGAAATTCAAATAAATCGCTGAGCTGTAGTGTGTGGAAGTGATAGGATTATCTAGTAGTTACAAATTCAAAAGACAAAATTGTAGTTTATCTCAAATAAATCAGTGGGCAAGAATTCAAAAATTCGGATCAAGTTTGAATCAAGCAAGACTCACCTTTATCTTCAGCAGCAACGTCCAGCAGCAACAACTCGTCCAAATTCAGTTTGAATTGATTTGTTTTTGTATTTATCTGCACTAGAATATCAGTAAATTAGGGCTTAGGTTGTGTATAAATAATAGGACTGCTGTAAACGTTTGATTATTAAGAAAGAACTGAATAAACTCATCTTTTTGTCTTTTGTTCCATTGCTTCTTCTCCGCACTTGGTTTTTCACAGCAACTCCGGGCAGTATATATGTGTTTCCAACAAACATTTTAAAGAATATTGTATTGATATTTTAAACCGAGAACTGGTTTCTCTTATTCAAAAAGGGAACACTCACCTTCAAAGGGAGTGGAATTGGAAAAAACACCATGTTGAATCCCTAAACACTTGTTAGCAATTTGGTGGTCTCGAGACTCAGACTCTCCACTATCACGATGTCTAGTATGCAAGGACGGAGCCGGATTTAAATTTTAGGTGGGCTAATGGACTATATCTAGTTCGTCAGATGGGTTGGATTAAGAATATTTTATGGATCGAATTGTACTACATATATTTTTTAATTTAATATTTTTTTGTTCGGATGAGATTAGCCCCCGGAGATACACTTGCCTCCGTCCTTGCTAATATGTAGTCCTTCGTCTGTTCAGTGATGGATAGTTTGTTGTCGTCGCTCAGTTGTAACCTCGCTTTTCTTATGAAAAGAGGAATTCTTATAGAAACATTTTATACACAAACTGAATTTTTAGATGAATTCTATTTTATTTAGAGGGGAAAACAATTTTTGATTGATTGCACTTAGTTAAACAAGTATAAATTATATGAGAAGGCTTATCCAACATGAAGACCTTCACTAGCCAAAAGAGTTGTCCACATTGCCACTTATTTAGACAAAAGGAAAAGACACCCTAGGAGGTAAAACTAAGCAATACAAGCTATGTTTACAAATTCTTTTCCTACAAAGGGCTCGTCAAGTGGAGACTACTGATGGAATTTGTAAAATTAGTGGTGAAAGCATCCATTACGTTCTTTGGCAAAGAGATGCAAAACTCAAGCGCTCCTTCAAATCTTCTAGATAACGAAATCAACATTACAGTTTCTGAATACATTGAAACACATTCTTGCTTTTCCAGATTTCCCCAATCAAAATCTACATTATCATTATACACGTTGTGTTGTGTGGTTCCGTCAATTTCCAACATCCTTGGCTGCAATGCCAGTATTCGGGTGTGTGAGTGCGGTATCCAATTTCCTCTCAGAATTCCCTCGTTGTCATATACCCTCTTGTGGATAGCATCTTTAATGGCAGATACAGCTACTAATAACCCTTCGTTTCCGGCTAGCTTCCTATGAGTTGATCCTACCAGACAAGGCACCATGCAATTTCCGAAGTAATTTTGAGGTATCGGCGGATCAAAACGTTGCCGACAGTTGATATATGCACATAAGTATTCGAGTTCATCATCTTCCACCTTTTCGTTTACAACATCTAATGATTTAGATAAGCATGTCCAGACGAGTGCACTTGTCACAATGAAAGCTGATACATTATTATTATTATTGATGGAGTTCTTTTTCTTCATCAAAAAAAATCTCTTGAACTTCATGATATCAGAACGGTGTAAGATGAATGTGGCTTGAACTTTATCTTCACAGACCGTTGGATTTGGTATTATATGTGAGCGTTGAGATTTGATTACTTTTATATTGTTGAAGATCTTTCGACCAAGGTGAAACGGGTCTTTCACGACAGATCTGTCGTAGGAAGGCAGAGAAAGAGCTGGAAGCGGCTCTGAGGAATCTCCATTAAGTTTGTTGATCAAAGCACATGATTCGCTAAAATTAAAAATTGAAGTGCCATCGCTAAAAACATGACGAAAAGTGCATCCAATAGATATACCAATGTTGGAAAACACTGTGACCTGTAATAATGTAATATGATGAGGGAGCCGTAAAGCAGAAGCAGTCCCGAAAACACACGTAATATAGGCACAACACAATGACATAACTAATTTATATATAAGGTCACATCATAATTAATCGATATATATATATATATATATATATATATAGAAATGGGTTAAATACACACGATCCAATATACCGCACAACACAATGATCATAACTAGTTTCCTAACGATTTTATATAATAAACAATATTTTATATAAGGTCACATCATAATTAATCGATATATATATATATATATATAATTATAAATAATGACGTCAACATGTTACACAATTGGGATGGATCCCCTCAAATATCAAAAGAAAAATGATCCCTCTGGTGCAACTATGTTGTTCCGCCTCATGGAGAGGAGTATTATTCCCAAAAACCAAAAAACAACCATAAAAAAAAAAAAAAAAAAAAAAAAAAAAAAGTAGTCATTTAGATGGTGGTTTTATTTAAAAAATAAAGTCGGAAATTTGTTTTTTTTTTTCTTTGAGGAAATTTGTTTTAATTTTATTTCAAAATAGGATAAGGGTTTATCTTGAATTAATATTTATTCATTTATCTCATATATATATATAAAATATAAAAGAGAAATGATACATCAGTTTGATTCAATGATCAATAAAACATCACAATTTTAGTTTTTCTTCACAAACCATGTCGTGCGTGGGGCAGGGGCGGACCTAGAACGTAAAAGGGTCCATGGACCCAGCCAATTTTCTAGGCGAAATTACTAATATAATCTTCTAATAATATTAAACGGTGTATGTATATTATTTTTGACAATTTTTATTCTAAAAAAAACCCAACAAAAATAAGTGTTATAAATAATGTTAAGTTCCACTCGTTTTGACTCACGAAAAAAAAAACCAACAAAAAAAAAAAAAAAACAACAAAAATAACTGTGTTATAAAATAATGTTAAAAAAACCCAACAAAATTAAGTGTTATAAAATAATGTTAAGTTTTCCACTCGTTTTGACTCACGAAAAGAAAAACCAACAAAAATAAGTGTTATAAAATAATGTTAAGTTCCACTCAAAACATAAGTTTTGACTCACTGTAAAAAATAACCAACAAAAATAAGTGTTATAAAATAATGTTAAGTCCCACTCAAAAGAAATAATAATAATAATAATGTTAAGGACTGTGAACAGCGTTCTATTTATTTTTTAAGTGTTCATCTTTTTTGGGAAAGAGAAAGACAAACATAAAGTAAAGGGATAAGTACATAGATACTTGATAACGCGTAGAAAATCGTATAACGTCAGTCTCATAAAGAAATAAAAGCAACGCCGTCTTTTATTAATTCATTCCATTATTAACCCTAGCTAACTATCATATTATTATGTTCATAAGATAACATAAGGTTCAAAGTTATCTAATTTAGCTTCCAAGTTTATTACATCATGAATAACAAGGACACTACGCCTAGTAGTAGGATGTCTTAGAACAACCCACAAGCAACCTACTTAAAGACACGCTCTAGTAGCCCGGGAATATCTGAGTCTCGATAGTGTGATGACCGGCAGAGTGCACCGGACGCTTTATCTAGCCAATCGATTGACCGGCGTGGGTATGGTCTACTTTGTCTGGTCAGAGAATACATCGCGATATTGTACTATGTCTTACCAAGCATTGCATGACGTTTAAGATTATTAATCTAACACATACGTTTGATATAAGACTATAAGTTTAATTATAAAAAATGATGTAAAAAATGTTAGATCCAATAAGTATTTTGGCGTGTTTATAGATAGTGTAATAATACAAGCACACCGGTTGTGCCACGACGATACAATGGTAATACGCCCGCATCGTCGTGTTAGATTTAGATTATGAATCCTATCATTTTGGCGGGAAACAAAAATAAATATAAAAAAAATCATGTGTATATAAATATATAAACCTGTGAAGCAAAAACCGGTGACACTTCATCGCTGGAGGTTACTACCCCTTCCGGCAGCTGTGGAAGCAAATTGTAGAATTTAGAAGATTCCCTCTGGTGATCTCCGACGAGGTAATCGAAATCCATGGTGGATTCTGCAATTGTTAAAGAAACAGAGTCCCCCTTAATGTAACGCAACTCCGGCATTCTATCGGAGGAGGAATCTACAGGCCAAATCAAATTTCCGGCAAACGGAAGAAAGTATTTGAGAACAATAGAAAGAGTTGATTTAAGGGAAGCAACGATGATATGAGAGGGAGGAGGACTGGGATGGTTGAATCTGTAGAAATGAAGATGCTGACATGGAGGAAGGAGCGACCATTGCAAGTCGTAAAATGTCAGTGGGAGTGTGAACTCAGGGACGGCGTCCGGCGGTGGCGCAACTCGACATTTCTCAATCAATATGATTTCGGGATTTGAAGTCATCTTCTTAATTGATTGGAACCTGGATGACTGGATCTTCAGATAATAGAGCTGCTTGTAATTAATATGGATGAGTTTCGATCAGATGAATTGGATTTAATGGGTTTTTGCGCATTTATAAGGATGGTGTTGTGTTGTCCAACTTGCAAGTGCATGGTCTGTTTGTGTTGATTATTAATTTACGGTATCTTTTATTAATTTATCGAGCTACAATTTGTTGGAAGAAATTAAAGTAAGAAAGACGAGAATGATAAATTTCTTTTTTACTATTTTTGTTTGTTTGTTTAGCTTATTCTAGGAAAGGAACACTCCCAATGCCGTCCGTCCAACTGCATGCAGATGCAGTCAAATTGGATGGCTACTTTTATTTTATTTTTATTCCTTTTTTATATCAAGATTCAAGAATGGTTTATATTGCACTATTTCTCTGGCTTACGCATAAATATTTAATTTAAAATTTTTTTTTTTTTTTTTTTTTTTTTTTTTTTTTTTTTTTTGCTTACTCTAATTATATACTCGCTTGGATCGCACAAGTCATTTCTTTTTGTGTTTGTAGTTTCTTCTACGAATGCATCTTCTGTTGTCGTCCAAACTGCAGTCCAATTTGAATGGCTAGATTAATTGATTTTTTTTATTTTATTATATATATATTTGTTCATATCTTATGTATGGAACATCCATAAGATAAAAGTTTCTTCTTTTTGTTAGTTTTGTTTTGTTTACCGAATGCGCAACAGTTTTATGGTGGTCCAGTAACCACCACGTAATATATATAGTGGTCACAGGAATTAATCACGCCATATTTGCTAAATATGAATTTTTAAAAAGAGATAAAAATATAAAATTATGGCATTTATATTTTACACGGTCGGGCACCGCATTTTATTCTGATTTCTTATTGATCCTACATCACCAAATCATACTTGTACCAGGACCAGGATAAAATTTGCGCTGGATGTGAAATGCTACTATCAAAAATAGTTGTAGCACAACGAGTAGAATCTATTGATTCTTACGTGGCTTCCACCTTAATCAGTGATACAAAAATATGTTGTGTCGCTCGTTGTATTACAAAGCATACTGATTTGAGATTTTTCTTTATGTATTTTAAAAGATTTTTGTACATCTTACTTCTACAATGATTTTACGCTAATCGAGGACCCAAAAAAGTATCATCATGTCATTATTTTTTAACCGATCAAAATTTTAAAGTGGTAGATTTTCTTTATACAAATGGGGTGTAACGCCCCGTTTCCGGACACTGAGTCCTTATCCGGAAAGAACGCTCGGCACAAATATTATCAAATAAATTCAATAATATATGTAAGTCTTACGTCATACATCAGAACTAAAACGACGCGGAAGATAAAACGACTCGGGAAAACAAACGATCGAACACACGGTTTTCAATGCTGCGAAAACTAAATCCAATAAAGAAAACTAAACCATCCAACATTCAAATCCCAAAAGAACTCAAACGAAACTAATCCAAAAGAAAGACAACATTGTTTGAACTTAAATCAACAACATTATTGAAAGAATCAAAACTAAAAGAACTGAGTCTTCAAGAGCTCTATCCCACACGTCATCGTCAAAGAACTCATCAACATTAGCAACCTGTTCATCTTTTTTTAGGGAAAGAGAAAGACAAACACAAAGTAAAGGGGTAAGTACATAGGTACTGAGTAACGCGTATTAGATCGTATAACGTCAGTCTCATAAAGAAATAAAAGCAACGCCATCTTTTATTAATTCATTCCATTATTAACCCTAGCTAACTATCATATTATGTTCATAGCACAACATAAGGTTCCAAAGTTATCTAGCTTAGCTCAAGTTTGTTACATCATGAATAACAAGGACACTACGCCTAGTAATAGGATGTACTAGGACAACTGGGTGCAACCTACTTAAAGACACGCTCTAGTAGCCCGGGAATATCTGAGTCTCGATAGTGTGATGACCGGCAGAGTGCACCGGACGCTTTATCTAGCCAATCGATTGACCGGCGTGGGTACGGTCTACTTTGTCTGGTCAGAGAATACATCGCGATATTGTACTATGCCTTACCAAGCATTGCATGACGTTTAAGATTATTAATCTAACACATACGTTTGATTAGATGTTTAACTAGCCACCTAAGTTGATTCACATAAAAGGCTCACCTATCAGTCTACTCCATCTTCTTAATACCACTAGACTCTAACAGAACCTAGCACATACACAAACATCGATAAACCTAGCTTATCGAAGCACAAGGCAAATCCAAAGCTTTCGACGGTCCCACACTTCATCTTTTTTAGGGAATCCATATGGTGCCGAAACTAAACGCATCGAAAGCTAATTCAAGGCTTTGTCACATAAGGTTAAGCAGTAAAAACATGATTATGAAGCCAGAAACCAAACTGACACGATAAAACAGTAAAAACGGAATAAATAGGTCAAACGCCCGTTTGACACCCTGTAAACGCACGTTTGCCTTGAACGAACATCCACTACCCCCAAACGCCTGTTCACGAAAATCAGCCATAACATGATATTGTCTAAGGTTTGGAGTGCGGTGCTTGGCGATTTCAATCTTCAATCTTACTCGTCTTGGCAGGGTTTACCATTAATGATCCCGAAGCGGACTTTAGCTCTCCCAATCACTTCCGGGAAGAAAGATCCTGGAAAATACACTGATTGTCATTAAACAAGACTGTTCAATTTAGGTCTTTAGTGAGTCTACTGACAGATATAAGGTTACAGTCTAATTTTGGAACAGATAGGACATCCTGAAGGTATATCTTATCAGTAAGTTTAACATTTCCAAAACCTTGTGCACATGAAATAGATCCATCGAAGCAATCCTAATATTGTGGGTTTGATGACGAGGCCTAAACTGAGATATGAGACTCTTGTTACCAGTCATATGGGATGAGGCCCAGAATCAACAATCCAAGTATCCTTACTGAGAGGTGAGTGGAATATACATGTTTTAGCATGAGTAGCTATGTCAGTGATAGAACTACCTTCCTTTTGTTGAGCAATGAAGGCTTTGAAAGCAGCAATCTGAGAATCCAACCTGGTATCTTTGTTCCCTTCTACACTGACATGCTTACCCTGGTTTTCCCTGGTTGGTTTGGAGGGTTTAAAAGAGTTAGGCTTACCATGTAGTTTCCAGCAAGTGTCCTTGGTGTGATTTGTGCGTTTGCAGTAACAATTTTCCTGTCTTCTCAGTAGGGTTCCTGTAAATCTCAGTAACCTCAGTAGGCTTCCTAACCACCAACATTGCTGAGCTGTCAGTAGGGTGATCAGCAGGGTTGCTTTGCAGCATTACTTTCCTCCTGCTTTCCTCATGTTTGACTTCAGCAAACACAGATTTGAGACTGAGAAGTGGGTTAGTAGCAAGAACTCTACCTCTAACATCATCAAGGGATGAGTTTAGTCCTGTAAGGAACTTGAATACCCTCTTCTTCTCAATGATATTCTTGTATAAGGCAGCATCATCTACATCCTTCCATGGGTGAATTTCCAACATATCTAGGTGTTGTCATGCCTTAGGTAGTTGGTTGAAGTACTGAGTTACAGACGGATCCCCTTGCCTGCAATTTTGGATTTGAGCTTCAAGATCATAGACCTCAGATGTATTGTCCTTTTTTGAGTAAAGGTCTCTGGCATTGTCCCAGATTTCCTTTGCAGTATCATACATCATGAAGTTCTCACTGATCTCTTTTGTCATTGACCTCGTGAGGATGGTCATGACTTGGTTATTTTATGTATCCCATGCTTCAAACTTAGGGTCAGTTTCAGCAAGGGCAGGTTTGGAGCCAGACAAGTATCCCATCTTGCTCTGGCCTGAGATATACATTTTCATAGATCTTGACCACAACAGGTAGTTGTTGCCATCAAGTCTGTGATTTGTAAATGAATGGTTTTCAAGGACCCCATCTGCTTGAGGCGGTGGGACTCTCTCTGAGGTGAGGAAGCTTCAGATAATGAAGACATTCTTGATATGAGATGAGATGTTCCAAAGAGTTAGGGAGATTTTGCAAATGGATTCGAGATTTTAAGGCTCCGATACCATGAAGAGAGTTTGAGAAAGTAATAATACTTGAGTAAACTTCAACTTGTTTATTCATGTTTGAAAAAAAGGTATAAATAGATACAAGCATGTAAAGGTCCTAGCTAGTAAAGTAAAAGTTACTAGAGCCAGCTAGTATTAAATGCTAGAGTAGGCTATTACCTAATAGGACAAACTAGAGTTACTTTATGACTTTATGACATATTAATTGTTTATTCAATACAATTAATATGTCTCTTGATACATAAGTAACATGTTACAATGTAACGATTTATAATTACAACAATGTAATATAATATTTCCACAGTTTGATGTAGACACTAGGCTGGTTTGTGTAATGGCCTTTCTCTGTTATGTTTGTTATTCTACTGATGCGTCATAAATTGAATACACTGCACAAAATTAAAAATATCATTTTTAGATCTCCCTGTCACAAGAGGAAGTCCAAGATATTTTCCGCTTCACTTACCAATCGACATTGAAGAATTTCGAAAGTCTTCTCATTCGTGGCTGCAGGTACAGACTTGCTTTGTTAGAGAAGTTGATAAGTAGACTAATGTATCAGGGTGATAAGTTATAAGTGTTGTGTTGTAAGCGGTAGGTCCAAACACTTGGAATATAGAACTTGATATTTTATTGATACACAAAATATACAACAACTGGGACACTTGAAAAATACAAGAAGAGAGCAACTAGAAAGTGTTTGATGTGGGAGACTCACTTCACTACTTGTGTGTGTTGTGTTGTGCTGTTGGCCTAAGTTACAACTCCTATTTATAGGAAAGGTAAGAATATCCTAGAAAAAGTGGTAGATCCTTCTAGAGAATATGCACACTAGATCTTTCTAGGCAAAGTGTGCATTGGATATTTATCTAAGTATTTTTTTAGAATTCTAGACTATTCTCTAAGGAAATAATTTCTAGATTTTTCCCATGTACTAGTTGTAGAATAATCTAGAAGTCATTGACTTCTAACACTCCCCTCAATGACTTCTTTCTTTTGACGACGAGCTCATTTGCATCCCAAGAGCATTTCGAATTCCTCGAGCTTATGTCCCGCTTAATCCTTTTATGAATATGTCTCGCTAATTGATCTTCGCCTTCACGTGAATCATCTCAGATCTCATCTTGAAGAACCTTCTCTCGAATAAAGTGGTAGTGCACTTCAATGTGCTTGGTCCTTGCATGAAATAATCGGATTCTCTCGCTAGTTGAAGTGATGATATATTGTCACAATGTAAATCCACCGCATAGTCAACCGGGCCGGTGTAAATCCTTCAATAATCGCACAAGCCAAGTGACTTCTTGAGTCGCTACTGGCTGCCCCGGTACTCTGCCTCGGTAGTTGATAGAGATACGATGGGGTTGTCTTTTGCTACACCAAGATATTACTCCAGAACCAAGGCTGAACACGTAACCGATAGTTGATCGGAGAGTGTCATGATCCCCAGCATAATCAGCGTCACAGTATCCAACAAGTTTACATGGCACTCCTTTCTGGTAGAAAATACCGTAGTCATAAGTTCCTTTGACGTACCTCATAATTTTCTAAAGTAACTGCCAATGTGGCTTTCTTGGACTTTGCATAAATCTGCTTGTGACGCCAACTGCAAAGGAAATGTCTGGTCTTGTTAACGTCAAGTATATCAGACTTCCTACTAGTCGTCGATAACTTGTAGCATCATCCAACTCTTTGCCTTCTTTTGAGCTTAACTTGGCATTGACTTCAATTGGTGTTGGAGAAGGCTTGCAGTCTATCATTCCAGACTTCTTTAACAGTTCCTTAACATACTTCTGTTGGCAGAGGAACAACCCATCTTTAGTGTACTCGACTTCAAGTCCAAGAAAGTGCTTAAGCTCTCCAAGTTCTTTCATTTGAAACCGGATGATAAGTTCCTATTGACTTGTTTGAACTTCTTTGTCATCATCTCCAAAGATAATGAGATCATCAACATATACCAACACGATCATTACTTTGTTATTTTGATACTTGATGAACAAACTTGAGTCGGACGGAGCCATAGAGAATCCACTATGAGTCAAGAACTCCGCAATTTTTCCGTACCAAGCCCTTGGCGCCTGTTTCAATCCATATAACGCCTTTCTTAACTTGCACACGTATTTAGGATGAGTCATACTCTCGAAGCCTTTTGGTTGCTCCATGTATATGTCTCGATCGATCTCGCCATGTAGGAAGGCGTTCTTCACATCCATCTGCCATAGCTTCCGAGACTTACTAGCTGCTAGGGCGATGAAGACTAAATCTTCGTAGTTATCTTCGCCACCGGGCTAAACGCCTCATCATAGTCTAAGCCATATTGTTGTGAGAAACCTCGAGCAACTAATCGAGCTTTATGTCTTTCTATGGATCCGTCTTGTCGTGTTTTCACCTTGTAAACCCATTTTCAAGATATTGGTTTTACTCCTTCCGGAAGAGGAACAAGTTCCCAAGTCTGGTTTTGCTTAAGCGCTTGAATTTCCTCTTTCATCGCCTGGATCCATTCACCCTTTTTAGACGCCTCCTCATAGCTTGAAGGCTCCCTAGTTGCAGTATCATCAACTGTCGCAATGTTAGCATACTTAGGATTTGGTTTCCTCTGTCGAGATGATCTCCTAAGTTGTTCATGATGATCAACTTCCTCCATCTCCAGTGTTAGACTTTCGATACTGCTATATTCCATCTCTTGAGTTGCTGTCGATTTCTCTTGGCCATCATCATTTACTTTCAGAGTGCATAACTCTTCTCCAGTATTTTCTCTTATTTTCTCTTCTAGAATAGGTGAGTCAGGAAGCTCCTCATCTTGAGATGACCACCAAGAAGATGCTTCATCGAATACAACATTTCTTGACACCATACATCGATTCGTTCTTGGGTCACAACACTTCCATCCTTTTCTTTCCTCATCATATCCCAAGAAGATGCATCTGATTGCTTTCTTGTCAAATTTGCTTCGTAGCTCATCTGGGACGAATATGTAACAGACACAGCCAAATACTTTGAAATGACTTACAGTTGGTTTCTCTCTTTTGAGTTTCTGAAATGGTGAGATGAATCCAAGCTTTGCTTGTGGTAGCCGATTGATCACATGGGCTGCAGCTTCTTCATACATTCGCCCCAAAATGGCTGGGGACATTCTTTGCATGTATCATACTCCAACATGTCTCAGCTAAATGTCGATTCTTTCTTTCAGCTACCCCGTTTTGTTGCGGCGTTCTCGGACAAGTCAACTGCCGGCGAATATTATTTTGCTTTAGATATTCTGAGAACTCGGTGGATGTATACTCACCTCCATTATCTGTACGTAGACAACGTACTCTTTGGGGAAAGTCTGCTTCTACTTTACATTTGAATTCCTTGAACTTCTCCAAAGCTTGGGATTTCTCCTTCATGAAATCCACCCACGTATATCTTGAGAAATCATCAATGAAGGTGATCATATATTTTGCTCCTCCGATCGACCGCTGCTTTACTGGTCCAAAAACATCTGAATGAATCAACTCAAGTGGTGTCTTTGCTCGGTATCTCGACTCCTTATATGGGAGTTGATGCGCTTTTCCATATTGGCATCCGGCGTAAACCGTGTCGTCCCGACATTCCAACTTAGGAAGTCCTTTGAGCATAGACTCTTTCATCATGACCTTAAGTCTCTTATAACTGACATGTCCTAGACGTGCATGCCATAGATCAGCTGTGTCATTTTTCCTGGTTTTCTCAACATATCTTTGCTTGGCCCGATCGGTACATATCTTGACTCCTTCTTTTCACCTTCTAGGATTGGAGTCCCAACGACTCTAAGATCACGATAAACCTTCACATCTTGTGGACTGAACAATACATAATTACCTGACTCTGTGAGTTGTGATAATCGACAAGAGATTTTTCTTCATTCCATCAACATGCATCACATTTTGCAAAGATCACCGGCCGAGAATTTGAGTTTGGCGTGATCAATGCTTTCTCCAATGTGTCTAATTGGAAGCTTAGTGTTATCCGCCGTTACGACAACACGACCTCCTTTGTATTCATCATACTTTGAAGTCTTTCTTTATCACCGGTCATATGATTGCCACTCCCGAGTCAACGATCCACAGTTGTGAAAGTTAACACGCCCAATATCACTTGTCATAGTTGCTGCACAAGTTACTTGGTCTTCTTCTTTCACCATAGTAGTGTCAATATTTTCTTGCTCGGACTTCAACCCCGAGAAAGATGCTTGGACATCCCATTCTGTTTCACTTTGGTCATCTCGGGTATCTGAAGTGGCAGCGTTTCCTTCAACTTGTCTCTTCTTGAATCTACAATCTCTTGCAAAATGTCCTTTTCTGCCACAATTGAAGCAAGCATTTTGTTGCTTGTGAAAGCGTTTGTCTCATCCTTGAGGTCTATCATTACTTTTCTTATTATCATGTCTCTTCTCTTCAGCTCCCCCTCTTTGGTAACTCTGTCCTTCGTCCTTTTGTTGTTTTCCATCATATTGTCTTTTGAATCCCTTATTGTTATATCTATTTGATTTTCCTCTTGCTTGACTTGCATACAACGCCTCTTCTTCTGACTTTATAACTATGCCTGCCATCTGCTTAGCCAGCAACTCCTGGTCGGCTAATAAATTTTCCAGTTCATCAATGGTTGGTTGTGTGGCCCAACCTTGTATCGCTGTTGTGAAACTCCGATACTCGGGTTTTAAACCATGTATCAATATTCTTCTCATCCGAGACTCACCAATTTTGGACTCCGGATCTAATTCGGAAATCTCATAACACAGAGATTTTACCTTGGTGAAATAATCTCTGATTGATAGATTTCCCTGGGTGAGCGACATCAACTCATTCTCCAATATTTGCAGGCGCGAAATGTTCTTCCTCGAAAAACGACTAGCCAACGTGTCCCATGCTTCCTTCCGGCGTGGTGGCTTTCCGGATATGCTCAATCATCTCATCTTCGATTGATGTCTTTATAGCAAACATGGCTTTGCAGACTTTCACCTTCCATTTACGCAAAGCCGTGGCATCTGTTGAAGCGGGCGGCGTTGCGTCACTTCCGGTGACATACTCCAACAAATCTTGGCTCTCAGGTATGACACCATACACGATTGCCATGTGCTATAATTGTGATTATTTAATTTTTAATATTACTCACCGAAAAATCCGCCATCGTGACTTAGTTTTGTTGCCTTTGTCAAACACTAAGTAAGCTAGGTCCCAGACAAAATGACTCCACGGTCCCGGATCAAGCGCACGAACAAGAATCGTTGAGTGATTCTTCTCAAACGGTGAATAATATCCTCCGACCTTTTACTCCGGCAGTGGCGACGCGTCGTTGGTCCCCGACCAAATATCACCACCACAAAAAACTACGCCCGATCGACAAGGCTCCGATACCACTTGTTGTGTTGTAAGCGGTAGGTCCAAACACTTGGAATATAGAACTTGATATTTTATTGATACACAAAATATACAACAACTGGGACACTTGAAAAATATAAGAAGAGAGCAACTAGAAAGTGTTTAATGTGGGAGACTCACTTCACAACTTGTGTGTGTTGTGTTGTGTTGTTGGCCTAAGTTACAACTCCTACTTATAGGAAAGGTAAGAATATCCTAGAAAAAGTGGTAGATCCTTCTAGAGAATATGCACACTAGATCTTTCTAGGCAAAGTGTGCATTGGATATTTATCTAAGTATTTTTTTAGAATTCTAGACTATTCTCTAAGGAAATAATTTCTAGATTTTTCCCATGTACTAGTTGTAGAATAATCTAGAAGTCATTGACTTCTAACAATAAGTTGTAGTATGAAATGTATGCATGTGTATTGACACTTGTCATTATCTTAGAGTGCTGACAGTAAAGTTTGTTAGAGTTTGTTATGGTGTATTCACCATATATTCTCAGGGCTGTAACACTTGGTACTATTGAGAGATGAATTCTCTGAAACATTTTGATCTATGAAAATTCTTCCAGATTTATCTTTTACTTTGTTGCTTTAACTTTGCTTAACCATACATAATATTTTTCGAGGTTAATTATCTGCCTTGAACATTTTTCATATTTATTTAGGATATCACCCATAACCATATCTGATTGAGAATTAGCTTCTCGAAAACATAAGTTATCGTTCTTTAAAAGAAAATGACTAAGATGTATTATCGCTTCCAAAATAAACACCTCTACGATGGCCATCTTTTACGCCTCGTGAATCAATGTTGATAGCCCTTCAACACAAAGACGGCATTAACATGGATGTTCATGAATGGCGGTGGTGTTAATGGACGGCATAAATATGAGTATATGCCTCAAAGCCGAGTTTTAATCGGATTAAAATTCCGAATTTATCTCAATGTGGTCTTATTTGATAGGTTGCTAACTGTTAACCTGAACATAATGTCTTATCAAAATACTTAGTATGCTTTTGGTTAATGACTGGCAACTAAATATATTGGCAATCATCTCTTGGTATGTCTCCTATTGTGATTTTTTTGCTTCCGCTTTTTCCCTTTTCCTCATGTTTTTAGCAAATGATTCTTTGTTTTATGAAATGATGTTATGCATTTAGATTTTTCTTTTTCGTAATTGTTGATACTCATTTTGTAGGTGATTGTTGATGAATGAGACTATTGACAATGGTGGGATAACAACCTACGAGAACCAATGATGCATGCTTGTTGAGGACAGTGGCGGACCTACATACAGCTAAGGGGGGTAACTGCCCTCTTAATCCGAAAAAATCCTACTAATATATCTAGTATGTATCTTGTTTGCCCCCCTTAAATTATTTATTTGTCTCTTTAAAATTTTTATTAGCCCCTCCTTACCCGAGATCCTGCGTCCGCCACTGGTTAAGGATGAGGGAGTTTACTGTTTTTGTAGGTTGATACGCCAAAAGAAGTTCTAATGTATATTTTGGTATGTTTTGATGCATGTTTTTTGCTACTTGGTTTATGTAATCTTTTGCTACTTGATGTAATGTAAGATCTCTTGATGATCTTCAACTATTTGCACTTATGATATATATGTATGTCTGTTAATGTAAGTCTTCTTGGTGTTGTTGTTTGCTTAATTACATGTGTTTGGCTATTTGATTAAATGATTCAGAATTAATGTCATAATAGGTCTAAAAGGCTGGTGCATTTTGTGGCTATTAGGGCGCTTCAAAACGACCCACTAGGGTTTTGTTGGGGCATTTGGTCTTGTAAAATAGCTGTTATGTATTGCACATGTTAAGACATTTCAAAACTCCTCATTCGGAATCAATAAGGGCGTTTGAACATGCATCTATACAGCTCTTATTATGACTCGAAGAAATGCCCTAACAGGTTGCTAATGTCGCATTTTTAAGGGCGTTTTAAACCGCCCTATCAGGGCTTTGTTAGGACGTTTTCCAGGTATCCTATAGTGACTTAAAACAACGCCCTTAAGCCTATTACAATGTCGACAGAAAGGGCGTTCCATCAAAACGCCTTTAGTGTGAACACGCCCCAACAGAAGTGTATATAGGGCGTTTTAGAACGCCCTTAAAAGCCTTTTTTGGAGCAGTAATTTGAATCTGAATCCGTACTAAAAATGATAAGATTTATAATAAATAAATTATGTATGAGCGTATAACAATATTTCAATGTTTTTTAATATATATATATCTATATATATATACTAGAAATATTGTTTCACTACTTTAATAAAATAAAAACATATAGATCAAGGCAGCCATGGCCATTATGATCACTCTTAAAATAGAAACTTATATATTTGTAATGTATACATGTTTTTAGAAGTTTGATGATGCATAAAATGCATGCGACAATATTGTACTTGAAAAACATTGCTAAGAGCCCACTGTTATTATAAAGGAAGAAATTCTATATATTCGGAATGGTAATTTGTATCAGATCGGATCATTATATGGGCGTCACTCCAGTAGAAAAAAAAAATGTTACTGTCAAATAAAATTGTCACGGTATAAATATTAGTATGTTGATCATTGTGGAAACAAAATCATTGTAGAGATGAGTTTGATACATTGATACCACTTTTTCCTTGTTAAACGAAAAGATGCTCAAGCATTATTAGCCCTTCGCTAAGCTTGATGAAGAATTGTTTCCAAGAATCATGAGTGCCAAGACGGCTAAAGAAGCGATGGAAAAGTTGCAGGAGGAGTTTCAAGGCAATGAAAAGGTACGAGTCTCAAAACTCCATTCATTGAGGAGAAATTTCGAGAATTTAAAAATGAAAGAGTCAGAGAATGCTAAAGACTACTACACAAGAGTAGATTCATTAGCAAATCAATTGCGGGCGAATGGAGAAGACGTCCCAGAGAAGAAAATTGTGGAAAAATATTAATTACATGTACAGAAAAATATGATCCAATCATTACAGCTATTGAGCAGTCAAAAGATTTGGAAAAATTGTCTGCTTCAGAATTGATGGGGTCTTTAGAAGCTCATGAACATAGATTGGAAAGGCGTCACGAAGGCACAACTGAAAATGCTTTTCAATCTAAGTTCAAAACTCCGTCACAAAAATCAAAACAAAATGATCGGAGATCAAATGAAGGTTCTAAAAATACAGAGCTTCCAAACAAAACATTTTCTCATTCATGGTATATGCAAGAGGAAAAGCCATTTGGAGAAAGATCTGTTGGTTTAAAGGAAAACCACAATGCAAAAATTGCAAGAAATTTGGTCACGTCGAGAAGGTATGTCGGTCAAAAGGAATCATCAAGCTAACTTTTACGAAGAAAAGGACGTCGAAGACAATCTCTTCTATGCCTGTCAAGTAGCAACAGAGAAAATAAAGATACATGGTATCTTGACAAATGATTCTGACAATCACATGACAAAAGATGAATCCATCTTTTGCCATCTTGAAAATTCAAGACAAATATTAAGATAGAAACGGCGACTTTATGGAGGCTACTGGAAAAGGCACTATTGTCATTAACACAAAGAAGGGCAAAGCGATACATAAATGAGGTGCTCTTGGTACCAAGTATAGATCAAAATCTATTAAGCGTCGGACAAATGATGGAGAAAGGATACTCGTTGCATTTTGAAGGAGATTCTTGTACAATATATGATAAGAAAGATAAATCCTTCAAATTGCAAAAATAAAAATGAAGGAAAACGATGCTTTCCGATCCAATGGAGTTATGCAAGAGATGTCGCAATGAAGGCACAAGATGACGACTCGTGGTTATGGCACGAAGGCTTGGTCACTTCAATTTCAATGGATTAAAAATACTACATCGAAGAACATGATGAAAGATCTCCCAACTATAAAGGCACCCGATCGTGTGTGCGAAGGATGCATGCTCGAAACAACATCGACAACCATTTCCCCGGAAAAGCTTGGAGAGCGAAGAGCCATTAAATTGGTGCACACGGACGCGTTTGGCCCAATGCGCACTCCTTCACATGAACAAAATAGGTACTTCATTCTCTTCATTGATGATTATACCGTAATGACATGGGTTTATTTTATGCGTGAAAGATCGCAAGTATATGAAATATTTAAAAATATAAGGCCCATGTCGAAAACAAAGTGGTCACTACATGAAGACCATAAGAAGTGATCGAGGCAAAGAATATACATCTAGAGAATTCAACAAGTTACGTGAAGATGAAGGCGTGAAGCATCAATTGACAGCTTGGATACGCTCAGAAACAAAATGGTGTATCGTAACGCAAAAAAATAGAACCGTTATGGAGACAAAGCAAGAGCTATGCTAATGGAGAAAGGACTTCAAAACATTCAGGCGGCAGAGGCGGTGCATCTGCATCTACTTGCTAAACAGATGTCCAACCAAAGCCGTTCAGACAAAACACCATTCAAGCTCCTGAGGTGGGCGAAAGCCATCAAGAAAGCATCTTAGAGTCTTCGGCTCCATCTGCATATGTTCACATTCCTAAAGAGAAAAGGAGTAAATTGGATGAAAAGACAGAGAAAGGTATTTTCTTAGGCTATAGTACACAATCAAAAGGTTACCGTGTCTATAACTTAAGAACAAGAAAGCTTATTGTCAGTCGAGACGTCGAATTTGACGAGGAAGCAAGCTTTAATTGGGAAACAGAGGAAGTTGAAAGGAAAACTATTAATATGGCACCACTTCTACGAACCAACGAAGAAGTCAACCGTCAACCAGAATCACCAGCTCGCGCTATCATTGAAGAAACATCACAAGATGAAAGTTCTTCTCCAGAGACACCACCAAGGAAGACAAAATCTTTGAGTGAGATATATGAGAGATGCAATCTCACCTTGATAGAACCAGGAAGTTATGAAGAAGCTTCCAAAGAAGAAGTTTGGAGAAAAGCAATGGAAGAAGAAATTAAGATGATAAACAAGAATGAAACGTGGGAGCTAGTAAGTCCATCTCCAGACAAAGAGGTCATCGGTGTAAAGTGGGTCTATAAAACAAAGTTTAATCGTGATGGCTCAATCCAAAAACACAAAGCAAGGCTTGTAGCCAAATGCTACTCTCAATAGTTTGGAGTGGATTACAACGAGACATTTGCTCTCGTTACACGATTGGATACGATCGTGCATTAATTGCCCTCTCGCACAAAATGGATGGAAAATCCATCACCGGATGTTAAATCAACATTTCTCAATGGATACCTTGAGGAAGAAATTTACGTTGAGCACCTCAAGGATTTATCGTGAAAGGAGAAGAAGACAAAGTACTAAAGTTAAAGAAAGCTTTATACGGGCTCAAGCAAGCCCCACGGGCTTGGTATAGCGAGGTTGATAACTACTTCATCACGCAAGGTTTCGGGAGGAGCAAAAGCGAGCCTACACTTTACATTAAGACACGAGATACAAATGATGGACTTATTGTTTCCTTATCGTTGATGATCTCATCTTTACAGAAACAATGAGGACATGATCAAGAGTTTTAGACAAGACATGATGAAGACGTTCAAATGACGGACTTGGGATTAATGCACTACTTCCTTGGAATCGAGGTAAACCAAAAGAAAATGGGATTTTCATTTCCCAAAAGAAATATACTGAGATAGTCTTCTTGAAAAGTTCAAGATGAAAGAGACAAAGGGCTCCTCATATGGAGACTGTTGATGAAATTCGTAAAAATGGTGGCAAATGCGTCCATCCTATTCTTAGGCAAAGAAATGCCAAGCTCAAGTGCTCCTTTGAATCTTCTGGACCGAGTGATCAACATTAGTGTTGCTGAAGGATTAGTTGAAACAGATTCATGCTTTTCAAGCTTTCCCCAACCAAAATCTGCATCATAATCATGCACATTGCGTTGTGTGGATCCAACAATATAAATGAGCGTCGACCCAGCTGGTGCCGCAGTTGTTGATTGGGGCGGCGATATCCAATCTCCTCTCAGAATTCCTTCGTAGTCATGTAACCTCCTGTGGATAGCATCTCCAATGGCGGTTGCAGCTACCGACAACCCTTCATTTCCTACAAGTTGCTCATTAGTCGATACCACCATACAAGGCACTATGCAATTTCCAAAGTAATTTTGAGGTATCGGCGGAGCAAAACGTTGTCGGCAGTTGGTAAAAGCACATAAGTTTGCTGCATGTTTATCCTCTTCCACCTTTTCTCTTACGACGGTGTCTAATGATTTTGACAAGCATGTCCAGATCAGTGCAGATGTCACAGTGAAAGTTGACAGATTATTACTACTACCGGTTAAGTTGGGATTTTTTGACGAAATGAATTTCTTGAGCTTCAAGATATCAATAGGGAGTAAGATGAAGGTGGCTCGAACTTCATCTTTAGAAATTGTTGGATTTAGAACAGTAGGCGTGTGCCCTGAGATTTGAGCAGTTTAGTCTCATTGTAGATTTTTCGACGGAGGTGAAATGGATCTTGCACCACAGATCTGTCGTACATAGGTCGAGAAGAAAGTGGAAGGAACTTTAATGAATCTCCATTGGATTTGTCAATCAAAACCCATAATTTATTAAAATGCATAAAAGAACTGGCATCACCAACAACTTGATGAAGATTGCGTCCAATGCATATACCGGTGTTGGAGAACACCGTGACCTGTAAAATATATATATAAGTGGTGCCATCAAGTAGAATCAACCCAAGAAACATTTGTAAATCAGCAGCACCAAACTTTTTTTCTTTCCGGGGCAAATTGAAGACATGAACATGGCCATCTGTTTTTTTTTTTTTTTTCCGGATACGAAAGATTACATACACACCCTGATTATGCCCTTAACGGGGCTTGAACCCTGGTCTCTAAGAGCCTAGCTAACCACAACGCCGATGTACTGAGTACTGAACATGGTCATCTTAACAGCGTTTATAATACATTAAGTATCATAAGACATTTTTACACCATTGGTTATTACAAAACCCATATAAATCAATATGTCCTACACTATGATCAATTGAAGGGAAAAAAATGTGTTATGCACTTTATTGTGACAATCTTATTATGGAAAATTATGGACTAGCTGCAATTTCTTTCAATATAACCTTACTTGTGTGCACGAGACATGTAATGATACTACCAACAGTTGTGGATTCATGAATTATTCTAGGGTGTGTCATCCGGGTAAATTTAAAAATCCATAGGCGTCCAAACTACCGTTTTTAACGTCGTTTTAATACTAAAAAAAATTTTGGTGCGTCCAAACTACCGTTTTTAACGTCGTTTTAATACTAAAAAAAAATTTGGTTTCAGTGAGGTCACGTGTCTCTATTGGATATGTTGAATCCGTCCTGACTACTAAAACATTTGATACACAACGATAGACAAAAATATTTTACACCATTAAACAGGCTAGGTTCGATTTTGCATGTTTTTCACTCGATCGTGGTCGATATGAGTATAAAACTTGGAGTTTTTTAGTCGAATCGAATCAAACCCAAAGAGTATTGATTCGATTCGGCTCGATTACGTTCTCATTCTCACAACGGATGTATCACAATACATTTTTTTCCTGATTATTTACAGTGGACTTCATCATTTAATTATTGAGTTGTATATAATGATCAATTTTGTAAAACAGTATTAGTGTTAGTCGTTAAGACAAAAACATAATAAAAGTTTACTCAACAAAAAAACCATAATAAAAGAATATTAGTAGAATATTAGTGTCACTCGTTATAACATAAGTTTATAATATTATCATAGGTCTCATATTACTAACCGAAATCTTATATAATTATCAATCAATAATGTAAAACTACCTGTGTGTGTGGCAGTAATATGTCTCTAATGAAAAATTAAACACTAAAATAAAATAACATAAAACACGAATGGATCTATGGACTATGGGTTCCAACAGGGGATTTTTTCTGATCTGCCACCACTTTCTGGTGCATTTTGTGGATATACCACCCAAGGCAAAAAAATACAATTTTGGGACGCGATTTTCTCCTATTTTTTTCACACCGATCTTAAGGTCCTCAAATCTCACTATTGGGGTAAATCGACAATGGAATGGTATTTTCTGAAATTGGGCTTCTCAAGAGTGGTAGATCAACAAAGCTCCCGTTCCAACAGCCATTACCTGTAAAGCAAAAAGTGGTAATACTTCGTCGCCGGAGGTTACAATCGGTTCTGGCAGCTGCGGAATCAAATCGTAGAATTTATAAGAATCCCTCTGCTGATCTCCGGTGAGATAATCAAAATCCATGCTCGATTCTGCAATTGTTAAAGAAACAGTGTCCCCTTTCTTGTAACGCAACTCCGGCATTCTATCGGAGGAATCTACCGGCCAAATCAAATTCCCGGCTAACGGAAGAAAGTGTTTGAGAACAAGGGAAACAGACGATTTAATGGATGAAATGATAAATTTAGAGTTGGGACAAGGATGGCAGAATCTGTAGAAATGCAGATGCTGTTCTGCATCAGAGATCAACCATTGCATGTCGAAAAACGACAGTGGGACTGTAAACTCGGCGACGGCGTCCGGTGGTGGCGCAACACGGCATTTCTCAAGAACTTTGATATCGGAATTTGCTGCCATCTTAATAAATCAGATTAATTGGATTCAATGGTTCCATGTGCATTATATTGATGCGTGTTCCAGCAAGTTTGACACTATTTCTTTAATATACTTTTTTTTTTCTTTAATATACTTCACCTTCTCCAAAGCATAATGTGAAGTCAAATTCATTAACGAATTAAACAAATATATATCCAGGTTGTGGATAATGCTATGAATTACTCCCTCCGTCTCATTTTATTTGTCTGACTTTTTATATATACATATTAAGAAAAGTGTAGTTATTGCTCTAAATCTCATTAAATGATCCGATATTTTTACATTTATGCCCTTTAAGTAGTTGTTGAAGTATTTAATACTATACGTTTTTTATCGTCAATATTGTAAAGATGTAAGGGCATTTGAAGAAATTTTGATAATAAATACACAAAATAAACATTTATTTTATGACAAAACAAAAAAGAAACTGAACAAATAAAATAGAACGGATGAAGTACAACAAACTTTAGAAAAGAATCTTTGCTCATACTCAAAAGGCAAAGACTTTCCTTAAAAAATAGGGGATGGGAGAAAAACATGGCGTTGAATTTTTCTAAACACTTGTTGGCAATTGGGTCGGTGAAAAACCAGTCGACTGAAATCGAGTAAATACTCTAAACAATCGAGTAATTTAATTTTTTTTGTAAAATTTGGTTTTTTGTGACGTTCGGAACACATACAATCCCCAAATGCAAAACACGAACAATTATCGATCTTCATAGTATACCCTCTGACATATCACAATACATTGAGTCTTGTCAAAGACACTGTACTACAAGAAAAATGGGATTCAGTGACGACCAACATGCGTCACGTTTTATGTAAATTTCGTCACATTTGGTTACTTGTGACGAAATTCAAGCGTCACTAAGGTCGTCACCTATCATAAGTCACGAAATGTATTATGTGACGAATTTACCATTCATCACTATTTCATTGCATATGTGACGAACGCTTCATCACGTATTAAATTTTTCATATTCATTTTACATACATCAATGACGCCAAAGTCATCACGTATTACTTAAATAAGTGACGACACGTCTTTCTCACGTATTGTACGTTTAAGTGACGAATAATGTAGGAACCAAATGCCCTGGTTTTACAATATATGACCCTGTGTTCGTCACAGTTTTACACGACACATGATGAAATATGTAACACTTAATATGTTTATATGTGATGAAGCCTACATCACCTAATGTTCTCATATGTTACGTGAAGTCATAATCATTTAATGTCTTTGCATGTTATGAAGTATCTATCACCTTGTATTGTTCTGTGTGAAAAAAATTGCATCACATGACAAAAATATATATACAATAATAATAATTTGATAACAAAAGTCATAAAATCCAAATCATTGCATAAAAGGATTGGACGATATGCTAAAGATTGATTTATTCCCTTGTTCAGAAGTCTACCAAATCTGAATAATGGTAGAAGAGTTGCATATAATTGCAAATCGTTCATATCAACATGATCATGCCTACTAGCTAATCATAATAGTCGGACTAGTATTATATGATAAAGAAGTTTTTCAGCAAGACATACATGTGAGCCAAGTTTCAACTTCTTGTTCCGCTATTTACCTTTGACAATGTTGAAGTTTTGAAATATGTAGCTTCATCCGGACCATCATAATAACTAATTGAAGGATCTTATACAAGATTTGGTGAAATAAACCATAATAATGATTTTCTAACTTCCACAATAATATAGTGTACACAAGTTCAACAATAGCCAAAATGGAACTACATTCATTCAAAATTTCATGAACACAAGCTTTAAGAAACTGTATAAAATAAGAACCACATCCAATTAAGATGCACTGTCACGTGATACCAGAACTTTTGACGCTTGATTACTGCTACAATTGCATTTCAATACGAAAGAGGCTAATCTATCTTTGTTCACACAAATTTGTTCATGAAAAATGTGTTTGCGGGGAGAGCACATCCAGTTCTTTGTGTTGGCCATTTTTTCATGTATAGAATATCAAGATGGCTTTTATACCTGACCAATGAAAAGAACTGACCACTAGCCCTGAATCCATATTGTACAATCCAACTATGGTTTTGTGTGAACAAGACATAATGAAATGTTATGCAGTTACACAAGTTCTATTGAAGACACTGAAGTGTGAAGATGCCAAAATAAAATATAAGACAAAAAGGCAAGTGAATTAAAAAAGTTAACATCACTTTTTTGGTGATCCTGAAGAAAAAAACTTAAAATAAACCTGATGCACTTGTGTTGCTCCACTACCATTTGCCTTCTTCAATTTGAAATAATACATAAAATCAGTCATTTGGAAACCTCAACAACAATGGTTCCATCAATGGAAATTTTATCCCTGTTTATGCGATCAAGCAGTAAAATAAACTACAGCTATTAGAAAGGAAAAAAAAAAAACCTTGATATCCGTAGTCATAAAAGAACAGAGAATGTTTACGCAACAGTGTTCAATACCCTTATATAGCTTGCAAATCAACATAACTGTTAGGACATTTAAAAAAATTCAGAGCACAATACACCATAATTGAAGGCTATGAATTTTTTATGCTATTTCAGAAACATATTGAAGATACACTAAAGGATAATATTTATAAAAAAAAAAAACACCACAGCAAGAATACATCCTAGAAGAGCAAATTTTCTCATCAGTCAACATTCAAGTCACCGGAAACAAACCAAAGGGAAAATCAAGAATCCAACATCATTCAAATATTATCATACCTGAACTAGAGATGAAAATTCGGGAAATCACAAAAGACAGATTCTCCATCAAAAATTCTGCAAGAAAAACAAAAGACAAAAAGTGTATTGTGCATGAAAATCCTAAAGGAAAAGTCACTTACCACAAGAAAGAATCGGTAATGATCCATATACACATAATCGCCATGAAGAAGGAGATCGTGATTTTGTGCTGGGTTTTGTGGATCTGGAGTAATTTTTTAGGGGTTGAGAAAGAAAGTGCGGCAATAAAGTAGGAGAAACCCACATCAGTTTTAGATCAAGGCGCCGAAAAATTCCCGCTTACGTTCTCGTAATGAAAATGAAAATGAAAATGAAAATAATGTGTGACGAGTAATTTCTTAAAATTTTAGAAAACTTACGAATGGCTCAAGTGTGATGATTATCAAAACATCCTCATACAACATATGATTATGTGACGAAATTTGAGGTGTCACATTTTCTTTCGTCACAAAATCTCATTTTTAATGTCCTAAGATTAAACAGAGTCTTCTTTCAACATAAGGGTACTGGAAACAGTAATACAAAAATATCTGAGTTTATACCCAACAATGTGTATAACATAAAAGAGTATGAAAACAAATTTGTCTTGATGGTAGAACTATGGTATGGAGAAACATTAAGCAATTCAATATTGCAGATTCAACCATTGAATGCAAATATATTGCAACTTCTAAAGTTTCTTAGGATGCTTAATGACTCACAAAGCTTCTTTTCTTTCTTTCTTTCTTTCTTTTTTCTTTTTTTTTTTTTTTTTGGATTTTGAAAGGTCACAAAGCTTCTTCCAGATAATTTAATAATGACATGACTTAAAAATAAGTAATGATTGGTCGGTGCATTCTTTCTTTTATTTTTCGTTGTAGATGAATCTTGTACTAACTTGTTTTTGTCATAAAGCTAGTTTTCTTCTAATCATATTTTTAAACCGTAACACTTTCACACAAGAAACATACCAACGTTTTTTTGCTGACGGTTATGTGTCCTTTGTCCTTTTTATTTTTCTTTTATAAACAAACAAGGTGGTGGATCAAGGGGACAAGGAAAAAAAATAGGAAACTAATATGTTCACTCCTCACTTGCATTCCATGTATATTTCCCTATTATTTTCACTATTGATCTACATGCATGACCCACTGATAAATATAGGTTTCACCATGATCAATAGTGAAAAGTGTTGCAGTTATGCATGAAGTACGATTGGGAAGTGAATATAAATCACCACCCAAAAATTATAAACTATCGCATCCAGCGACATGGTTACATGTGGATACAAGAAAGGAAAGTTTGAGGATATGGTTCGTATTGTGGATCTTAGATGTTTTAGAAGTGTAAAATTTCTTTTATTGTAATTTCATTGAAATTATTAGTTTGGTTAATGAAATCACTGCAAAAGCCTCGCAATCTACCCATAGAATAACCCCAATAGATTTAGGGATCAAGAATAGACTATTACACCCCTAGTTTTTTTTCTAAACACAAAAAAAAAGTGCTCTATGTTATTATAAAGGGAGAAATCTTAATATGAATATAACTTTCAATTTATCGGATTGTTTGATGGACATCAAATGTGTAAAATTACCGAAATATTGTCATAACAAATTTGTCACAAAACATGACATGACAATCTTTTACTACATTAATCATGGGGAAGGGGCCAGAAGGACCAAAAAAAAATCATTAATGAGCCCAGAATGACGTTACTACATTTTATGTGATTAAAAAGGACAAACTCATAATATATGGACAAAAATACCCTTTTACACATTAAACATGTAGTAACGCTAGATAAAGTGTAGTAACAGCCAAAAAAACAAATAGTAACAACCAAGAAACAAATAGTAACAACCAAGAAACAAATAGTAACAACCCATAAAATGTAGTAATATCCAATGAAAAAGTAGTAACAGCCAATAAGTCAATAAACAAATAGTAACAACCCATAAAATAGATAAAGTTACATCAAAAAATGTAGTACCATGAGTAACAGTTAATAAACATGTAGTAACAACCCATAAAATGTAGTAACAGCCAACAAACAAAGTTGTAACAGCCCATAAAATGTAGTAACAGCCAATAAACAAGTAGTAACAGCCCATAAAATAGATAAAGTTACATCAAAAAATGTAGTAACGTTAAAAAATTAATAGTAACAAACCTAAAATTTAAAATAAAAAATAAATAAAATACAACATGCTTCTCCAGCAACCATGGCCGCCGTTAACTCTTCTCCGGTGCACATGGCCCCAGCCCGACTGCCTAAGCACCGTTGCCGCCGCCATCAATCTGGTGCCTATCGTTCAATCATTCAATCTAGTGCAAATCCACCTTGTCCGTCCCCTCAAACACTATCTATATACCGCTTCCCATGGACGATTCCGGCCGCCGGGTGTGACGTACCGTCCCGGATACCGAGTCTTTATCCGGAAAGAATGCCCGGCATGCATATATTAACTTATTAAATCGTCAAAATTAATATATACATAAGCCTCGTAACAATCAATCAGAGTAAAAGCGGAATAAATTAAAACTAAAGATGACTCGGAAAATGAATGTCAAACGACAAACAACGGATCACCAAGTCCCAAAATCTACGTCTAGGAAAGCTGACCGACAAAACAACGAAATAAATGTCGTTGTGACTTATTACATCCCAAATGAAACTGAAAAGATACTAAAGACTATCTCTCAAAAACCGAATAATAGATTGCATAAAATAAATGTATTTGTCAACGTAACTCTTGAGCCTAAACATCAGCTCCGTTAACTCCATCGTCATAACCAAGATCATCATCATCCTGACAACCACCTTCTCGGGGTGGGGACAATAAAGAGAAAGGGGTAAGTACTTACGTACTCAGCAAGGGGTAGAAGAAACGGTTACACACAACATATAACATATCATACATAACAAGTAAATTCTACAATATCTACCACATAGGTTGCATTAAATACACTCCCTTCTGCTAGATCTGTTAGCACCATCACGAGAAATTATCTATGTTACATTGTAATTCAAGGACACAATGCCCGAATGATGGGTATGCACCGGGACATATTCAGCACCTCATATGGCACGGATGGTTCCGTGTGGAACATTTCCCAAAACCCGAATATTGTTCGTTACGTATGAGAAATGATTCCATGCTGCAAATCATAAATGTGTCTCACCAAGAGTTACAACGTTTTAGCTTTTAGACTCATCACATATGTTTATTACGTAGTTAATCTAACCACCTAAATTCATTCCACTTAATAGTCTTCCTAAGGACATCTAGTCCTAGATAATCTAGATTAACTACCTAGCACGTTGTAAAAGGCGTCAATGACTACTAAACCAATGACTCCGCAAAGTCTAAACAACCGCCTTCTGGGCTACCACCTTCTCCCCGCAGAGGGTCTCAGTTGTGGCGATTGATGCTAAGGCACCTGAAGTCGGAAGTTAGACTTTACCACATTCCAATTAAAGTCTCAAAGACATACATACCACATTGTATCAAATTGTACACACGAAATCATAAAAATAAGTTGAACACGCATCTTAGCGCCCGCCAAACACCTTTGTACCCATTATATCATAACACGATGTAACTATAACCATAAATTATACCCACCGTACCAGTTAAATAAGTTGACACTTGGTTATACATAAGTTTTACCATAACAATCAAATTTACTAAATCAACTATTCATATATATAAAAGCTCCCAGAACCGAAAAAGAACATATTCTAAAGACCAACTCACTGTGAACAACCCTTTTATCAACGAACTGTGTTGAAATCCCGTTTTGTAAACAAAACTTTACTATGTAGATCAAATAGGCTTGGTAATCTTTTTACTGTGTCTAACTTCTTTCATGTATATATATATATATATTTGGCTTACTGCATATTAATTAACTAAAATACTACCTATCTGTACCAACATGTCCAGAGCCGAAAACATATATAAAAAGCGATTGAAGGCATACCTCCCTACTTTATTTTTTTTTTCTTTTCTACGGCACCTACAGGCAAACATCAAAAGCAATAGGCATCAAGTCCTATTTTTATTTTATTTTTCCTTCTCCTTCTTTCGGCATTCTCAGGCAACAATCATACTTATATAAAATAAAAAAAGGGAAACAGACGTATAACACAAAATAACAATAATAATGAATAAATTAACACGCAACTAAATACCGTTGAACACCCCCTTACCTTGATATTTCGTAAACGAAATTGAAAGCAAATCCCAAAACAACGCCTTGAATTCTCAACTCCAGACGCTTCTACGAATACCCTACGATTCAAATGACGAGTTACGATTAGCCAACTATCCAAACACCGAAGACGCAGGTTCAATCCTCACGAACTCATGAATTCTAAACTAGGGCTAGAATCGAAAGCTTACCGTTTATCAAACCATTTGTATAGAAATGATCCTCTTCTCGCGGTGATCAAAATCCTCTACTATCCTCTACACAAAAGCTCGATCGATCAACCTCGATTTTGGAAGATTACGTTTCTCCTTTTTCTTGCGTCAATGTCGTCGCTCCTCTTCTTAATTCGCAGGAAAGATTGCCGTGAAAGATTAATGAGAAAATAAGGGTTATTTTCCATTTATAACCATAATTAAATCCATTAATTAAAAATAATTAATTCCTTATTAATTATTAGTTTTTTAGGAATCGTCACCACCAATCGACGAGGAATCTCCGTCGAGTCACCCATCTTCCATTCCATTGAGGACGGTGAAAGCCATGTGTGGATCCACTTAGTAACACCGATCTGATTCCGTCGAGTCCATCGATCTGATTCGGGTGTTTTCAAAAAGAACAGAACACAACTCTGCAGCATCCCCCTTTAATTCATCGATGTTGATGCTCCGTTTCTGAGGGCATCTCCGGCATCTGCGCACAGGCGGCCAAAATCATCAATAGGAGAGAATCGGACATTCAAAGCTCCGATTTTGACCACAGAATCACCAAGCCAGCATCGAAATGAAGAGCTACGAATCCAAAGCTGCAAATGCCTTCCATAATTGAGATGATTCGGTTGCAGATAATCCAAAAAGAAATCACAGCTTTGAAGCCTTCACGAGATATGTGTGGCTATGTGACTTTTCCAAAAACGAAATTGACAATGTGAAAGAGAAATTCGGTTGAATAGGTTGAGTGTTTTAGGGATAGAATATTAGAATTATCAGGTTAAGGGTGTTTTGGAAAATTTACACAGGTTTTGTCCTGATTAATTATCAGTATCATTGGATCCTGATTTATTTATCAATATGTCATTGCTGACAAAAACCTATTTTTTAATTTCAGAAAAAGAAGGCAAGTTTATCATTCAAAAATCAAAAACGATACCATGCACTGATGTATGTCCCGAATGAAAGGGAGTGGTATTGTCAAAACATTATTTGGTAATGTGTACCGAGACAATTTCCTTGCTTTTCTCTTTTGCTTTACCAAGAAATTGTTTTGGTATTATCGAATAATTTCTTGGCAATAATGGTAACCAATATACTAACCCCGTCCCATAAAAATTGTCCATATTTTACTTGGTACAAAGATTAAGAAATCAATTAATGTGTAGCAATGTAAGTGCTAATAGACATATATATCTCTATCACATAATAAATGCATCTATTGGAATGTAAAATGAACATACAAACATTAAATAAAAACATAAGGGTATGTGTGGAAAAAATGCATTAAATGATGTATTGGTTTTGTAAATGGACACTTTTTATGGGAAAACTAATTTTCAAAAAGTGGACATTTTTTTATGGGACGGAGGTAGTATCTCTGAAAGTGATTTGAGTGGTTCGAGTTTTTTGATTTATTTTTAAGCTTCAAAGTGCGGTCCTAATGTTTCGGTGTATTTTTGAGTGGGAAAAAAAATCGGTGTCCGCTTCATCATTGATTCAAAAAATCAGGGAATGGGATGAAAACACGATGTTGAATCCTTAAACACTTCATGACAATTTGGGTGCCTATAAAGCCTTTTCCTTTGTCAAATGTAACTTTGGGTAGAGAATACGGAAGGGAGTGTCTATTTGATATTGACGTGTGTATGACCCGAGTTATATATGTGGCACCCAATTATGCAATTGATCTTTTAAACAAAGCGGGTCTAACGAGCTCAATGTTGTATCAAAACTCAAATATTATTTGACCTTAAAAAGACGGTCATCCTCTAGTGAAAAAAGATACTAAACCATATCAACACGGCACGGGTCGTTCTCTAGATACCAAAGTATGTTCGGTACAAGATACATGGTGCATGCTCACCTCGGTCTAGGCACCCACAACTCGATATAAGTCTTGACGAGCTTAGACAGGTTACATAGTCAACATGACTTAAAGCCACTTCAACTAATGGTGCCATGATCTATGCATACAAGGGCATGATTACACCAGGACCGCCCCATAATTGCCTCAGACTATTGACCACGTCTTCAAGGACGACATAATCTACCCCCCCACACACACACACACACACCAGTGAGGCATATAAAATGATCATCTATTCCAACCTTTAGAACTATGTTACAATAGCTTGTAGGCACTCGATTTTTTGTTGACCCTGCAGCTTTACCACATCAACAAAATTCACCTTTTACAGTAGTGGGATTATACTCACAGAGTCCGATTATCCGGTCCTTGACCCAATTTTTCTTGGTGACGATTTGAGTATAGAGAGATATGATATTTGACTTAGTAATATCTATGTTGAACAATTCACAAAAATATACTACATTGCATACACTTGACAAATTCACTTCATTCGGATTGACAGTTTTTTTTTTCTCTGTTTTTTTTAATCAATATGAAATAATTTAACACGAGTTTCAAGCTTTATTAAACTTAAGTTCGACGTAGTTTGAGTTCGGCTCGAATTCTCAAAACTTATTTGAATCGATCTCAACCCATTTTTAAATTTTTTTTGTGTGGAGAATAAAACTTGTTTGAATCACACTTCGGGATTTTAATACTTCATTGAATTTCCACTCAAGTTTAAGAACAAAAATACTCATGCTAAAGCACAAAATTGAGAAAAAAAATAATATGTTTAACTTATATAGAGCATTACTCTTTTGGTATCGCCTCATTTATACTTCAAATCATCAAAATGTGAATGAATTTTTTCTCCAATTACAATCACTCTTAGGAACGGTACATAAAATGAAAAATGGATTTGACCGTTTCTTGTTGTTGCAATTAGATTAAGCTTACGGATCTTTGCTATAAAAAAAATAAAAAAAATAAAATAAAAAATAAAAAAGATTAAGCTAGCTACGGAGAATGCAACATTTGTGTGAACAACAAGATAGGCTATTATGAGCTACAATTTGTTGGAGCTTGAAGCTTTTGAAACAGCTCTGTGTTTTTGTTTTAATCGTTTCAGTCCAAATATCTAGAATGGCTAATCATTTACTGGCATTAATGGTATATTTAAATCGACGTGTAAGTCGGCAATTGCAGCGTCAAACCTTTTATTTTTATACTGTACAAGTGTTTTGTAGCATTCAAATTTTGAAAATCTATTTCTGACACATTACTCTATTTAAAAGTTGAGATATTTTAAAGGGTAAACCCTACCCCGAGGGTTCCCACTCCCCCTGTCCCACGAGATGAGTGGAGATTTTACATACATTACATAAATTTGTTAATTGTGGCTATTTATTTATTTTTAGCTGAAAGAAAGGGAATGGGGTTTTTATTATATTAAGAAATGAAGAATCAAACCTTAGATGTATATATTTTAAAATTTATATGTATATGAAAACATTTTATTTTTTATTTTTTAGCCCCTAACGGGTTCGAACACTGGTCTCTATGCCAGGTTATACTCTAACTCACCACTAGACCGATGCACCTTGTGGATAGGAAAACATCTTTAGAAAAACATTTCCACAAATTCCACTCCAAACCAAAGAAAGAATCTATAGTCATCTGGAACATGCAGAAATAGTAGATGAATATTTATTTGTTTTTGGCAAACATTGAAATCGAGTCCGCGTAGATGGCAATGGCCGGAGTCGCGATCCCCTGCTGTGCACCTTTATACCGTAGGGGATCGGGGTCCCAATGGCCGGGGGATCTTTCATGGTTTTTTTATTTTTTTATTTTTTATTTTTAATCTGTTTTCTTTCTTTAATATTTGCCAACAACAAATATTCTTGTATTGTTTTTGTTTCAGGGAATGATGATTTTGTTGGAAGATAATGATCTGTTAGCGGTAAAATCATAATACTAGGAGATTACCATACTAATAAAAAATTTGTTATATTCAAAGTAAAAGATGCAAACAGGGGCGGTTGCAGGAATTGTGTGATACGGGTCAGGGATCTAGAACGACACACCGTATTACAAATTTTTAATACATTACATAAACAATATATGTATAACCATGGGTCAAGGGCATATATTTATAAAATTTAGCGGGTCAATAGGTAGATATTAGTACATAAAAATTTTAAATTATGTATCATATATATAGAATTTTTTTTTTTTTTTTTTTTTTTTTTTGAGGGTCAAGTGACCCTTTTCTTTCAAGGTGGCGCCGCCCCTGTATGCAAACCAAATTAGACTGAGGCGAGTGTAGCACTCTCTCTTTAAGACGATATTACGCCATTACGGTCTTACGATGTTCATGATATCGCTCCCATATACAACGATCTTCCTTACTTTGTTTAAAAGCGACTACTGATTGATCTGACGGCGAACTTATTAGTCTCCCGTATTCTCTCCTTTATAATGCTATGTATGCAAATGTGGAGTGTTTGTTTTTGTTTTTTCCGTATGCTATATCTTTCCAATTTGTAGTGAATTTATATATATATATACATACAGTACGTGGATTTTCTTTACATTGATGAACCTCATTTGTGACTTACATTAATGAATCTCATTAATGTTATCAATATTCATGAAGCTTATTAATGACATATTCATGAATTGGCGTAACTATCAGCGGCAAGGTAACAAAATGAGGTTGATATCTTAATCATGAATGACCTCAGTATTCATGAATCTTATTTATTTCCTTTATCCAACATTCATGAACTCAATTTACCCACGCAAACGAGAACACAAAATTTGAGCATTAATTTCGCATTCATTAAATATCTAAATTGAGTGATTCATATTTTCACCAATATCTACTTGTTAAGTAGACATAATTGATACCATAGGCTCTTATTAATTAATTATAGAGCATATCTGAAATTAATCTCGTAGCGGATTTCACAACATTGTTTTATACACCTAATTCATAGGTGTTATCTGCCAATTCTCCAACAGATTTGACATAATTTAAGAAAATGATAAAATGTATGTCGAATTAAAATGTCTCATGCATTATTTGTATATACAGTAATAAATATAGTACTCGTAACGTAACTTAAAGTGATTGATTGCATGTTGATGTGGTGTCACACGAATCACACACGTGTCACTCAATTGACTATTTCGGATCATCTAAGTAAAAAGGATCTAAAGAGCACGAGCGCCACAATGGACCTCAAATGGATCTCAATCTCAATAAGGTTACGGCCACCAGAAGACGAGGACTTTTGAGCCGCCGATTTAGTACATGTCATTTCCCGATCCCCGATGTCAGTTCGATGTAAAGTTGCTTACCAGTTCATATCACTGAAATGGTGTCCGCTCGATCACCTCGGTATAGATATTCGTAGCTCGGTATATGTCCTTATGAACATATACTTCGGTTAAACGGTCAAACATGTCATTACTCCACGTTTCTATAACAGCCCCATAACTCCTGCTTACTGGGGTCATGGTTACTCCATGATCGCCCTCATAACCGCTCTCAGGTCATTGGCCACGATGCTGATAATGGCATCTTTAACTCCTCTCACGAGCATAGGCGGATCTACAGCAAAGCAAAGGGGGTCCGCGGACCCCGTTAAATATAAGAAAACTCTACATTTTATGTGTAGAAAAATATTTCGGACCCCGTGAAAAATAAAATTTACTCTGAAAAAAATTACGGACCCCGCTGAATAATATTTCTGGATCCGCCACTGCTCACGAGGGAGGCCAATCAAATGATCGTCTTCTCCAACCACCATAACTACCTTGAGTAACATCTCGTTACCATAGCTTGATCTCTTACATCCACAAGGATACGTAGGCATTCAATCTTGCATTGGCGTGCACATATATAATCCACCAACAATTCCACCCTTTATAGTAATCGGATTATCTTTACGAAACCCAATTACACAGTTCTCAACCCGATTTCACTAGCGACGGTTTTGAGCATCGTTAAATATCAATAAGGGTTAAAATAAGGAAATATGTTCATCAATACTCTATTGGTATTAAAAATGGCTTATATCAAGTAAAAAAAAAATTCAATATTTTAAAGACGTTGGGAGTAGATCACTTCCTTTATTTTTGGAAGGGGGAGTAGAGCTCTTAAACAAACATTATCGATCGCGAATAAACTCATATTCGATTCGTTAGTATTTTTATCGTCTGTTTGTTTAGTTTAACAAATGAATCTTAAATATGATTATAAGCTTTTTTTCTAAACAAACAAACACGAGATTGGCTCACGAATATTCGATTATGTTTGTGAATCATCTTATGTAGATAATTCATGTAAAACCTAAGTGTAACCCATAAGATGATAAATAATGTAGTATAGAATAATTTTATAGAATTTTTATATATAGAGAGAGTTTATCTATTACTTTTTGTAGCATGTTATTTTGAATATTTTTTATTTATGTATTTGAATTTAATTTTTTATATGTTAACGAGTCAATGTCAAGTTGGAATGCAAAAATACATTTAACGACTCGACATCAAACACATGCTTGAACAATTTATCATTTAAATGAGCCGACGTGAACATAATTTTATTTCTGTTTATTAAACAAAGGGAAAATCTCAATTTACCCCTAAACTATGTCATATGTAAAATTTACAACCCTAAACTATGATTTGCTCGATTTACCACCATAAACTATATACTAAGATCAATTTACAACCTATAATTATTTGTTCAATTTACAACCTTGAATTATCAATTTGATCAATTTACCCCATTTATTCAAAATCAACTAGATTTACATCTTAAAATAAGGGACAAATTGGTCTTTTTAACCATTGTCTCCTTCAATTACATCTTTTCAATCCTCACTCACTTTCCAGTTTCCACCTCCTTTTACCACCATCCAGAAATTGGAAAATCAGGTCGTGTCAGATATGATACTTGCAAATCAGGTCATGCCTTTTCTGATATGGAAAATGAGGTAAATATAAGGATTCTTACGTTTAAACGTAGAGAACCTACGTCCAAACGTAGGGAAATACACAAGAATTTGTATTTAGTCCAAACGTAGGAAATTTGTGTTTATTTACAGATTTTTACAACACTGTTGGGAACATTTTCCAAAACATGAGCATTTCTCAAGATGAAAAAAAAAAAACACAGATCTTAAACAACACGGCATTTCTCAAGATCTAATAAAAAAACACAGATCTTATATGTCCAATACAACCATGGAAAATTGCAAAATATGAAGAAGAAAAGAAAAACATATACATAATATAATCTTGAAAAGAAAAGAAAAAAGAGATCACCTTGTAAAAAAGAAGCAAGAGAAAGTGAACGTGTTAGCAAAGAAGAAATGTTTCTAGTTGCCATAACAGAGAGGGATTTCTCTACGTTTGGACGTAGGTTCTCTACGTTTAAACGTAAGGATTCCCTACGTTTAAAGATCCTTACGTTTACCATATTTTCCATAACAGAAAAGACATGATCTGATTTGCAAGTGTCAGATCTGACACGACCTGATTTTCCAATTTCTGGAAACCACCGTTCCTCCCGACATAAGTCATAGATCCATGATAACAGATTTTCAGTCCATGATTTTTTTTTTTTTTTTGAAAAGGAGTCCATGATTTGCTAATACAAAATAATCAACATTGATACAAGAATAAAATTATTAATTCATTGATAAAAATAATATATACATATGGATTCGCCGGCACACTGAATGACCTACGGAATGCTCTCTTTCCAATCTTTTTCTGGGTTGTTCATCGTATTCTTTGTTCTGTGTATATTATCTTCGACGTTGTTTCATACACTCATACACACACAAAATTGATTTGTCTGCTATAAAAAAAATTGTTTGAAACAGCCGTATAATCTCTTCAACAGCGTCTTTAGTTTTTTTTTTTTTTTTTTTAAAGTTAGCTGAGACATGCATAATAAGATAAGAATGACAAATGTAATGAACACACGCGTCTGAAAATATAATAACAAATGTAGTAAATGTCATTCTCAACCATTTTAGATTAAAAATGTCCTTCGCAACCTTTAACCTTGGTTTTGAAAAAAATCGTGTAGATTTAATCTGATCCAACCTAATATAATATGTTAATTTTCTTTTTGATAAATGCCTAATTTTTTTTTACTCTAATTGATAAAGGCCCTAATAAAAAAATTTACTTAACCCAAAAAAAAAAAAGATATATACAAACAAGTTTTTTTTTGTTTTATGAATTTATATATATTATTAATTTATTATATATATCTATATTATATAAAAAAAACCACACACAAAAATAAATAAAACAAACAAAAATAGATAGAACTCATTTTTCACTCCTAAGTTCCGGCCCTCTCCTTCAGTCCTGCCTTCGTTTCCCTAGCTCCCCTGCCGCTTGAGCTGTTGATTTTTTTTTAATTTTTGTTTTTTGTTTCCTTTCCTTCTTTCAATTTCCCATTCATAAATGATAAATTCTATTCTCAATTGAGAAGAATATGGTTAATGAAATTGTGATTCTACTTTGATTAGTGATTTCGTCTCTAAATGTATTCTGAGAGCGATCTTGAAATAGTAATATATAAGTATGTTTTATGTATACGTATGAATTTGGTTTTGTTTAAAATATCTTTAGAAAAGCTACTTTGTGACGTGTTTTGAGACTATCAATAATGTTAGAAAAATGTGATAAAACAAACAGAATTGAATGATCTCCAAGGCGCGTAAAACGCTTTCTTTAAAGAGATGTTTTAAGATCTCTCTCGATATTCAATAGAATACTACTTTAGAACAACGATGTGTTTATCTTGATGATCTTTTAAAAAACTTCATTATCTTTCACACCGAATCTTGATGTCTCTCTATATATGAGACAACGAAAAGATCATCAGACTTTCTTTCTGAAAAAACAAACCAGTTAAATCTTCAAAGGATGTGTCCCAATGACCATGCACAACCGAAATGATGTGTCCCAATGAAAAATCTCTTCTACGAAATCACAGGTCAAACCCCGTTTTTTTCGGCGACACCTGTCGTATTCAGTGTGCAACAACACATTCAAAACAATAATAAAAACAGACTTTGTGAATAAAATATCTAACAATAACTTGAATTTTGTACTTACGGATGTTAAAAACGCGATAAGTATGTTTTTCAAAAAAAAAAAACTTATTAAAAGCGCCCAATTCGGGAGCAGTGCTTAAATTTCAAAATCGAGGGCCGGCCCTGCCAACCGTCACCGGCATTGAGTTTTATATGAATGTGTCGGGAAGAACGGTGTTAATAGTGTTTGGGGAGGTGGAAAGATAGGGTTGAAGATGAAATTAGAGGAGACAACGATCAAAAAGACTTGCCCCTATTTCAGATTTAAATCACATTGGACAAGAATAAAATGGGGTAAATTGATCAAAATAATAATTTAGGGTCCTAAATTGAACAAATAATATATAGTTTAGGGTGGTAAATCGAGCAAATCACAGTTTTCCAGTTTTTTAGACGCAAATCATAGTTTAAGGTTGTAAATTTTACACGTGATATAGTTTAGGGGGTAAATTGAGATTTTCCCTTAAACAAACGACTCTGAAAAATCTTAGACAAATTTTACAATAGAATTGTTGTAGGAGGGTTGTACCGAGTGGCAACATTACAGCCTTCCATTTGTAATTTCCCACACACGATAAAAGTGTATTATGTGAAAGAGAGTAAAAATGAATGATTCTAATATATGTCACTTGACACAACATCCATACAACCGTTGACCCACAACATCTCTCAAAAACTTATGTTTTAAGCGAATCAAGATTTAATATTACTTTTTGTTCGTTTATTAAGTGAATGATTCAAAACTAATGACCTAAACGAACACGTTTTGAACAACAATATACTCAACTTCGACTCAATATTAAAATAACTTAATTTAAATCAAGTTTTTGACTTAAGTGGTAAGTGACTTAATTTTTTACTTCGTTAGACCTTATCCCAAGTAAGTGTCAGACTCAGCAAGACGATTCAGACCGAATTTCGAATTACTCGGACTAGTTGTTTCCGGATACCGGAGTTAAGGAAAAAAAAAAAACTTAATTTAGAAAATGATAATACTTCAAATTGGTAGACGGAGTCACGGAGACGAAGGACTCTGTCTTCGTCTTCATGGCCTTTCTGCCGACCCTCCCCATACTTCAAAATGGCCGGCCGGCCGGCCTTGTCACTGCTACAAATTGCCAGATGGTTTCACTATTTTCATTCATGAATGTTTCACTCTTTATCAGTACTTATTCGATTGCGAAACCAGTTTGCTTTCGATCAGCCCTTCTTCGAAACAATGGCGCCCGCACAGAAACTGAAATCCGTCGACTTTTTCCGGTAATCAATGCCTCTTCTGAAACTTTTTCATAGACTGAACTGTTTATTTATTTTGAGTATTAGTTATATTTGAAAAGTTGGAACTCAAACAACACATAGCTAGTAAGTTTGATCATTTCCTTCCTTTGTTTTGGTTAATTTCACAGGAAGATACCGAAAGATTTAACAGAGGCATCGGTTTCGGGTGCTGGATTGTCGATTATAGCTGCCGTCATTATGGTCTTTTTGTTCGGAATGGTATGAACTACTATCAAGTTGCACCTGGTGATTCGTTTATGTTGTATTGAATTAACGTATTGTTCAGATAATTGTATATTTTGAGACGGATTGGTAATAGAATTAAGTCTGATATATATACGTTTGTAAGCGGGGCTCTTGCGCTTCCAGGAGCTAAATGATTACTTGACAGTGAGCACGACGACATCTGTGATCGTCGACAACAGTGAAGATGGCGATTTCTTACGTATCGACTTTAACATCAGGTACTCACTCACGGATTTGCACCTTTTTTTTTTTTTGGGCCTCTGTTCCTCTAAGATTTCACGACGTAGATTAAGTATTATGATCAAGCGCTTACCGTTGTACTAAAACCGATTGGTGTTAGTAAAGGTGCTACTATATTCCTTATATCATTAAGCATTAATTAATTGATTTACATTACAGTTTCTTACTAATTATCCACATGTTAAGCGCAATGAGGTGAAGCCTTTTTCGTAAACGAGATTTAGTATAATGCTTCTAGATGATGAGCTAACTGGTGGTGGAGTTTGATTTGATTCATTCAATGGTTTTTCGAGTTTGAGCTGGTGTCAGGTTACTCGAATAATAAATCAAGCTAAACTCGTTCGAGCTTCAATATCTAGTAGCCTCTGAGTTAATTGAGTTTTATTTTAATAGTTATCTAATTAATTTTATATACGAGATTTATCATTTACAGTGTCGAACCGAGTTTTTTCGAGTATTGACCCTTTCGAGTTTGATCTTGACATAAAGAAAAAGAATTTAATGAATAAAAAAATACTTGAGCTTACGAGTCAAGTTGTGTTATATCGAGTATTTAATGTTCGAGTTAGATATTGTCTTTTTATAATTTGATCAAGTTTGAGTTAAGTTTTGAGCCCAGATTTTTTTTGTCGAGTTGAGCCTGAGCCTTAGATAGTATCGATTCGGCTCAGCTCGATCAGCTAGAATGCTGCTTTTCAGCTATGATGTTATATGCATACATAAACACAAATGACACATACATACTTTTATGTATATAAATCTTTAATTTCTCTCTTTTTGAGCTTCATATTTTCCCTATTATGATGCTTTATGATTTGATCCATGGAGCTCTATTTTTTTCCTTCTCTATATTAAATTGATGCATGTCTTCTTGCACCTATATTTGCTTAACCTAACTTCTTCATACAATTTTTCTTATAGTTTTCCAGCCCTGTCCTGTGAATTTGCATCAGTTGATATTAGCGACGTGCTGGGAACGGTAAGTTGTAGGCTTTTAGCCATCTCATTGTACCAATGTTAATATTTCAGCATGTTATATTGCTATCACAATATTGTATATACATAGGATCCTAACTGGTTTAAAGGTTGTTAGAAAGATTATATATGATTAATATATCATTTGATTAGTTGTTGGTTGAGTTATAATTTGTTTGACGCCTCTAATTACTTTTGTATATATACTGATCATGTAATCTCATAGATGTTGGATTTTTCAATTTGGTTGAAGCATGAATGTCATCATAATTGGACCTTTTGATTTTCAGAACCGGTTGGATTTGACGAAAACGGTAAAAAAGTTTCCAATCGACGCGAATCTGAAGCCTACCGGCCCTGAGGTTCAGTCAGACCCTCTTTCAGAAGAACTTAAACATGATGAGGAAGTTGATGAAGAACATGGGGAAGGTGCTGTTCCTCTAGTGACACGTAATTTCGATAGGGTTGCTCAAGAGTAAGTAAAAATGTTTTCGACACTTTAAGGAAATCGACATACCATGAGTTGCTAATTAAATTGTACTAAATGGTTATGCTGCTACTCTGCAGATTTTCGTTACTGGTGGTTAATTTTTATGCCCCGTGGTGCTCTTGGAGCAACAAGCTGGTATGCCTCAATTTCTTAATTTTGTGTTTAACACTTTAACATAATTTCTGTGTTCAGTTTCGTGGGTAACAATCACTAATGAGTGATTATGTGTTGTTCAAGAAACCTTCATGGGAGAAAGCCGCCAGAATCATAAGAGAGAGGTCTGTCTTCACCTCCTTTATTTTTCGATTAAATTTGGATAACTGTTGGTTTGGACTTTGAATTGATTTCGACAAGATTTTTAGGATTTACATGGCACAACTAATCCTTTTCTATGAAACTTTGATGAGTATAGATATGATCCCGAAATGGATGGCCGCATTCTTTTGGCTAAAGTTGATTGCACAAAGGAAACCGAGTTGTGCAGAAGGTACCTCAGATGTTGATAAATGTTGTTGATGAATTGATGCATTCCATGTTCTTGTACACAACCGATGCTTATAACTTCGTAGTTATGAATGATTTTAGGTCTTCTGCATGGTGTTTGAGATAATCAAATATTTTTTTCTCTTTTATTAGTTTGTTTTCTATTTTTCTACTTTCCTTCATGTGATGTTTGATCACATAGTGATGAATGTGTGCAGGAACCATGTTCAAGGATATCCATCTATTCGCATATACCGTAAAGGAAGCAATTCCAGGTAGTCGGTTTGTCTTTGTTTAGACTTTTTTTTTGTTTCATTCAAGGTGCTAAAAGCAGCTACGGCGTAAAGTTCCCCTTATTGTACTACTTGCAATGAATGGCTGATTGCTTACATCTTTTCTTTTAAAAACATGGCTTGTAAAGTTGGAGTTTCTAATGTGTTTCTCTCCCCCTTTTTTCAGAGATGATGACGAACACGAGTCATATTATGGGCATCGCGATACTGATAGCCTGGTTAATGTAAGAAGAATTATTACAGAGTAAACGCGTATATAGTGTTCTTACACTTTATTTTTTTTTTAGTGAATGCTCAAAATGCTTGCAGACAATGGAAGATTTGGTTGCATCACTTGCCACCGGTGGCGCTCAACCACTTGCTTTAGATGGAAATGTAACAGAAGCAAAAAGGCCTGCACCTAAAACCGGGGGCTGTAGAGTTGCAGGCTTTGTACGCGTTAAGAAGGTAAACTTATATAAATATGTTGACATTTAGACAAATATGTATTTTTCTGGGAAATGAAATGACTGGTGGTCTTTGATTTGGTTTGTACTACCCAGGTTCCGGGCAACCTTATTGTATCAGCTCGTTCGGCTGCTCATTCCTTTGACGCTTCTCAGATGAACATGTCTCATGTAGTTACCCGGTTTATGTTCGGAAGGAATATGACCCGAAAACAGAGGGGTGATACACGCCGTATGCTACAATGGATTCGTAGAACCGCTAACAAACTGGATGGCCATTCTTATATTGCCAACCCCAGTGAATCCAATGCAAATGTCACTGTAAGCTTCTTCATGATCATACCCATATCGCAGGCCGTACGTAGTTTATTGGATTAACTCTTAATGTCTGTCTATATATACCAGATTGAGCACTATATACAAGCTGTGAAAACAGAAGTGAGGACGAAATCTTATACATTACTTGAACAGTACGCGTTTACAGCACACCATAGTCTTGTTAATAGTCGCGACATTCCTGTTGCGAAATTTCATTTCGAGCTGTCTCCAATGCAGGTATATATTATATCACAGTGATTCTTTATCAAATCTTGAATCTTGATTCTACCTTAGATTCTCATATTTTCTCGATTTGCTCGGTTAATTCTCTCTTGTGATCAGGTCCTGATAGAGGAAAACAGCAAGTCCTTTACGCACTTTATTACTTACATCTGTGCCATTATTGGCGGTGTGTATACGGTTAGTTCTCTCCCTCTTTATTACTTCAGTCACCTCGATCCCACGTGTGTTCACGAATATATGCGTTACGGTTGATTTGTGTGTTGTTGTATGTCCCATTGGAATTGTTTCTCAGGTGGCTGGACTACTTGACTCAATCTTACACGGTGGCGTTTCATTGGTGAAGAAAGCTGAACTCGGCAAAAACTTCTAAAATCAAACGGTAACAGAGATTCGTACGTTTAAATTCGCGTATACTCCTTATCCTCTTTTTGGTTTATGGACCGAATATATAGTTTGACACTCACTCGGGGCTTTGATCTGATACAGAGTTCTTTAACACGTTAGCCTACATGAAAACTGGCATTCGTGGTTACTTGCTCCCACTCCCAACTCAACTTTGAGAATCAATTTTGCTGTTAAAAAAATATATATATCATTCATGCATGGCCTCTTCAATTTTCTTCAGTGCTCGCACTGGATTCAGTTTCTGAATTTGCCAGTGTCATTTACCATTTAAGTCAAGCTACCGAGTTTACTTGCGCTTTATCCACCTAGTCACTTCCCTAACCTTATTAGAATTGCGTGTTTTTTTCTCTCTTTTTTGGCAGAGTTTTATACGGAGGTAGAGCACTGATTTTCACCGAAGCTGGCGGCATAAACGCCCGATTGAGCTGGACCTCTACATTATCTTCAATGTTGCATTCAAAATCACAGTCCTGTGTTTTTCTTTTACTTTTTTGTTTAAAATTCTATTATACCCGAGGCGATATGAATTGAGACACTTTTTTTTTAATACTCCGAATCCTAAATTAGAGATTCATGAAAACCTAATGGAAATTGCAGCAGATTTTGGTCCTAGGAAAAAGCTACGGAGTATTATTATTAGAAGAGTATATGGACACATAATGATTGGATATGAAGGCTTTGTAATTTTGTGGGTGTTCTATTTATAAGATGTCATATTTCCAAGGTTCTAAAGAGGACAATTTATTGTTTCAATTACCATCTCCCTCTCAAAAGATTAAAATTGATAGGGAGGTAGATAATTAACGTTTTATATACGTAGATATTTATCATTGTTTTTGTCGAATTTCATGTTATGAAATAGACTCGAACGTATGTGAGAGTTTTATATATACTTCAACGTGGTCTTTCTTTTTATTCACACTAACTAACATGGAGTTCATGTTCCTGTTGTTGTCTGTATGGAAATTTCATGAACATGGAGTGTAACAAAAGTATTTTCATGCAGCAGATTAATAATAATCATATTATTATATAAAGTTTTAGGAGACTTTAATGGCATTACATTACGTCCATCATGACATTACAGTTGAATGTGAGATTCGACTTTTCGATGGTTAAATTTAATATGTGGTGTCTCTGGTTTGTGCCATTAAAGACTCAAAGATTACGTGGGAATGGCATGTCAATATAACTTGCTATGTGGTCAAGGGCGTCCCTCTATATTCGATGGCTCTAGGCCAAAATTTTATTGTAGGGTCCTAGACTGTGTAAAAAATTACGATGTAGCGGTTATTTTTAGATTATACAATGTTCACAGGTGTATGAAAGGGTATTTTTCTTTCCCCCAAAAGACGAAAGCTTTATTAAAATCGGACAAATTGAACTTACAACGCGGCCAAGAACGCCCCTGTATGTGGTGTCTCTAGCTTGTGCCACTAAAGACTCTCAAAAAATTATAAGGGAATGGCATGTAAATACTAAATATGCCCAACAAATTACGATTTTCAGCTAAATCATGTACTGTTTTTTTTTTTTCTTTCTAATACAATAAATAGAGTAAAAGGTCAACACTAGCATGCTATAATAATGAGGCAAATTTCACTACCACGTGTGAAAATCTCTAATTACCTAGTATGTAAGGAGAATAATCTCTTCGGCTAGTTTTGCACAAACGACCATGTCAGGTCAGTACAATGCCGACCTTAGTTCTGGTTTGATTGAGACACTTCCTAATAAGAGTTTGATACAAACGGTCAGGTCAGGTCGGTACACTCTTGACCTTAGTTCCAATTTGATTGAGACTCTCCCCAATAGTCAGGTCAAGCTAAACCGGTCCTCACTCTTAGGCGGGTTGTGATACTTGCTTAGTTTGGTCATGAGCTCCTATAAAGGGCCTTAGCCTCTTAAAAATAGCGCAAGATCACGTTATTATGATCTTATATGATTTATAACTCATATTCATCAAGCATATGTCTCGACCTCCGTAACTGATCAACAGTCCAGCTTCAAGTAGGTCTCATCGAATTTAGCCAACACGATTAAAACACATTATTTTGGTATCATAACTCTCATTATAGACGTATTGTCTAGCCACATCTAAGCGCAGCCAATAAAATTACATAGTCGTACCATAAATTGATTCCAATTGGGACCATCAAGTACTAATCTAGGGCGGATTATCTCCTATATATACATACTCAAAACCCCATAAGTTACATATATAGGTACACCCATTACAACCAGTGGCGGATTCAGAAAAAATATTCAATGGGTGCTCTATTGTTTTTTCTAAGTAAATTTTTTTTCAACGGGTGCACAAATTTTTTTTCGGTGTAATATTCACTAATTTTCTTTGGTTCAACGGGGTCTATGGACCCCATTGTGATAAGCGCCGGTCCGCCTCAGATTACAACATACATATTACAGTCATCACTTTTTCAATAACACGATGCTAAACATGACTCTTGGTTCAAATCAAATTGAAAGGTCAATAGTCTGTCATCTTTCTCAACTTCCTAAAACTGGATCGATGGTCAAAATGACTCTTCGGAGAAAAACTCCGGGCTCTTATAGCATTTAGTTATCCTTGTAGGTCATTAGAAATTTCATGGTCATAAAGGCTTTTTGAAAAAGCAAAAAAAAAAAAAACTCCAGACTCCTATAACATTTACTCATCTTCGTAGGTTATCATAAATCTTATTGTCTAAAAGGCTTTTTGAAGAAAAACTTCGGGTTCTTACATTTACTCATCCCTGTAGGTTATTAGTCATAAATCTCACGTCTTGGATCAACTTAGATTCACATTCGGCAAGTCCGACTTTGTCATATGTATGTATAAAGATAACAAATTTTTTAAGGACGCATAACCCTGAAAAGTCTTTAACTATTATCATCATAACGTTTTGACCATTCAAATATTGTTTTCTTGTAACGAATTGACCCATAATCTATGTATCGACACCAACTAGGCAACTATACGTATCCAACAAATTATGCATATATCCCTTATTTACAGAAGCTCAACTCTCCAAATGACGTAACAAACATATTATAAAATCATCAAGAACTACTTACGGACCAAAGTAATTCATCTCACTTTGATTTTATCCCATTGTGCTAAGTTGATTAAATCAAACTATCGTTATTATAAATCGAGGGTTATTATTTCAGTGTTACAATGTGCAATGATTGTTTGTACATCTTTTATAGCGGAAAATTATATAAACAACCGACTGTTTTTTTTTTTTTTTGGATGAAATCAAGCCCCTATATCTCATATCAAATACAAGAACGTGAATATAGTATTCTTCAAAAAAAAATTCTTTAACCAAAATGAGTATGTGCCCGGACCCGGAAGCTGAGAAATTAAGAAAACTTAGAACATTTAATTCTTGCAGATAAAAACAAAAAATAATATAAAAAAAGAACCTCAATAGTTTGACTAGGTAGACCATGCAAGATCAACCTCCAGCCATTGCCTTCCACGCGGACTTACAATTCCAAACATAAAAAGCCAAAAAGGTAAAAACATTCAGCAAACAAATAAAAATTCCATTTTTTATTTATTTATTCCCAGACCGGCATATATATGTCGCTTTTGTCCAGACAAAAATCTTCATAAATATAGAATTTAGATACTATACGTTATAAAATACTGAAATCAAGTGCCTGCATATTATTTATTGAATAAACTTTTTTTTGGAAAAATAATTAATACGCATTGAAACAACATCTATCTAGTCGATGGTTACATATAGTAGAGTGAAAAAAAAAAAAAAAAAAAAAGGAAGAATGATTGAGCCTTTTGCCGACCCTCTGGCTAGTACAAATTGCCAGAAAGTTTGATTCGATCAAATAAGTCGTTCATTTCTCTCTGCTAAAAAATTTATAAAAAAAAGTATTTTTTTTTTTTTAACCATCCTTCGTTTGAAAGCTCTTAGAAACAATGCCGCCGGCGCAGAAGCTGAAATCCGTGGACTTTTTCAGGTAAAAATTGATGCCTGATCTTCTCTCATTTCACATTTTTTTCTTCTTTTTTATAGTTTTTTTTTTTTTTTTTTTTTTTTTTTTTTTTTTGGTAGCTTAGCAAACACATGATCACTGAACTTTAATAACATCATGTTATATTGCATGTGGGCAGTTACTTTGAGTTAATTTTGGTCTCCTTTTTTGTTTTTTGGTTTGCTACAGGAAAATACCAAAAGATTTAACAGAGGCATCGGTTTCAGGTGCTGGATTATCCATTATAGCTGCCGTTATTATGATCTTCTTGTTCGGAATGGTATATATAATGACCCTCTTACTTTTCATTATTTCGATGCTTTCATATGCATATTGATTTGCCTTATTATTGTGTTATATATATGTTATATGTACTGAAAATTTAAAGTGCACCCATAATTTTCCTTACTAAAATTCTTTGATCTCTCAAATGAATAAAGTTCTTCACGAGAAAGTTTATGTTTGCCTTTTTATATTTGCGACCGTTCATTTGATTATTTTAACAAACCGAGTTTGAATTGAATTGTAGGCTTGTTTTGCTAAACAAAAGGACACGAGTTTGTCTCGCGAACATTAATCTATTAAATTCACGAACCCTCTTATATACGTACATACAACCTAACTTAACTTAACAGAAGATAAGTCGTCATTAATCTAATAACGACTATATAGAATGGTTTTACATATTATTCATAGTAACTACGTTAAAAATTGTTATATACTTTTCTAATTATGTGAGTATACATTAACAAACCAAAGTCTTCAAAAAAGAAAAAGAAAAAACAAACAAACAAACCAAAATCTTCCTTTAAAATAAAATACAAAAAAAACAAAAACTAACTATCAAACCAAAGTCGATCCAAATACATTCAACGATCCGAGCTTGAGCACAAGATCAAACTGTGTGTCTTTAAACGAGCCAAACTAAAACATGTTTTTAGTTTGTTTAATAGATGAACAATTACGAATGACATATATTCGACTCGGCAAGTTAATTACTCAAATTCCTAGATTAAAAAACAAATAGACCCCTCAAAAAAAAAATTAAAAAACAAATAGAAGAAAATCCTACAATACGCATATTGCTCCTCCTCCTAACTCTCCCGCTCGCAAATTATGGAAAGTCTGATACATTTCCCTCTTCGATTTCCAGGAGCTGCAGGATTTCTTATCAGTGAGCACGACGACATCTGTGATCGTTGATAACAGCGAGGATGGCGATTTCTTACGTATCGACTTCAACATCAGGTACCCACAGCCCTGCCCACTCACGGATTTGCACCTCTTCACGTTTTTCTTTTTTGACTGTTCATCTTCACGTACGTTTTTTTGCCTAATGTATCGAGAGTGCAATGCAATGAACCGGTTTTTGTACAAGTGAAATTGTTTTACTAGTTGTGTGTAAGTGTAACGAGAAGTAACCTAGAAAATCTGATGGTGTAGTGAATAATGGAGCACACCCTCCGGCCTCCGGTGATTCAAACAGTGTGTCAGTGTAGTGAAAAAATCGACGCTCCTGTCAACTTAATTAAATTGACGAAATAATCAATATATCTTTTGTTGCAGTGTGATTTTTAAATATTGATTGTAACGGCGAAAAACTTGACGGCACCATTGGCGGAATCATCGATTTTTCACTCCACTGTTGGAATCACTCAGGGTGATCACTGCAGGGGATCCGGGATCACTATTTATGATATGATAACTTCGAGTAAAGAATATCAAATATATGATGTTGGTGAAATATAAGAAGTTGTGTAGAATATATCGGGTGTATTTTGCTTTTAGATGGTCTTAATTAGAATTGGTTCAATAAGTGCTACATATGTATCTATGATGCTCTTTGATTTTGATCCATAGAGCCCTGTTTGCCTTTTCCCCTTTTCAGGGACTAGTTATTTCTAGAACAAATTGATGCATGTTTTCTTGCATATATACATTTGTGCAAATCCAACATGTTAATGACATGCTGATACAAAATTTCTTACAGTTTTCCGGCCCTGTCCTGTGAGTTTGCATCAGTTGATATCAGTGATGTGCTGGGAACAGTAAGTCTTATCCATCCTTATTACTACCCAAATGAAGCACCACATTGCGTTTTTGTTTTTTTGGATGTCACTATATTATTTTTAGTATATCAGCATGTTATAATGCTAGGATAACAGTGTATATAGTTAAGACCCTTACCGATTTCAAGGTCGTTAGATATATAGCATGTATGGTTAAGATTTTATGATTAGGAGTTGGCTAAGTTATAATCTGTTAGATGCCTCTAATTATTTGTGTAAAAATAGTGATTGTGTAAGTGTAATCTCATGAGGATATACAGTGGTGAATAAATTCTCTTCAGGATTCAATATTTAAGTTCTTTTCCCTCAAAAGAAATGGAGCTCTATCTTCAGTACTTCATCTGCGAATGGTTTTGTTTTCCTTCCAGAAGGTGTGCTGTGAACATTGTCACCGACATCGTTTTTTTTTTCACTTTTCTTCTCACATTCGTCTCTAAGACACACGTATGGTCTTTGTTGCATTTCTATTTCTATGCAAGATATTGCATCATATCCTATCGCTAAATGAGGATTTGAGATGGATTGTGCAATCTCAAGAAGCTAGATTTTGATTGTGTTAGGGAGAGGATAATTGAGAAATTTCGATTGTAAGCCCACGTATCACGAACTACTTTGCACTAAGTTTCAGTTAACTGCTTGGCATGAGATCTCCTGTGGCAATCTGTGTTTTTATCATCTATTGCAATTTTAGATTCCGTATATTGTAACATGCTTCTCCCTGTTCAGACAGAATCAATACGAGTATTAATGTTAGTTATGTGAATACGTAGGCTATGTGCTAGCAAAATATCACTGATATCCAGTTTATAGATATTTCAATTTGCTTGAAGCATGAATCTCACCATACTTGGACCCTTTGGCTTTCAGAATCGGTTGGATTTGGCAAAAACTGTAAGAAAGTTTCCGATTGATGCAAATCTGAAGCTTACCGGCCCTGAAATTCTTCAGTCAGAACCTCTTTCAGAAGAACTTAAACATGATGAAGAAATTGATGAAGAGCATGGGGAAGGTTCTGTTCCTTTAGTTACACGTAACTTTGACAGAGTTGCTCAAGAGTAAGTGGCCATGGTTTAACACTTTTACCTTGAAATTCTATGTTAAGAATTTCACCATAAATTGCTAATTTGTACCCTTTTGGTATGCTATTGCGCAGTTTTCCACTTTTGGTCGTTAATTTTTATGCCCCTTGGTGTTCTTGGAGCAACAAACTGGTACGCTTCACTTTCTCTTCCCTCGTGTTTTAGATTTCTGGGGTTTCTTTTGCCTTCTTATTTTGTTTCTATTTTATTTATGTCTCTTTGGAGTTTTTGTATTTATGTAAAATCATGTACTATTAAGAATGATTGTGAGTTTACTTTAACAAGCACTAATGAATGATTACATGTTCTAGAAACCTGCCTGGGAGAAAGCCGCCAAAATCATAAGAGACAGGTCCATTATCATCTCCTTTATTTGTCAATGACATTGCGTAACTGCTGGTTTGCACATCGACTTTATTTTAGAAAGATTTTTGAAGGCTAATCCTTTCATTTGCAACTTTAATTATAGACATGACCCGGAAATGGACGGCCGCATTCTTCTGGCGAAAGTTGATTGCACAAAGGAAACCGACTTGTGCAGGAGGTACATCAGATGTTGCTAAATTTTTCCAGTTGGTCCTACACTTTGATCAATAATGATAAAGTGCAATTTTCACTTGTGCGTTGATTCTGAATTTTCGACAAATGGAAGTCATAACTTCAACAAATGAGTTAGCATGTGTCTTATGCTTTCCGCTTCACTAGGTGCAAGGTTGTATCCTTGATCAGCTTTTAGTTTGCTGGATTTGTCTGCTTTCGGTCCTATTGTTTCAAAACCTATATTGCATTTAGCTCTGATACCATGCTGAATTATCATCTCACTTATTAGGTTAATGTGTGTGTGTATGCGCCTTCTGATTGACTTAGTGATAAGTTTTTAATGATCTGATGCATTCCTTGTTCCTGTACATAACCAGTGCTTATAACTTCGTAGTCCTCAAAGATTTTAACTTGTTTTATGTCATCTGCTTGAGTCTTGATATATTTTATGACATATTTGTATGCTAATGTTGAGATAATCAATTATCCGGTCTCTTTTATTTGTTTGTTTTCTGCATTACTTCAATTTATGCTTGACGACATAGTGATGGATATGCAGGCACCATGTTCAAGGATATCCATCTATTCGCATATTCCGTAAAGGAAACAACGCTAGGTAATATCTTGCAAATTTTTCCACTTGCCTTGACTGCTTACATCTTACTGGTATTCTAAAATGTTGCATTTAACTTGCTTTCTCACGCGTTTCCGTATATTTTCAGAGATGATGACAGTGACAGTGGACATGAGTCATATTATGGGCATCGCGATACCGATAGCTTGGTTAATGTGAGTATAATTACAGGGTAAACATGTATATTATTACAAGGCAATAAATTTATCAACTAAAATGGGATTCATACACTAATTTTTTATTTCTTAGTGAATGCTCAAACAGAAATACCTTGTAGTCACGGTTCTCTCGTTTATGAGTTGTATCACATATCATTTTGAGTTGAAGCGATTATTATAATGCTTGCAGACAATGGAAGATTTGGTTGCATCACTTTCTGGTGGTGCTCTACTTGCTTTAGATGGAAATGTAACTGAAGCGAAAAAAAGGCCTGCACCCAAAACTGGGGGATGCCGTATCGCAGGTTTTGTTCGTGTTAAGAAGGTAAAGTTTCTTCTAGTTGGAGATTACTGATAAAGAGAACAACCTGAATTTCTTTTTAAAAAAAAGGCATACATTAAAGATTATACAAACACGTATCCTTTCATCCTTTGTACAACTTATTTTCCTGAGAAATGAAATAACTGATGGTCTTTGATTTGGCTTGCACTACTCAGGTTCCGGGCAACCTTATTATATCAGCCCGTTCGGCTGCTCATTCCTTTGATGCTTCTCAGATGAACATGTCTCATGTAGTTACCCGGTTAACCTTTGGAAGGAATTTAACTCCAAAAGAGAGGACTGATATTCGTCGGTTAATACAATGGATTCGTAGACCCGCTCAAAAGTTGGATGGCAATTCTTATATTGCCAACCCGAGCGAATCTAATGCAAATGTTACAGTAAGTTTTTCTCTATACCTTGTGTGACATATCCTAGCTGACCTTTCTAAAAACTCACCTTTTTTAATTCTCATGTGAATTGACATAGTTAATAGAACTTGCTTCTTTTTTTTCACCTGTAATTGTGTGTATGCAGATTGAGCACTATATACAAGCAGTGAAAACAGAACTGAGGACAAAGTCGTATAAATTACTTGAACAGTACGCGTATACAGCACACCATAGTCTTGTTAATAGTCTTGACATTCCAGTAGCGAAATTTCACTTTGAGCTGTCTCCAATGCAGGTATATCAGAGACTCTTTAGCAATCACTTTCTTTTTTTCTTATCCCCTCCCAAAGTGACAAAATAATAAAATATGAAATGTTCGGTTAAGATTCTGATGTGTTTTCTTGATTTGCATGGTTTTCTCCTTTTGTAATCAGGTCCTGATAGAAGAAAACAGCAAGTCCTTTACGCACTTCATTACTTACGTCTGTGCCATTATTGGCGGTGTGTACACGGTTAGTTATCTTCTCTTCTTATGCGGATTCCTGTCATTCTTGCTGGTTTCACTCACCTCTGTTCACATATGCGCAAATATATTTTATCTTTGCAAAAGGTAAGAATGGTTATGTCCTATTGGAAAATTGTTTCTCAGGTGGCTGGACTACTTGATTCAATCTTACACAGTGGTGTTTCATTGGTGAAGAAAGCTGAACTTGGCAAAAACTTCTAAATGAAAAAGGTAATATAGGGATTAATAATAATACAATCAGATTTGCAGGCAGTCCTTGTCCTATATACCTAATCGCTTCCTTATATAACTTACTTATATTTTTCTGCAGAGGTTTACAGAGGAAGTAGAGCTGATTTAGCTGGGGACTGCTACATCACCTTCAATGCTGTCATTCGTTTTTCTTTTTTACGTACTTTTTTTATTTCAGTTTATTTCAGTTCTACATATTGAGACAATCTATATGCTCACAAGACTGAATGGGGGGGTCATCCATGAAAACCTTGTAGGAAAAATGCTGCAAATTTTGTTCGGTTTGGAGGATTCATATCCATGTGTATTAGATATATATATGAGCACATGATAGAATATGGTGGCTTGGTGGGGTGGGGTGGGGTGGGGTGGTCGATTTCAGATTTCATATGTCCTAAAGAGGAGAGGGACATTATTGTTGGCTATTTCATTTTATCAGTAAGATTGAATTACTGTCCTTCACTCCTTGGATTGTCTATTTTTGTTAATGTTGATTTGATGCTCTTGAATAGTGTCCTTATTATTAATGGGAACACATGAAAGGTATATCAGCTGGTTAAGTTTATGTTTTTTTCCCTTTATCTTTTTCAAAGGAACTTGATGACACGAATCAGTGGTTTAAATGAAAGAGTAAACCACAATGACATTCAAAAGGATTTTCAAAGCTGAATGTAACTTCAACATTTCGATTTTACAGATTCCCGAATGTCCATTTTTTATTTTTGCACATTAGATTCAATTAGGTGCCTTTAAGAGCACCCTAATTACTTTGTCATCATGTAAAATGGATCTTTCGAAAAATCAGATTATAGCCCATATAATCACCATTTTTTCGAATGTGTGTGTTCGATTTTTAAAAAGTTAATTCTTGACTATTATTTTTTCTAAATTCGATTATGAAGATACTCCCGCGATGCATATAATAATCCATTTCATTCAATCTGAATATTCCATACGAATTTCGACAACCAGTTGGCTTATTTCATGAAATCACAATAACGAATTCGAACAAATTACACTGTAGAACCCAGTTGAATAACTGGCACAAACAATAATAATGTATGATTTAATAATAAAAAAAATGAAATCAAATGAATCCACACTCATACATATGTATAAAGATTTTTTTTCTTTCCTTTTGCATGCGATTTATTAGAAAACCGATAGGGCAGATAAACCAACAAAAGATCCCATGAGGACAAACAAATTCGTGCTAATTGCAATCGCACCGTTCTTCTTAGGTTTTGATTCATTCGAAGCAGGAGCTGGAGTCGGACTTACCTCCCCTCCGGTAGACGGTGGAGGAGGTGGCGATTCGCTAGCCGGAGCCGGTGACGGCGGAGTAGCTGTTGAATTAGACGGAGCAGGAGCTGAGTCGGTTGAATTGGAAGGAGGAAGAGATGCAGGAGTTCTATCAGCCAATACAATGATGGACAATTTTTCGTTCTTTAGACAATTGTCTCTGACACCACTGATGAAATAATAGGAACCGGAATGATCGAGTTTGAAGACCGTCCGGCCGTCGGTGAACTTCTGGATTGGATTCGAGGTGTTGCAATTGAGGTAATCGTTTTGATTCACGTACATCAGTGAGTCTTTGTTTGCTGAGTACACGAACACTGCCCAAAAAAAATTTGCAATTTTGTTGATAACCAAGTATTTGGAGAAAAAAAAACGTAAATACTTTGACATAATACATTTTGCTTCTATATATTTTCATAATAATGTTTAGTTGTGATTTTTTTATTTTTTTAAGGAGAAGTTGTGTTTTCCAAAAAAAAAAAAAAAAAAAAAAAAAAAAAAAAAAAAATCGTTCGAACACCGGTTTTCATACCAGATTATAATCTGATTCATCACTAGACCGATACAGTGTTTTTCATTTAAATTGTACATTTGGGCCTCATGTGATTCAAAAAAAGAGAATTGTTGATTATTATTATAAAATTCTCCTATGATTTCAACCAAAAAAGAAATGATTAATGGTATTGTAACATCAGTAATACATGTGACATCACATTTAAAGCAAAATATATAATACACAAACGTAAAGCAATTCAGATATTTGGTATTGTAACATGTTACAAGACATTTTCATAAACCATTATCCATTGTATGCATCTCAGATTCATAGTCATAGTTTATATCACCGAGGAGTTTGGTACGATTGGTCCCGAGGAATTCAAGAGCACTCACCTCACGAGGACGTTTGTGATAGCTGTTAGTGGACAGGGTTTGATCCCTTACCATACGTATCATTGGAAAGTGCATTAACATAAATACGGCAGTAAGAAGGGGCAATACAAAAGTGTGTAAACTATAAAAACGATGTTTTCTTACCGGTATTTATTCATCTCACATCCATTAAATGTCTTTTTTTGAAAAACACATCCATTAAATGTCTGGGTAAACATAAAAAGACATTTATATCATTAGAATTATTACAGGGGAACAAGTATTTATGAATTATATTAAGGTTGTGGTTACTTTTTATTCAACGTCTCACACAATAAGTAGTACTCATTCACTTGCTATAATACATAAATTGGTTGTGCACTATGTAACTCTTCCCATATGTCTTAAAATGTTAAAAGTTGGATCATTTATGAAATTCTTAATATATGAATATAGGCTAAAATGTCTTATATTTTAAGACGGAACGAGTGTTTCACATGCAGAAATCGTCTAAATTTACAGAAATTGTATGTGCACTACACATTTGTATAGTGCACTTTTCACTACATGTATTATTCCATTAATTAAAGTGATGAATTATTTATTGTGATTGATCCTAGTAAAATGTGTGGTGTTGAATGTGTAGTTGATGCATCATATATTTATGTCAAATCACTATGGTACATTTTGATTGTTGACTTGTTGTACAAATAGACCCCAAATTTGTCAAAATACCTGAAGATTTTCCTTTTTTTTTTTTTTGAAGGGACCCCTAAAGATTGTGTCAGACATCTTTTGGGGTTATTCGATGTAGGGAGAACTGATAGAGAGTTGCATCACGTGTGAACATCCTGACCACACAATTTCATCCTCATAGGGGAATTGCATACGTGGGTATGAAGCTGTGTGTCCCAGGATGTTGCACGTATACAACTCCCTCTTGAAAAACATATCGCATCGTAACGACATTCATCTTTGGCATCTTTCTCCTTGTCGGTTTCCAATATTAAAGCATGTGCACTACCAATGTGATTTATAATATGAACACTTGTCAAATCTCAGTACATGAAATTAAAGATGGTATACAATATGTGGTACAGGAAATCCTTAACTTAACTGAATGCCTATATGTATTAAATTCTACATAGAATGAGAATCATTATTATTGGGGACCAACTGATGGAGCATGGATTGGTACAAGCAAAGGATCAACTAGAAAATATCACCAACTAAACAAGACCGTGACAAGGCTAAATGATACAATTGTAAAGAAAATAATCTGTATAAAAGAAGGGAGTCTTTATTTTCACCGAAACAATTCTACCGATGCATCACACCGAATCGACTTTCTAAAGGTCGATTCAGCGTGTTGCATTGTAAGGAAATTTCAGGCGGGTGCAAATAAAGGTTCCCTAAAAGAAACCCGAATAAGGAGGCATTGACGCATCGATGGAAATGCTGAGGTGCAGAAAGTAAAGTAAGAAAGATGAGAGGTTTCAGATTCAATACCCGCTGGCGCTATGAGACATTTATTACTCAATTGAAAACCAAAAAAAAAAAAAAATTATATATAATTAAAGGAAACAATTAAAGTTGATGAACTTGTTAATCACCTAAGGAGTCTCCAATTTGAAAGCGGTTTTTTTCTGCCCATTGGTTGAAGATGTTGGTGTTCGGATCAGGTGGAGGCATCCATCCATTAAAGCCTCCAACTTTAAAGTCATAAGCCATACTTTTTTGTACCATTAACAAAACAACAAAGAGGCTCAATAATTGAAATATCAATCTCTCCATCAAAAGGGCCTGAGCCATTTAGACAAAACTATATTTGTATATACAAAAGAATTCTAAATCTGGTGAATATTTGAGGTCTTAATGCTACTAGGGAGATTGCTTATGAGGGTATTTGTAGGGGTAAATGCACTGGCTTTTTGTCACTTTTATTTATTCTAGCTTCTTATCTTTAAATTTGGATTTCTTGGCTTACAGTGCATGTAAAGCATATGGCCACTTTTTTTTAGCATGAGGATGTACGTACTATGATTTGCTTATAGTTATTCTCTCAGGTTTATACTTTGCTTGACTATATTTTATCAGAAGATCTGATCTGTCTTTGGTTGAGGTTTTGGCATCTGACAAGTATACGATGTAATGAGCCTTGTATTTGACAGATACACACCGAATACTTGTGATACAAGGATGATTTTTTCTTTTTCTTTTTTCCTTTCTTTTTTCTGTGAAGTTCGAAATGAAAGCCGTATATAGAAATTCAGAACTCAAATACGTGAAATGAAATAACTTTATTGAAATTCGAAGAAAAGTTGCTAGAACATTATTAACTGCTGTAACATTTTTGAAACCTTCCCAAAATGAAGAAAAATCCTTGGAAACATTATTAACTGCTGTGACGGTTGTGGAATCATTTATGCGAAGAAGGTGGGGGGTTGAGGTTTTGCCTCTCATAATGGATTGTGGCGTTGATTGCGCGTGATTCCCTTTGACCACATTTGGTCATTATGATTCATTAACCATTCCTGCTGAGCTCAAGGCTTGTTTAGAGCTGAGTTTAGTGGTTTGTTAGCCCTTGCTGAGCTGTACACAGTCAGACAAGGCTTGTTTAGAGCTCGTTCGGTGGTTTGCTAGCCCTTTTGATCGGGGTGTACACACGGTCAGACAGTGTGTGATGAGTAGGTCAGGATTGTTTACAAGAAGATCAATATCCCTATCACTATAAATGCTAAATATTTCAAAACAAATTGCAAATTTCTTTTGTTTAATTAGCAACCAGCTGTGATATATTTATCAATAAAATAGTTACTTCCATTTATTATAATCAACACTACAGCGGAGGACAAGATTACACCATAGTCTCACCTTTGCCTTTATTTCAATATACTAGTACCATCTTCCACTATATATGAAGATGCAAGGATGATCATATATGATTTCTATATATTCAATCATATGTATGAACTCCATCTAAACATACCAACATAAGAACATAACTAATCCTTCCTGTATTACTGCTATTAGAGACAGAGCCCATCAATGGCGGTTCCTGCTAATTCACTAATCCATCAATAAAATCCACCCCAGTAGATGGTAGCCAATCCTCTCCTTGTATAAACTCTGCAACTGTGAAGTTCATAGCCACAGCACCATCATTAATCACATGATACCCTGTCCAATTGACCCGTTGGCTTAATCCTGAACCCGGCCCTTCATTCATATACTCCCCATAATAGCATGTATTCAGTGCAAAATCTCCGCTCCACACCGACCATCCCGCCGGATCAATGTTATCGTCGATATACGACTCCAAAACCACAACTCTGGAGAAATTTTTCCACGGACGGCCTAGATACGTCCGGACTTGACTTTGAACCGGTTTGAGATCATCACTTGCTGTGATGTTGCAGTTTTGGATTGAGGTTCCGGTGTTCTGATTCGGGTCGATTCGGCCTTGTGCGGTTACCATGTTTGATTGACCTGCCATTGGCAGTCTGGCTACGAGTTGGCAGCTTTGTAAGACAACGGCCGCATTACCGAATATGAAGTCAACGGTTCCGGTGATGTAGCAGTCCCGGTAGAATTGGCGGAGGGAATGAGGGTAGAGAGTGTCTTGATAGGCGTCGATTAGGCAACGGTTTATGACGGATTGATCTGCACCAACTCGAAGCGCCACTGCTTGGCCCTTTTCTGGCCCTGCTGTGTTTAGTATGCCGATGTCTTGTAGGATGAATCCATCTCCAACAGCAGCTGTACAAGTTTAACATGAATAATGATTAGTTTGGCAGTATTCTTGAACATATATTAATCTTCATCAAGAACAAATTGTCAAAAATTTAGGAAAGAAATTAACTGTCAAATCCTGTGGACTATCAATTGTGACAATCAAGAACAACTTCTTGTTTCTGTATTTTCATATGATGTATATATTCTTATTACAGATATAAAATTGTTTAAGTGATGTTATAACGCATCAGAACATAGGCACGTTAATTGGGTCATAATAGACACAATAACTGCTTAGGTTTAACGTCCTCATAACTTGGGACTAGAAAGTCTATTAGAATCGTAATGGAAACAATAACTACTTACGGATATTGCACTCGTTTGGGCTACTTACTATTCTAGATATGAACCTACTAGAGGATTCTTAAGGTGGCCCTACAGAGGATTTTTGAGAGGTGGCCCTCTTTGTCTCTCACAACATGACGCTTAGTTTCATTGAGGACTTTGGCTATGATAACACACATAACAACTTCTTTAGTCATTATGGATCCGATAACTATTTGGTCCCATAATTTTCGTTCCGCCTAAAATGGTTAACCAAGTTACTATGTCGATCATGTCTCCTTCTTATATCTTGATAACGTTTCTTCTCACTTTTCCAGTCAGGGATATTACAGTTGTGATCAAGTATGGTGGGTGATTAAACGTTGTGATAAGTCTAACTTTTTTCAGACATATGAGGTAGCAGATATACAAAACATACAAGTGAAGACAAATCACTTTATAGATACCCTTGAAAACAAACAAACTTTTTTACTTAGCAGACATCATGAAAAAAATTCAAATTTTGTGAAAAAGATTTTAACTTCAATAGCAAAAAGATGATGGTATATATCATATATAGTGAAGTATTATTACCAAGAGTAGCAGATCTGAAAGTTGATGTTCCATCAGCAACATTGAGACTCCCTGTTATAATAGTCAAATTCATACCATCCCCAACTATCATCAGATTCTTTTTACTCTTATTCACTTGCACATTCTCTTCATATACCCCTTCTTTTACATGGATCACAAATCTGGTCAATGATTTGTTTGGTGCTGCTGCAACTGCTTCAGTTACTGTCTCATAATCCCCTGTTCCATCTTGTGCCACAACCAAGTCAGCTACAATATCTGTACTTATACTCTCCAGCAAAATCCTGTCCCTCAATGTGACCCAATTTGGTAAATTTGCCAGCTTTGAACTCTGAGAATCAAGGGTTCCTTCTTCTTGTTGTTGTTCTGATCTCATTTGAGCAAGAATGGCTAAAAAAGCTTTAGCCTTTGAAATCAAAATTTTCATGTCCTTCTGAAAAGTAGATTTTTTTGAGAGCCCATCAAAGCAGGTTTCATGGTTAGTGAGTACACCACTTAACCATGCTTGTGCATCTGCAAGAGAATGATGGGTGAAGTTACTTTGTAAAGCTAAAACAGAATCCGTTGTACGATCAATTGAAAGGTCCAGTAATTCTAGACAGTCTTCTAACGGGCCCTGTTCAGATTGATCATTGATCTGATTCTTTATATGCTTAGTAACTTCAAGTGCATTGTTGATATCAAGAACATGGCTCTGCAATAAGCTTTGCAACAGGGCATTTTGATTATGGCTTGTACCTGGCTTATTATTAGAGGTTAATGGTGAATTGGGCTGGTGGGTATTGAGAAGATTGGGAGAAAGATAAGCTACAGAAAGAATCAGTGCAAAAAGAGTAGCTACAGAAGAGATAATAATGTGGAAATTGGAGGTTTTCTTTTCTTTATGCAGTAGGGATTCTTGTGTTGCAGCCATTTTGATTTTGATGTTGGAATATAGGGATCGGCTCTCTGTCTTGAGCGTCTTGCTTTAGTTTTCTGCTTCACAGGAAGCAAAGATGATACGGTAAAATGCACTAGAAAGAAAGCCGCAACAGCTATGCCCTCTTTTAATAGTGGAATTATGGGAAAGTCTTGTGTGCTCACCACTGAAGTGACACTTACACTAATCACAACCACACAATTTATATCCTGTTTGAAAATTGATAGTCAATAATCAACCACATCTGAGTTTAAGCCCATCCCAAATGGTTAGCCACCTAAGTTTTACCTTGGTTTCCGGTGGGAGAACCATGGTTCGATTCCCCCATCCCATTCCTTATTTCTCATTCCCCTCCTTTCGTTTCAGATAAAAATAAAAATCAACCACATCTCATCTCCTCACCAATCCTCATTGCACACAAGAATTTCCCTGGAATGGCATGGGATTACATGGTAACCATTCCGTTCAACTTTACTTTTTCTTTCTTTGAAGATCCGTACAGCTTTACTTTGTATCTTGTATTATTATTATTATTATTATTATTTAAATAAATTTAAAAAAAAAGTTGAACCCACCATAAAAAAATCAAATTTAGAATACGATCGTTCTAAAACTGTATCAAGCGGTGTGTAATATAGTTTTTCCATTTATAGAGTGATGGGGCACCGACCCCATCCCCCGATTTTATACACACAAAAAATTCCAACCACAATCTTAATAAAAAAAAAGAAAAAGGCGAAAAAAAAAATCAGGACCACAAATGTATGCATTCGGGAGATATGGTACACAGATTTTCGGAGAGTGTATCATTTTCCTTCCATTTTTACTCGGTCACAAACTGACATAATCGGGGTGTATTATGTGAAAGTGTAAAAATAGTTTGTTATAATACATGTCACTTGATTACAATATCTATATGACGATTGCACCATAAAATCTCTCACATAAAATGATCTATTGTCATTTCTCTAAAGTTTAATAGAAGACGTAAATCGAAAATTATACCTCAATGATCTAAGTTGTATAAGGCTACCTGAAAAAAATCGATTTAAAAAATCAAACTCACACGCTCATCTCAAAGGCAAAGTTGCTAGTACGGTAATAAAACATTTCTTTCTTTTAGTTAGGCTTTCCACAGTGGGAGCCTTTTTGCTCCCTCTATAATTGGTTTCGGGTGCTTGAAGGCCACAGTTGTATATTTATGCAACCCCTATCCCCAATTGAAACTAATGCCCCTAAACGTATCTTGTATTTTATTCTTAAAAACTCGTGTGTCATGATTCAAGTGTCACTGTTTCTTTCTTTCTTTACAAATTTTCCAGAATGTGTGTCCATTTTATTCGTTGATTCACATCTTTCCCTAAATGAGCTTACACATTCACATTATCTATACTACCCTAAATATTGTAACAACCACTTAAAAGGAAATATGAGCTTACGTCAACTAATGGGATTTAAATATTTAACTACTACATTTTTATTAGCTAGGTAGAAATTCAAACTAAACACTTAAAATTTGACGGAGACAGTATATATATATATATATTCGTCAATTTAGAAAATGCTACCTGTCATATTATTTGACATCACATACATCAATAAAATCACTCTTGAAATGCCGGTGCGATATATGTTTAATAAGATGCGTTTAAAAAGATGTCACGCCATGTTGTGAGATGTGAATCCGTTATATTAGATTGATTATGTTAATAACACTGCTCTTCAATTTAGAACACACTCCAATGACGCCACTATCCTTATCTATGGTATTTAAATACAATATATATTCAATTTTCAACTACATCAGTATCTCTATTAGTATCCCACGACCAGGGACGGAAGCAGAGGGTGGCTTGGGTGGGCGTAGCCCATCCGATTTTTATTTTCGGTACATCAAAAACTTTATATAATTCAGTTCAAAACCGTTAGTTGTTTTAATCCAGCCCACCCGATCATACAAATATCGTCAAGTAGCCCACCCGATCACCAATTCCTGATTCCGTCCCTGCCCACGACATTTAAATTTTGCATGATATTTGTAAGTCTTTCACTTTCACTTTAATAGTGACTTGTACCAAACGTTGTGCTCAATTATACTATGGTATTCAATTTATAAGTCTTTTAATTCTAATAGTGACTTTTTAGTAAACTCATTGATGATGTGAACGTGATATGATAAAAGAATAGTAAAATTGCAATAACTTTTTGGAAAGTTGCTCCATTACTTTCCATTGGAAGAAATATGTTACATGCCTGTTGGTACAATAATTGGTCATTTGAAATAGAAAAATGGCATTTTTTAACCCCCACACCATACCAAATTACCGGTGTCTTTAACGACACTCTTTCGGGGCATTCAGTACATATATTTTTAAAAGATGTTATGGTGTCACAGATTAATTTGGTGTGATGCGTTTGAAGTTGTCCATAAAAAATTATAGGGGGAATGAGGGAGAAAGACAAAAATATTTCATCAATTAAGTAGAAGGACAGTCTTTTGAAACTTTTGCATAAAGGACAAAACTATTTATCCACTATCGAAATTCACTTCGTTCAAAATTCATTTATTTAAATTCATCTCTTTGAAATTCATTATCGAAATTCACTAATTTTCAAAATTCATTGTCGTGATTCATTTGATTTTTGGGATTCATCATCAAAATCACTATCGAAATTCACCGATTTGGGATTCACTAGGGAGATTCACCGATTTTCTGGATTCACTTTCATTTGTCATACCATTATAAAAATATACGCATTGTCCTTCTCCCTATAAAAAATATGTAGTTGTCCTGTTGCTTAATAATATTTCAGATTGTGTCCTTATTCCTAATTTTCCAAAAATTATAATGGCTATAATATCTATTAGAATACTAAAAAAATTATTATCTATTAGTGCTATATAAAGTACGATATAAAGTCTTTAGGTTAAAATTTTACGTGTGAATACAATTCTCATCCTTTCGTTGAGCAAAAAATAAATAAATAAATTTACAATGCTCATCACAACAAAGTTATGTATGACAAAAAAATTAGTGATAATATTACAACGAATGTGCACAACAAAGTTTCACAACACATTGATAAACCATTGATTATGATGTAGGACCTATTGATTCATATGGCTTCCAAAAAATCAATGAATGGTGGAAAAGTTGTTGTGGCACTTTATTATGCATATTTATTGTGGAATGTTATATATTTTGGACATATTTATTGTGGAATAATCATTCTTCAAATCTAAACCCCCAGACCCGGTGAAATTTTAAAATACAACCGTTGTAGGAAGGTTTTACCAAGTGACATACATTACAACCACTCATTTCTAATCTCTCGCACACGATAAAAGTGTATTATGTGAAAGAGAGTAAAAATAAGAGGCTCTAATGTATGCCACTTGGTATAACCTTCCTACAACCGTTGCACCATAAAATCTCTCCCAGACCCGTTGTCAGCCGCTAGCACTGGAGCCCACCAGGTTCAAGATGATAGGAGAAATACATCCTTATGGAGACTCCGGGATGAACCAACCGACGGTGAAACAGACTTGCAGGACATAAGTGTCCATCCCCCATTAATAATTTTTCTGAATGAGGATCCTCACTTGGAACTGTCGTGGTCCAGGGTCTGCATCTTTTTTTTTTACCAATATTAAGTCCCTCCTGGCAGATTACAAGCCGGATATTTTATGTTTGTTGGACCCAAGAGTTAACAGTAAACGAGCATGGCGAATTATGCAGGCCTCGAATTTTAATAAGAGCATTTGTGTGGAAGCACGAGGCCGGTCAAGTGGAATATGTTGTTTTTGGCAAGACAATTGCGTGAACTTATGGCTGCTTCCTAGTACTACTCAGTGTCTGAATCTGGCGGTTATTCACAATGGGGAGGTGAGTTGGATTCTCTCAGTCATTGATGAGAGATAAATTTTATGATCATTATTATGACATTTCGCCCCACTTCTGATACCATTTTGAGCATTTATGTATCAAATCAAGTCATAAATACTAAGTTTTATCAAAATGTATAAGTAGTAATTATTATATAAATTATCGTGTTTTTATTATATTTTTATAAGTTTTTTTATAGATTTAATAATTGGATATCGTGTTGAAAATTACTATATTTTATAAAGGTTTTATTTACCGCTAGTATGATAGATCTAAAAATATCATGACTAGAGATCGTAATATTAACTTGAAAAGTGTCGATAAAATTCAACGCAGCTTCTTAACTTTTGTTGTCGATTTACTCATGGTTCGTTTCTTTGTGTTCGAGTAAAAAAAGATAAGATTTATCATGAGAGGCGCCGAAGAATGAATGACGAAAACGAGTAGAGTTATGCCTGATTGAGTGGATTCGCCAACACCACAAAATAAATATCTTGGATATTTTCTTAATAATATTCCAAGCGTATTCCTCGATATTTTCTTAATATTCCAAGCGTATTCCTGGATATTTATTTGATCACAAAATAAATAGACTTTATATTTTGCTCACCAAACTTGGAGCCCAAGCCCATAAAAATATCCCACGTAACGACACGAGGTATTTTGAAGGATGGAAGAATATCGCCACGAACACTACAAGTTTAACGGGTTGGTTTCCTACGCGTCTTATATCACAGTAAAATATCTTCAACGAATATGCGACCCAACTTAGAGGCATTTTCAGGGAAGAGTCCTTGATGAAAGTTTTAGATCTTCAAATGAGCTTTCCAACGCACTTTGAGTCACGTCAATCGGAGGTCTACAACTCAAGTTATGGTCGTTTTATCAAACAAATGAATAAGTTCGATTCGGTTTATTTTCGGTTCGAACCTTCCCAAAAATCCTATAAATACCCCCATCCTTAGCATAATTCCTTGCCCCTCTTGGCCACTCTCTTGGCCAAGAACTCTCCCTCCCATTTCCCTCTTCTCCATCTCCGTTCTTCATCTCTTTTACCGTTTTATTTTATTTTCTACTAGTATATACATATATCTATGTATGTATATATGTTTTTATAAATAAAAGTAATCTGCAGTTGTAATCTTTCGAGAGAATTATCCGAGGAATTGTATTGAAGAAGTTGCTATTTTCGAGAGGATACGACTTGGATCTACAATAAACGGGTAATTTTATCAAGTTATTACTTTTGTTGTATCTATCACTATGTTAAACTAAAAATATATCTAAATAAGATATGAATCAATTAGTTAATCTGTTGGTAAAATGAATGATCGACTCTGTAATCATGATTAAAATCGGTTATAATGAATCTCTTTCTATGTTTGAATTGAAGTAGCTAATCGATTTGAAAGAATTCATAATTGACACCTCGTAGTTAGTTTATGAACTCGTTAATAGAAAGACCGGAGGGTAAAATTGGCCGAGTGAAAGCGTGACAACGGAATCCGATTTCCTAAACTCGGGTAGATTTGTTTCGGGAGAAACAAACTCTTATTGAAATTTATACTCGAGAGATTATCACGTTAAATTCGCTGTTTAATTGACATACCTTAAAATTGGCGAATGACAAAACGGGAGTGACCCATGCTTGAGGATGACATTGGACAGAGGACAAGACATATAGCCAATTTCATACGCCTCGTGTGAGGAGAAATTGCTTAGCTTAGAGTATACCGTTTCGTATAATTGATTGGACCTTGAATAAAGGAAGATCATGCTCCATTTATTTCTACTAAAAGATATTGATTCATGAAAGTATTATTGGCTAGATCCAAAATATATATTATATTAGTATTTATTTGTTTTATTTTCTGTTTTACTAACATCTAACTCTAACATTACTAACTAATCTAACTGATCTAACTATCTAACCCCAGGAAAAAGTAAAAACTGCGACTTAGATCGAGTTAATAATAGCTTCTTGGTGTTTAACCCCACTTAAAAGAATTACCATGTTTTCCTGAGGAATACGACTGACTCACCGGACTAGCACTACAATTTGACCCGCACACTGCCGGTTAGGATCTGTATAGCCTAGGTAATGTCCGTCGACTTTACGGCGCCGTTTCCAAGGTCGAGTTTAGTCTGTCAAGATTTTGGCGCCGTTGCGGGAAAACGTTGCTAATTTCTTTCTTTGTGTCTAGGCGTTACTACTTGTATTAGCTCAAAATTCTCGAGGATAAGTCAACACTCTTCTTATCACATTTCTTTTTTATTTTCCGTTGGTATCTACCTTCTTTTAGTTACCAATTTTCTTCTTCTATTAAATTCGAGTTATTTTCTATTTTCGATAGTAGAAAGTAAACGCGTAATAATAAAATAGAGGATAAGTCAATACATTTCTCAATCTCATTTGTATTTTTATTTTCATTGGTACCTACCTATTTGGTAAGATATCAATTTTTTATAAAAATACTCGATAAATACCGAGTGGCTTCGTAATTACCGAGAGAGAGAGAGAAAAAAAAAAAAAAAAAAAAAAAAAACCGAAAAAAATAAAATAAAAAAAATACACTCGGTAAATACCGAGTGGAGTCGGTAATTACCGAGAGAAAAAAAAAATGTGTTTTTTTTTATCGATTTCGTATTGTTTTCTATTCGATATTTTATATTCTACAAGAATTGTCAAATCGAGTTACGAAAATAGTCGAAACCGTTGGTGAAACACCTGAACAAGGGATTGCTCATGCTCAAGGGTATGGCCAAAACCTTAATCAGAATTTACCTCAACCTAATAACCAGAATCAGAATAATAATGATAATAAATCAAAATCGACATAATAAGAATTGGAACTAAGTTGGAAAGGAATCAAGTTTGAAAGGGCCTATTCAAACCGAACCTTATCCACTCAACCCAAATTCATCTCGATTCAACCGAGATAAGGCATCACCACATCCACTTGCATATTTTGAAGAAAAAGGTCTTGAATGATGACACACTATGTCTTCAAAAGGCACAATCATTCAAGGAAGCTTTACCATCTTCATCTAACGATAAGGGTAAGGAGGTATTCATTCTAACCTCTTGATCTTGAATTACTCCCCATTCCCGAGAAATGAAATGAAAAAGATGAAGTTGGATAATAAGTAGGCATGTTTTATTGACACTTTTCGGCACTTAACTATTAATACCCCTTTCATCGATGTTTGTAAGGGAGAGTTTAGTTTAGGAGTTAATCATGAGCGCGTTATCTTCAACATTTACAATTCATTGAAATATCCATACATTACACTAGAATCTAGTTCTTGTGTAGACACTTTGTGTTCTCTTGTTGTGGATCGTACTAACACGCAGTAATAATCGAAGAAGATGACTCCAGTAATAATGTGAAAGCTCGTAAACCCAAAGCTCGAAAATCAAAGGAAAAGGTCAAGAACCGTTGGATTCGACGGCATTCGTCTAACATATGTTGGAAAGCAGTATTGATAAAAAAGACGGATGCGGTACGTGAGGATGACCCACCACCAGTACATTAGAAAACTAAAGCACGATAAAGTCTGGCTATAGACTATAAATGTAGTCAATCACGGGTACTATCCTTCCTATTTACTCCTTAAGCATTTATTTTCGGTTGGTTCATGTGCTTAATTGTTACGTGCTTTTGTGAGTAATTGTTAGAAGTATCCCGTTTTGTTTAGTATATTATATTAGTTAATCCTTATCATTTTGGTCGAGCAAACGACGATAACCAAAAGCGCTATCGGGAGGCAGCCCGCAAAAAAATGTTAAATATAATAATTACTCATACTTTGGATGATACTTTGCGAATACTTCGGATTGATTTTCATTTTGTTTCACCAAGTCTCAGGATGAATGTTTGAATGTCATTAGAAAAGGGAATGATTAGGTGGTTATCCGAAAATCTCGATGAAAAAAAAGAAAAATTCAAAAATGCATCATTTCTTGGACTTAGATTGTTAGAACAATTTGAAATAACCCTTGAGGATCTGGGTATAAAAGACTCGAGTTAATACTTGTCACATATTTCATATCATGATCTAGTCTGCTTTTAAATTTCAAAATAATGTGTGACATGTATTAGTTCAACTATTGTGGAATATTGTGTGTTTTAAATCAATAAAAGTTTATGTGGTGTGTTTATCTACCCTTTTGCATTACAATCATCACACTCCACACACTTTTATTTTATTTGCACACACAACGGTCATAACTTTGACCCACCCACCCACCCTTTTATCATCATCCGAGTATTTGTTTTGACTTGTTTTAGTGCACCATTGCTTTCCCAACAACTTATTTACACTCACTTTACATTGGGGACAATGTAAGTTCGTAAGTGGGGAGTGGAGTCGTTGGTCTAAAGAATGGAATTATTGTTTATTTTGTATCAATAAATCCTTTAGTTTTTTATTTTTTCGAGCATTATTTAGTTGATTAAAATAAATCAGATAAGGTATATATTTCATGGATTTGAAGATGTAATGATCAATTTGGATGTGTATAACCAATGTGAACCGTAAGTGCATTGTAATTCCAAATATATTTGTGTAACATGAATTCCTTCACGTAAAGCCTTTGATATTGAGCGAAAATTTTAAATCAGTATCCATTCAAGATATCTAGTGGTTATTCTATAGATAATAGCAAGAACTTAGTACCTAACTTTTGAACGTGTCTTGTGAATATCTGAAGGTTTGAATGTGATAGAAAGGATATAAGTTAAGTTTATAAAAAAAATAAAAAAAAAAAAAAAAAAAAAAAGAAATGAACTATATATTTGTCGGTTGTAGAAGCTACCAATGATTTGAGTGCGATGAGGCGTTATCACGAAACGTCCTATATCACTATGAGGTTTAAAGCTCCCGATCGCTGATGATAGTAGTCCAAATAGGGTGTTATCACGAAACGTCCTATTGCTGGGAATGAGGGCATATGCTACACATGTGAAATTAAGTTCATCAAAAGAAATAAAAAATTAAGCGTGGTTGAAAACTTAGCTATCTTCTGACTATCCCCAGTATAAACTGAATGATATGCTTTAGGGATTATCCTAATAAGTACTCGGAAGAACTTTGTGTGGAATCATTCTTCTTTATACCTAGGAAAGTCATTAGAAATTTTGTCTCGAATGGATATTTGTGTGTTTTGCTTGATTTATTCAAGAGAGGATAGTGGAAATTGAAAAGGCATGCACACACACACTCTGTTATACATTTATATTAAGGTTAAAGCGCAGGTTGTAATTCTAATGGTTGTATTATCTAGTTGTCCCTTATACCTTCTATCTTCATGAATTTATCTCTTATTCATTTTGTTTTATCATTGTTTTGATCGAGGGACGACCAAAAAGCTAAGTAGGGTTGTGATGAGAGATAAATTTATGATCATTATTATGACATTTCGCCCACTTCACGATACCATTTTGAGCATTTATGTATCAAATCAAGTCATAAATACTAAGTTTTATCAAAATGTATAAGTAGTAATTATTATATAAATTATCGTGTTTTTATTATATTTTTATAAGTTTTTTTATAGATTTAATAATTGGATTCGTCGTGTTGAAAATTACTATATTTTATAAAGGTTTTATTTACCGCTAGTATGATAGATCTAAAAATATCATGACTAGAGATCGTAATATTAACTGAAAAGTGTCGATAAAATTCAACGCAGCTTTCTAAACTTTTGTTGTCGATTTACTCGCGGATTCGCTTTCTTTGTGTTCGAGTAAAAAAGATAAGATTTATCATGAGATTTTAATCAAGAATGAATGAATAGCGAAACGAGTTATGCTGATTGAGTGGATTCGCCAACACCACAAAATAAATATCTTGGATATTTTAAGGAATATTCCAAGCGTATTCCTCGGATATTTTCTACGAGAATATTCCAAGCGTATTCCTGGATATTTATTTGATCACAAAATAAATATCCTCGATATTTTGCTCACCAAACTTGGAGCCCAAGCCCATAAAAATATCCCACGTAACGACACGAGGTATTTTGAAGGATGGAAGAATATCGCCACAAACTACATGAAGTTCAACGGGTCGGTTTTCCTACGTCTTTATACCGTAAAATATCTTCAACGAATATGCGACCCAACTTAGAGGCATTTTCAGGGGAAGAGTCCTTGATGAAAGTTTTAGATCTTCAAATGATCTTTCCAACGCACTTTGAGTCACGTCAATCGGAGGTCTACAACTCAAGTTATGGTCGTTTTATCAAACAAATGAATAAGTTCGATTCGGTTTCGACTCTCGGTTCGAACCTACCCAAAAATCCTATAAATACCCCCATCCTTAGCATAATTCCTTGCCCCTCTTGGCCACTCTCTTGGCCAAGAACTCTCCCTCTCCCATTTCCCTCTTCTCCATCTCCGTTCTTCATCTCTTTTCTCGCTTTATTTTATTTTGGTAAGATATATACATATGTCTATGTATGTATATATGTTTTTATAAATAAAAGTAGTACCGTTGTAATGCTCGAGAGAATTATCCGAGGAATTGTATTGAAGAAGTTGCTATTTTCAGAAGATACGACTTAGATCTACAATAAACGGGTAATTTTATCAAATTATTACTTTTGTTGTATCTATCACTATGTTAAACTAAAAATATATCTAGCCAAGATATGAATCTGAATTAGTTAATCTGTTGGTAAAATGAATGATCGACTCTGGTAATCATGATTAAAATCGGTTATAATGAATCTCTTTCTATGTTTGAATTGAAGTAGCTAATCGATTTGAAAGAATTCATAATTGACACCTCGTAGTTAGTTTATGAACTCGTTAATAGAAAGGCCGGAGGGTAAAATTGGCCGAGTGAAAACGTGACAACGGAATCCGATTTCCTAAACCGGGGTAGATTTGTTTCGGGAGAAACAAACTCTTATTGAAATTTATACTCGAGAGATTATCACGTTAAATTCGCCTGTTTAATTGACATACCTTAAAATTGGCCGAATGACAAAACGGGAGTGACCCATGCTTGAGGATGACATTGGACGAGAGGACAAGACATATATGACAATTTCATACGCTCGTGTGAGGAGAAATTGCCTAGCTTAGAGTATACCGTTTCGTATAATTGATTGGACCTTGAATAAAGGAAGATCTGTCTCATTTATTTCTACTAAAAAGATATTGATTCAGTAAAGTATTATTGGCTAGATCCAAAAATATATATTATATTAGTATTTATTTGTTTTATTTTCTGTTTTACTAACATCTAACTCTAACATTACTAACTAATCTAAGCGATCTAACTATCTAACCTCAGAAAAAGTAAAAGCTGCGACTTAGATCGAGTTAATAATAAACTTCTGGTGTTTAACCCCACTTAAAAGAATTACCATGTTTTCCCTGAGAATACGACTGACTCACCGACTAGCACTACAATTTGACCCGGTACACTCGCCGGTTAGGATCTGTATAGCCTAGGTAATGTCCGTCGACTTTACGCGCGCCGTTTCCAAGGTTAGGTTTAGGTCTGTCAGTCATCTACGCCTCACCAACACCTATTATCAGAAATGAATGTTGGGCTTATTTGGAGCGGTTGGGAGCAATTATCAAATACCCCTGGTGTCTGATAGGGGATTTTAATCAAGTTACGGAACATGAAGACAATAAGGGGGGACGTCCCTTGTATGGTGCAAACGTTAATATCATGAGGCATATGATTCAAACATGTGAACTGGTGGGTATACACTATCACGGACCGAGATTTACATGGACCGGCCCTCTATACAAAGGTGTACCGATACTTGAAAGACTAGACCAAGCCTGGTGCACATCCTCTTGGCTGATTTTATTCCCGGAAGTCACTCTCACGCACCTGCCCAAGACTCACTCGGATCACTGTCCACTCTTACTTCAGCTGGCCCAACAGAAAGATAAACGGAAAGGACCTCCTCCTTTGATATTTCAAAATGTCTGGTTTGATCATTCGGATTTTGTGGAGAGAAATTAGGATTCGGACGATCCAAAACTTGGTGATGTAATTGAACGATTTATGACACGGGCTCTCCAATGGAATAGGTCTCACTTTGGCAACATCTTCCACAGAAAGTCTAAATGTCTAAAACGGTTGGCAGGTATACAAAATTCTTTATCCAACTATCCATCATCCTATTTGGTGGCTTTAGAAAAGCAGCTAATGGATCAATACCAAGAAATTCTATCTCAAGAAGAGACGTTTTGGCACCAGAGATTGAATTTGCACTGGCTTCTTGAGGGGGAAAGAAATACGCATTTCTATCACCTCACGACGATCAAAAGGAAGGAAAAAATTCGGATTACTTCTATGAAACGGGGAGATGGGAGTTGGAGTACAGATGAAAGGGAAATACAGAAGATGATGAGAGACTTCTTTATCAACCTCCACTCACGAGAAGATGATCAACATATTTGCAATTGTGCGTTTGAATTACCCACTTTAAATGCCCATGATAGAGATCACTTTAATGGGCAAATACAAGGTTACAGGCCCGGATGGGCTTCCTCCCATCTTCTACAAGAAATGCTGGGGAACCATCGGTAACTCGGTTATATCCTTTGTCAAGCGGATTTTCGAAACAGCCCACTTCCCAGATGAGATGAATGAGGTGCTTATTACTCTCATTCCCAAAGTTGATCATCCTGAGACCCCGTCACAATTTCACCCAATAGCACTGGCCAACGTGATTATTAAACTAGTCACCAAGGTGATTGCAAACCGAATGCAGAATATTATTGGATAGCTCGTCAACACCACTCAAAGTGCATTCATACCAGGAAGGGGCAGCTCGGAGAATATTATTTTAGCACAAGAAGTTATCCATTGGCTACTGATGAGCTAAAATTTTACCCCGTCAAAAATACATTTATAAAGACTCGCAACTGTGGGTAAACTAACTCTCTAACTGGCAGAGTACCAGGTCGATTGTTAGGATAGCTACAGGAGTACGAGGTCGTCCCAAGAGAAATGTGGTTGTGAGTACCAAAGCGAACGTAAAACTTAGTCTAGGCGAACAAAGTTGTGGTGATGTTTGTTATAGCTAAAACAGAAAATAAATATTATTCTAACGAGTTTAACTAAGTGCTTAAAAGCATAGCCGAGCCATGATCCAACAAAGTTATCTCCCCACAGGAAAAACTTGATAAGGATTGTGTTTTAACCAACCTACCTTTCCACGATATTTTAACGACATCCACGGGTGCCAACTCCTAATTACGGTGTTAAGATCTCGAACAACTCTCACTCAACACCATATGTGAAGTTAATTAATTTTCCTTTAGAAAACGATTAACCTAACATGATTACGCTCTTTGAGTCGCTCGAACAACGATGACAAACCTCTGTATTGGACACGGTCCTAACAACTAGGCCGAATCTACGCAACGATCCCAAAACCCCTTTTCCCACATCTCACCGCAAAATGCATTTATAGGTTCGATGTGTGTGACAGTGGACTAGATGATCAATCTAATTCAAAGACGTTTAGAATAAGTTTTAGGACGTGGATTAATCATTAAAACATTATATTACGTGCTACACAACTCCCATCTCGTCTACCGAGGGTTGATTTCACCCGTTTTCACATAAATCGGCTATGTAACGAGATTAGCTAGTCATAATAACGGAAATAACAACGAAATATAAATATATATCTAAATACATACATATATATATAAATACTAGTATATAGATATATATATGCGTATATATAGATATATATATATAACAAGAAAGAAAAGAAACAACACGAAAGAAAACAAAACGGAAATAAAATAACTACAGCTATATAGATATACGTATAGATATATATATATAGATATATAGATATAGATATATATATATATATATGTATTTATACTAATTGCATAAAAATGAAAGAAAGCAATAAAAGAAAAACGGAAACGAAATTATATTAAAACGATAACTAGTCGGGTTATTACACCGACATTATAACTACATATATATCTAATTTAGGCCCCCCAAAACATAAATTAAAAGAAAGGAAAAGATGAAGGAGGATGGGGAAGAAGAGGGGCAAACGATCTGTTGCATCTGCTCTCATATATATAGGCAAATTGATCAAGGCCGGACCGGTCCTGAAAGGGAACCGGACCGGTCCGGTGTCATCATTGCCAGATGAGTCAGCTTGTTTCTGGATCCTTCGATTATATATTTATTGTAATAAAACTTCTAAAATTCATAACTTGAGTTGTAGACCTCCAAAAATCATGATTTAAACGTCATTAGAAAGCTGTCGGAAAACTCTACAACTTTCATGAAGGACTCTTCTTCAGAAAATGTCGTTTTGATGAGTCATTCGTATGTCGTGTCGTTTTCGGGATTTCCACTAATACGAATCAATTAATGACTTGATGACCACCATTTGAGTTGTAGAAGTCCGATTGACTTGATTCAAAATGCGTTGGAAATATTATTTGAAGATCTATAACTTTCATTAAGGCCACTTCTTCAGAAAATGCCGTTTTGACCGCCATTTGTTCGTCGAAGATATAAATCGTTAGTGAATGCACTAACCATCGATCCACTCGACACTTACTTAAGTTAGTGGCACACTCTTTTATCCCTAAAAACACTTCTTTTAGGCCTCAAAACGTGTCGTTACTCGGGATTTTGGTCAACCTATAATTCTGCAATAAACCACCAAAATACCAAACGTAAATCCGACACGATACTCCGGTTACTAAACCGATACAAAAACGAGTAAAAATTTATTAAAATACGATAATTTATATAATAATACTACTTACATATTTAGATAAAACTTATGAAATAAATGACTCGAAATGATAAAATAATGCTCAAAATAATATCAGAAGTGGGGTGAAATGTTATGAAAATAACAGTGAATTTTTCCGTCATCACAACCCCCCACTTAGCTTTTGGTCGTCCTCGAACAAAATAAGCGATAAAATAAAATGAATGAGGAAAAATTCATGAAGATACAAGATATAAAGGACAATCAGATGATGCAACCAATCGAATCATAACCACACGTTAACCTTAATATAAATGTATAACAGTGTGTGTGTGTAATGGCATTTTCAATTTCCACTATCCTCTCTTGAATAAATCAAGCAAACGCACAAATATCCATTCGAGATAGTCCTAATAACTTTCCTAGGTATAGGCGTGAATAATTCCACACAACGTCCTCCCGTGTACTTATTAGGATAATCCCTAAAGCATATCATTCAGTTTATACTGGGGATAGTCAGAAGAAAACTAAGTTATAAAACATGCTCTATTTTTTTTTTTTTTTTTTTTAATGTGTAGCATATGCCCTCATTCCCAGCAATAGGATGTTTCGTGATAACACCCTAGCTGAACTACTATCATCAGGCAGTCGGGAGCTTGTAAACCTCATAGTGGTACAGGACGTTTCGTGATAACACCCTACCGCACTCAAATCATTGGTAGCTACAACCGACATATAAATAGTTCAGCTTAGTTTTATATTCTTCCTATCACATTCAAACCTTCAGATATTCACAGTACACATTCAGAAGTTAGGTACTAAGTTACTGCTATCTCTAGGATAAACCACTAGGATACTGAATGGGTACAGTTTAAAATTTTTCGCTTCAATATCAAAGGCTTACGTGAAGGAATTCATGTTATACAAATAGATTTCCGGTTAAAATACACTTGCGGTTCACATTGGTTATACATATCCAAATTGATCATTACATCTTTAAATTCATGAAATATATACCTTATACAGATTATTTTAATCAACTCATTAATGCTCGAAAGATTAAAAACTAAGGGATTTTCTGATACAAAATAAACACTTAATGCCATTACTAGACTAACCTCGACTCTACCCCCCACTTACAAACTTGCATTATCCTTAAAGCATAGTGAATGAGATAGAGAGGAAGACTTAACTTATAAACCTGTCAGAAAAGTGCTACCGAATCCCGTAACAGCCATGAGAAAGCACAATCTGAATCCCTATATCAAAACCAAAACAAAGCAAACACGGGACATGGTCCTCGTGCAAAAGTATGCAATAGGGATATGGGAATAATAAGATAATGGCCCCGTCACGTCAGAAAATTCGATAGGCAAATAGAGAGTATCACATGAGCATATATCGTAGTCAAGTCAGCTATTCCTAGTTTCATTTTTATTACACACAGATTTATTAAGGTGGGAATACTCACCACTATACTACAACTACTAGAAATTTGAAACAGACTAGATCATAAAATGAAATGTAGTGAGTCTTTTATACCCAGATCCTCAAGGGTTCTACAACCTAAGTCCAAGAAATGATGTATTTGAATGTTTTCTTTAAATTCCTCGGGATTTTCGGATAACCACCTAATCATTCCCTCTTAATGACATTCAAACATTCATCCCGAGACTTGGTTGTGCTTTGTGTTCATCTTTCATACAAATTCTACATTTCATTCAGACTAGTCTTATCCAAATTATTATTATCGGTCTGCCCCCGGTAGCGCTTTTGTTTAACGTCGTTTGCTCGACAGGGTGACTCTATCTGAGACTCAATCAACCAAAATCCGAACTCAAGAAGATCAACGACTTTAGAAAAATTAACAATGCGAGAACCATTGAAATTAAATTGTCTAGAAACGTTACCTCGTTTGGCCTCGATGTTACCTCCTCCCAACCGTCCGAACCTTCTTTATCATCATCTGTCGAACCATCTTCTTTTGAAAATTACCATAAAGCTCATCCATCGGGAGTACACAAATCGGACATGCAGAAAATTCATCCTCACAGAGTGGACGAATGTAGTGTCTGGGACCGATATATCGGCTATTACCAACTCTCCTAGTGGCTTTACTAAAGATGGCCAATCAATCTCTCGCTCCTCTAACTCATGTCATCTCAAATCTTGCACTTTTTTCTTCGCGAATCGAATTATCAACCTCATTCTCATCCTCGAACTTTTTCAAAGATAACATTTTCATCCCTAACCACCTCTATTGCACTTGTCTCTCCTCTTTCACATACCTCACTAATTCAATCAATTGCCCCACCTTGTCTTGAAGATTTCTTATAAGCGAGTCGATTTACCTTGAACTCATGCATGTCCAACGATCGCTCTTCCAAGATCTCGTTCAATCGTTCTAGTTGCTCTATTTGATATGTCGGTGAATTCTTCTTGTGGCATGGGGCGCATCGATCATATTGACTTTGATTCATCGGAGGTGAGTAGTAGTCCTCTTGCCATTCCGGACAATCGATCGGATGGTCAATATGGTTAAAGCTATCAACGTCTTTGAGTATGAACACCGTAATCCTGATAAGCATTAGGGTTCGGGTAACCCTCGTAATGTTGTGGCTCATAACTTTCGAATAACCATAATTCGGTCCGGTATGCACTAGGGCACCGATAATTCCATGAACCTTGGTTATTCGATGTTGATATTGAGGCTCGATTACGAACTGTTGTTGATAAGGTTGGTAGGGGTATTGTTGTTCAGCTGAGTAGTTTTGATTGAAAAATCCATCCATTTAAGCTCAATATGCAAGATCTCAGAAAACAACAATAAAACAATAAATTTTTCTTTTTTTTTCGTTTTTTTTTTCGTAAACACACGATATTTAGACCCCTCAAAAAGTTATGGTTGCCGAAGGCCCTAATCCCCAGTTTTAGCCAGACTTACAAGATATCACCCTCCGAAGAGGCTAAGTACCAAAGTCGTATTCAAACCGAGTTCAGGACAATATCACTTCAGCATCCATAGCTCTTTGTCGACATCTAAATAAAACAAGAAAATAAAAACCTAGGCTCAAGCCTTCGGTTCACTTACAAGATATCACAACAATATCACACATTTCCCCGGCAACGGCACCAATTTTTGATGAGATAAAATTTTACCCCGTCAAAAATACATTTATAAAGACTCATGAATCAGGTAAACTAACTCTCTAACCGGCGAGTACCAGTGTCGATTGTTAGGATAGCTACAGAGTACGAGGTCGTCCCAAGAGAAATGTGGTTGTGAGTACCAAAGCGAACGTAAAACTTAGTCTAAAGCGAACAAAGTTGTGGTGATGTTTGTTATAGCTAAAACAGAAAATAAATATTATTCTAACGAGTTTAACTAAGTGCTTAAAAAGCATAGCCGAGCCATGATCCAACAGGTTATCTCCCCACAGGAAAAACTTGATAAGGAGTGTGTTTTAACCAACCTACCTTTCCACGATATTTTAACGACATCCACGGGTGCCAACTCCACAATTCGGTGTTAAGATCTCGAACAACTCTCACTCAACACCCTATGTGAAGTTAATTAATTTTCCCTTTAGAAAACCGATTAACCTAACATGATTACGCTCTTTGAGTCGCTCGAACAACGATGACAAACCTCTGTATTGGACACGGTCCTAACAACTAGGTCGAATCTACGCAACGATCCCAAAACCCCTTTTCCCACATCTCACCGCAAAATGCATTTATAGGTTCGATGTGTGTGACAGTGGACTAGATGATCAATCTAATTCAAAGACGTTTAGAATAAGTTTTAGGACGTGGATTAATCATTAAAACATTATATTACGTGCTACACAACTCCCATCTCGTCTACCGAGGGTTGATTTCACCCGTTTTCACATAAATCGGCTATGTAACGAGATTAGCTAGTCATAATAACGGAAATAACAACGAAATATAAATATATATCTAAATACATACATATATATATAAATACTAGTATATAGATATATATGCATATATATAGATATATATATATAACAAGAAAGAAAAGAAACAACACGAAAGAAAACAAAACGGAAATAAAATAACTACAGCTATATAGATATACGTATAGATATATATATATAGATATATAGATATAGATATATATATATATATATGTATTTATACTAATTGCATAAAAATGAAAGAAAGCAATAAAAGAAAAACGGAAACGAAATTATATTAAAACGATAACTAGTCGGGTTATTACACCGACATTATAACTACATATATATCTAATTTAGGCCACAAAAACATAAATTAAAAGAAAGGAAAAGATGAAGGAGGATGGGGAAGAAGAGGGCAAGCGATGCATTGCATCTGCTCTCATATATATAGGCAAATTGATCAAGGCCGGACCGGTCCTGAAAGGGAACCGGACCGGTCCGGTGTCATCATTGCCAGATGAGTCAGCTTGTTTCTGGATCCTTCGATTATATATTTATTGTAATAAAACTTCTAAAATTCATAACTTGAGTTGTAGACCTCCAAAAATCATGATTTAATCGTCATTAGAAAGCTGTCGGAAAACTCTACAACTTTCATGAAGGACTCTTCTTCAGAAAATGTCGTTTTGATGAGTCATTCGTATGTCGTATCGTTTTCGGGATTTCCACTAATACGAATCAATTAGCCACTTGACCACCATTTGAGTTGTAGAAGTCCGATTGACTTGATTCAAAATGCGTTGGAAATATTATTTGAAGATCTATAACTTTCATTAAGGCCACTTCTTCAGAAAATGCCTTTTTGACCGGCCATTTGTTCGTCGAAGATATAAATCGTTAGTGATGCAGCTAACCATCTGATCCACTTGACCACTGCTTAGTTAGTGGCACACTCTTTTATCCCTAAAAACACTTCTTTTAGGCCTCAAAACGTGTCGTTACTCGGGATTTTGGTCAACCTATAATTCTGCAATAAACCACCAAAATACCAAACGTAAATCCGACACGATACTCCGGTTACTAAACCGATACAAAAACGAGTAAAAACTTATTAAAATACGATAATTTATATAATAATACTACTTACATATTTAGATAAAACTTATGAAATAAATGACTCGAAATGATAAAATAATGCTCAAAATAATATCAGAAGTGGGGTGAAATGTTATGAAAATAACAGTGAATTTTTCCGTCATCAGCTACATGGCAAGAAGGCAGGCAAAAAAGGTTACATGGCTATCAAGATCGATCTTGAGAAGGCATATGATAGAGTGAGCTGGGGATTCCTAAAGAAGTTAATCCAGAAGATTGGGGTTTCGGATCACCTACAAAAACTCCTGTTGCATTGTATCTCATCCTCCCGCCTCTCGGTCCTTTGGAATGGTGAAAAATTACAATCTTTCACTCCTAGTCGTGGCCTACGCCAAAGTGACCCCATAGCCCCTTACATGTTCGTTCTCTGCATGGAAGTACTCAGCTAAAAAATCCAGACCGCAGTTAACCAGGGATGATGGAAACCGATCAGATTGTCTAGGGAAGGTCCCCCGATATCACATATCTTCTTTGCGGATGACCTCCTATTATTTGGCCAAGCCACTGAATCCTCGGCTCAGGTGATAGAGGAAGTTCTAATGGATTTTTGTACTTGCTCAGGCCAGAAGGTAAGTACCGCGAAGTCTAAATTTTTTACTTCGAGCAATGTGGGCAATGGTGTAATTACTGCTCTATCGCAATGCCTTCATATGACATATACTAAAAAATTGGGGAAGTACATGGGAGTACCTTTACTCCATGGCAGGAAACGTGTCTCTCATTTTACGTATATAGAGGATAGAATGAAGAGTAAACTGGCAGCTTGGAAGATGAAAAACTTATCTCGATCGGGTAAACGGATCCTCATACAAAGCTCGCTTGCTACACAGGCCTTTTACACGATGCAAACCACATTGCTCCCTATCATTACCTTAAATAGTTTGGAGAAAACGTGCAGAGATTTTTTCTAGGGAGACAACACAAGTGGACGCCAAATGCATACCATCGCCTGGGATACTATTTGCCGACCTAAGGAAGAAGGAGGCCTCGGCCTTAAGAAATTGTACCAAATGAATATCTCTTTTTTAGGAAAATTGGTGTGGGACTTGATCAAGCAGAAAAATACACTTTGGGTTCGGGTTTTATCTTATAAATACAAGCAACTATCTAGCCACCCTCGGCCCGGATGCTCTCCAACCTGGAGAGATATTTGCAAAGCCTTTGTACAACTACTGGAGGGTATTGAGGCAACTGAAGAGAGCTACGTTTGGAAGGAGGACCCTAAAGGCAACTACTCGGTGGCCTCGGCTTATGAACTACAAGTGCGCCAGCCTGAAGTGGTGGAGAAAGAAACTATCTGGGAGAAAATCTGGGAGATCAAAGGCCCTACGAGAGGTAATTATCTTCTGTGGACGGCTGCTCATGAAGCTCTCCCGGTGAACGAGATGCTTTATACGAGACATGTTAGTGATGACCCCTCATGTAGTATCTGTAGAGAAGGCACTGAGACTATTCTCCATGCGGTCAGGGACTGTGTTTGGGCTAGAAGTATTTGGGATCAATGTGTACCATCTAGAGAGAGAAGCATGCTCTTTGGAACTAGAAGCGCCGAAGAATGGCTGAGTTTAAACCTGGTAGGAAGGGAGCGCGGCACATTTACCACGAATAAGTGGCGATATATGTGGGGAGAAGCAGTTTACGGTATTTGGATGTGGCAGAATAAAACAATTCACGGTTACGAGGAAGAGAGGCCCCCACCCCATGCCTTTCTTGCTAATATATAGTGGAACGTGTCATAAACCTAAGATTGACCTGGTGTATAAATTAGAGATTCTTTTATTGTTTTTACACCTCTTTGATAAACCTTTGTAATTTTGACGACGCCTCGTTTGTAGGCTTGATTAATAAAGCGATTCGTTTTTATATTTAAAAAAAAAAAAAAAAGGTGATGGTGAGATTAACAGCTACTTTTTTTTTTGAGGAAAAAAACTTTTATTAAATAACATCCGCCAAACAAGCGGCCAAAACGTCATCGGTGAGCTGAAATACCCTAAAGTCCGTAGTAGAAATTGACAAAGCATGTCGAAAGCTAGCAGTTGGCGAGGACATTCCTCAGACGCTTGAACAAAAGCGAAAGAAACAGCTATGAAACTAGATAAAAGAGCCAAACAGTTTTGAATTAGGCACCCATGTGCCGTGAGATCCTCCACGGGGGTTACAAGACGCCAGCCACGCAAGCTAAAACAATCACTCTCTACAACTAGTCATTTGAACCCCAATTGCCTCGCCTCTTCTAGGGCCAAGGAAATGGCCTTTAGCTCCAAGAATTCTATCGAGTCCCCTGGGTCGAAGTGGTACACAAAGGAATGCAGGACTACCCCCAGAGAGTCCCGGAAAATGATGCCAATACCTGCCCCCACATCTGAAATCGACGCATCCATCTAGTGAGATTAACAACTACTTTTATAGTTTTATGCGTTTTATATGTTTTCTTATTAAATTTGAGAAAATCATTTTATGTCATGAATTTGTCATAAAGCTTAAAATGACATTTTCTTATTTTCCAAAAAAAACATCATTTCCTTATTATTAATATAATTATTATAATATAATAAAATATTATCAAACAAATAATATTTATGGATGATGTTATAAAAAAATCTATTAAATATTATTTTCATAGTGTATAATGCACAGGGACAGAGTACTTCACAGCGTTTTTTTTTCTAATGCCAAGACACAGAATTAAATTTATTTAGTTCGAAGTTTTTTTTTTCCAAAAATACATACTTAGAAAAAAACTTTGGGCCTTTTATCGATTTGCGTAAATTTTTCGGGGCCTTTATCAATTCAAATAAAAAAACTAACACATTATATTAGATTGGATCAGATTAAATCTATACGTATTTTTTTTTCTTTTAACGAAATATGTAATGTTGGCCTTCCTGACACCGTTGGGCCTAAGACCACCGTCTCCTTTGCCTTATTGGAGGGCCGGCCCTGATAATGGGGGGTGGGGCGGGGGTGGGGGAGTTTAAACTGATGAATAATTATGGTGGAGTCAGTAGTAATAATAATATAGTTGTCATTTTAAAATATTAATAAATAACCAAGTGATTTGACTAAAGTGGTAAATACTTGAGCATGCCTAGGGAGGTCACCGGTTCGATTTTTCTCTGAGGTGTCATGTTGAAAGAGCTCCTCTAATGCGTCATGTTGAAAGAGCTATTGGTCAGACTTTACCCCTGAGTAAGAGAAAAACTCTGCAGTCACAACCGGACCGAACTCCGAATTAGTCGGATTAATGTGCTCCGGATACCGGGAGCTTTATGAAAAAAATTAATATAACACTTATAACATCTCTGGCATCTTATCAATTAAATTTATTGTTCTTGTTCCTAAAATAAATATTGTTCTTATTTTATAACAATTGGATTCATAATTATCAACGAGTGTATTATTATGCATTATAGTCTTATATTTATAACATTTAACTGTTTTTCTATAATAACCATGTAAAAGCTCTAAAATAAGATATTTAGAGACAGAAAGAACATTGTACAACTAGCTTTTTTCTTTTTCTTTTTATTATTTTTTTGTTTCTACAATAAGGTGAAAAATGTTCAACTCTATGAAAAGTTGTTGTCGCAAAATAGGTCACGTAAGCTTTTCCAAAAAAAAAAAAAAAAAAAAAGAAAAATGTCACGTAAACATTAGTTGATGTGATACGACAATCATGCAATACAATGCAAACGTGTGATTTAAACTTGAAAACATCGTAAAAAGTTATATCAAGTAATGTGTTATAAACATATAATTTTATTCATTTCGTTGATAAAAAGGAGTAAAAACATATAATTATGATACATGACATTCTCAAAAAAATTATGATACATGTCGCTTCGTATAATCGTGCTGGATAAAATTTAGGAGAAATTGCCCTGATAGTCTATTTTTTTACTTTCACTTGCTCATATAGTCTTTGATCAAATAAGTATTAAAAAAAGCAAAAAATCCGAAATTAATGATATACCAATTTTGCCCTTCTCCAAATTCAATTCTTGAATATAATTCAAACTCATCACTTATCTTTATTTTTCTTTTCTTCTTTTCTCCAAATCCCATCTCTTATCTTCAGGGGCGGCTGTAGGATTTTCGACATGAGGGTCAGAAATTTATCAATTTTTTTTTCCGTATCACATATATATTTACATATTCAATTCTATACATGTAATAATGAGGAAATAGATAAAAATATGGTGTCAATACATATAAATAAGGGGTGCAATTTCACATATATATGTGTTTATAAAAAAATTCTCTACCATTTATACACAATATTTTTATTTTAGGGGGTCGGGGGCACCCGGAACCCCCAATGTAAAGCCGCCCCTGCTTATCTTTCTTCTTCCTTCTTCTTCTCCAAATCCCATCTCTTCCTCGATTTCATGTAACTCGTTTGAATGGGTGTTCGAATGGGTCTTCCGGCGAGCTCGTTTGAATGGGTGTTTGAATGGGTGTTCGAATGGGTGTTCTGAGCTCGTTTGAATGGGTGTTCGAATGGGTGTTCCGGCGAGATTCCAGTTGGGTGATTTGGGTTCGAATGAGTGTGATTTGAGTTCGAATGTGTGTGGTTTTGGTTCGAATGAGTGTGATTTGGGTTTGAATGGGTGTGATTTGGGTGTGAATGGGTGTTCCGGCAGGATTCCGGCTTGGTTCCGGTGAGGGATTTTGGGAGTTGAAGAAGATGGGTGAGGAGATTATCTAAGCAACATTTACAGGGATATTTTGGGCAAGTAAGGAGAAAAAAATATGGAAAAGACTATCTAAGCAAAATTTGTTTTCCAAAAAATTATTTGAGCAACAATTTTGGTCAACAAGACTAAATAGCCGCCGGCCCCTAAAATTTATCCAACAAGAGTGCAATGGATGTGGGAAACACTTTCGAGAGAAATACTTCAACCCTTAAACCCATAACGTACACCTTGTTTATGGACAAGCTCGTTTCACCGGAAATATGATATCAAGGACGACATACCTTGCGGTTATGGGAGACGATCTTTCCTTTTTGGATCCGAAAAACATGTTGTATATATTATGTAATTTGTTTGTCCTCTGTGGAGTTTATATATGTCCCGTCAACTATAAGTCTATAATAATTGACTCAATCAACATAAAACTTTAATTATATACTCAATCATTACTAAAGTGGTATTTTTAAAAAAAATATTAAAATAAGTTTTTAAATTATTGATTAAAATGATATTAAACTAACACTTAATGACATGTTTGTTACGTAGAAATAAAATGAAATAGAATTAAATAATAGGAATAGAACGAAATAAAATAAATTCATTCCATTACCGCATGCGTTTGGACTGTGAAATAATGAAATGAAACAAATAATATAAAATGTGACGCACGAGTATGGCAAAGTAGTAGATTGAGGTTGGGTGGAGTAGGGTATGATACGGTTTGTAAGGTATAATGAGGTAGAAAGGGTGGGGTTAGGTGGGGTGGGATAGCCCTACCCCACCACCCATTTTACCCTACAACATACATCATTCTACCCTACTCTACCTACCATTCGTTTCATATCACTCGTCTTACCAATCACCCCAACGCATCCACCCTAACTTACCCTACCCTCCACATCATCGTGACTTACTATATCTTACCCCACCTTACGTACTTTACCTTAACCATCTACCCTGCTTCACCACCACCCTACCCACCCAGTTTAGAAAGATGACTAAAAGATAATGATTCTCATTAATTAGAATGTTGCAGCAATACACCCTTATATCACCTTGGTTGTTACAACAACTCACACATCCCCATGCTAGATATTATACATACAATTGAGAACAACCAATCTACATCCTACACATGGCAATACTAAACTTTATTCTTTTCGGCCCATCTCAAACGTATGTGTGGGTGTGTCACATTAAGTTTGTGTCTAAAGGATCCAAAAGATATAGTAGGCAGTGCTTTTGTGAAACAGTCAGCTACTTGATCAGTTGTAGGTACAAAGCAGATTCTGAGCTCTTTGTTCATCACCATATTTCTGATAAAGTGCACATCAACTTCTATGTGCTTTGTCCTAGCATGATAAACAGGGTTTTGTGCTAAGGAACATGCCCTAGTGTTGTCACACCATAGTATAGGAATGCTTGGCAGCCTGAACTATATTTCATTCAGCAGATGTTTAATCCATTTTACCTCAGCTGCAAGATTGGCTAGTGATCTGTATTCAGATTCACAGCTAGACCTTGATACCACTGTTTGCTTCTTGGAACTCCAGGATATAAGAGAATCCCCTAGGTACACACAGTAACCTCCAGTTGACTTTCTGTCAATTGGACATACAACCCAGTTTGCATCTGAAAAAACATTTATATCTAGAGTACCTGATGGTTTAAAGATCAGTCCTATGTCAAGGGTACCCTGAATGTATCTCAGTAATCTTTTCAGTGCCTGCCAGTGTGTTGTATAGGGATCTTGAATAAACTGACTCAAGGTGTTTACAACAAAGGATATATCTGGCCTTGTCAAGGTAAGATATTGCAAAGCTCCTATAATGCTTCTATAAAGAGTAGGATTATCCAGTGGCTCACCTTGCTGAGGTAGAAGTTGTGTTCCTGGAACCATTGGTGTAGGACAGGGATGCAAATGATCCAACTCCAGTTTCTTGAGCAGCTATGCAACATAGTATGATTGATTAAGATGCAGTCCATTGGAGTCCCTAGTGACTTGCATTCCTAGAAAATGTGACACTGGTCCCAAGTCCTTCAATGAAAACTTTGAGTCAAGAAGTTTAATGAACTTGTGAATAAAACTAGGAGAGTTCCCTATTAGCAAAATATCATCAACATATATAAGTGCAAATAATATCTGGCCATTAAGTTTGAACATAAACAAGGAAGTATCACATAAGGATTGAGTGAATCCCCAGTTGAGCAGATGTCCCTTTAGAGCTTCAAACCAAGCCATGGGTGCTTGTTTTAATCCATATATTGCCTTGTTTAAATTTCACACAAAACCTGATTTCTCTAGATCTTCAAACCCTTCTGGTTGATCCATGTAAATAGGTTCAGTCAACGGCCCTTTCAAAAAGGCATTGTTGATGTCTATTTGGTTAATGACCCAGTTCATAGAAACAGCTATGGCCAAGATGATTCTAACTGTTGCAAGCTTTGCCATTGCGCTAAAAGTTTCTGTGAAATCAATATCATAACTCTGAAGATATCCCTTAGCAACAAGCCTTGCCTTGTGCTTTAGAATGCTACCATATGGTTTTAACTTCAGTTTGTACACCCATTTACACCCCACTACACCTTGGTTGGGTCTAGGCTTGACCAGATCCCAAGTTCTGTTTTGAATTAATGCCTTATATTCATCCATCATAGCTTGCTTCCACTTCACACTCACCATAGCATCTGATACACAAGTTGGTTCAGTAGGAAAGGTGTGAACTGTTCGGTAAAAACTAGTTTTAAATTTATAATTACCGGAACACCCCAAGTGCAAGGCTCGTAGTAAAGGTGTTGCCGGGTCGTCCTAAGGGAATCGAACGTCTATCGGATTAAGTACAGTTATTGTATCGATTATGTCACAAATTATTATCTAAAACTAAGGTATATATTAATTATAATCTAGAAACTATGACTAGAAACAGAAAATAGCAGAAAATAGAAGGTAAAAAAACTAGGGTTTTTAAAATAACTAAACTTAGCAACAAAAGTTGATACGAACGAATCGGTTTATCAAATAATTAAAAGAACGGCAAGGCAACGAGAATCCACCAATCAACCAACCAACCCCAACTAGATTGCGCGCTAAAGATATGATTTTTAGTTATGATCAAATCACGAATTCGATTAAATCTCTTTAATCAATTTCTAGGGTTTCGTTTTCTTTCTCAAGTAAAACTAAACTAGCATGCATAACAGGATCATGAGATTGTCTCCAATACTCTACTCAACTAATCATGAACAATCTCTTGAATCACAATTAATTGCATCAATTGAAAAGATCAAAGCTCGAACAATATTCTCATATAAATTCAATCAAAAAGATAGTTTCTTCAATCTCTCGATTCAAATAAAACATAAACAACATAACAATATCCAATTGATGAAAAATCATAAATTTAACTCACTAAAGATGTAGCTAAAAATCCCCTAGTTGGCGTAGTTGTTGATTGGTTTCCTCCGTTGTCCCACCGCGAATTGCTTAGCCAACAATCATGTTGATGATCATGATTGTTGGGATGGAAGAGTTCATCTTCTTGTTTGCTCTATAGGATATGTGGCTGCTAGGGTTTTGAATGAATGAATAATGCGTATGATTCTGTGTGTTCTTCTCTGCTCGAATGGTGCTGCTTATATAGGGGTTGTAACCGACTTAGGACGGATCTAGAAGATAAATACGTGAAAATCCGCTGACCGACCGAATGACGTCACTCGGTCGACCGAATGCAATGGCTCGGTCGACCGAGTCCTTTTCTGCATGTTTTAAATGTTTTTTTTCCGTCTGACTTGTTCCCCACTGCATTTTGCCGCGCTGATCTCATTCCTTTTGATTTATCTCTCAATTAATACTCCGATTTTCTTCCTTTTTTTTGAAATCACTTGATTGAATGAGATTAATATTCTCCATTAATAATATCCCCATGCATATCTTTTAATTTTCTGTAAAATTGTTGTTACACCAAGTCATCGAATAATAATAATAATAAAATGTGTAACAAAAATAACATTTAAACCCAATATTTCCTCACAATTAAATTATAACCCCTCAATAACCATTATAGGAATTTAACGGTTAAAACACGCTTTTCTCATTTATTTCCCTTAAAAATAAGGTAAATTGTTTAGGGATTAAGCCCGAAAATATAGTAAAATATACCCTAAACATGAACTTTACTCGATGAGACACTGTAGGTTTTTAGTTTAAAGATGCCACTCTTTGACCTGGTTTGCATGTGGTGAGTTCTGACAGTGGTCTGATTTTGGACAACAGTGGTCTCAGGGATGGATGTGTCAGTAATAGTGTTATCATCTATTATGATTTCTGTGCTATGTGGTGACTCAGTTCTGATGGTGACAGGTGGTGTTGGTGATCTGCAAGCAACATATAGTGATTTGAAAGATAATGATGATGGTGGTGATGGTGATAGTGATCTAGATGTATGACTAGATACAGAGTGTACAGGGGACTCAGTGTTGTGACTAGATGCAGTGGTTTGATGTGGTATGGTGTCATCATTTGTGTCTTGCTCATTATGACAACTCAAGTCTAGTTCTAGCTCAGTCATAGAGATACTGTTGCTGTTGTGCCCCTCTGAATGAGTTAGACCAAAAGGAAGGGGATTAAGGAGAAGATCAGGAGTACACAAGATTTGTCTGGAGGGTCCTTGAGTAAAACCTTACAGGAAAGGAAATTGACACTCATTGAATTTCACATTGTTGGAAATGTAGATCCGCCAGACCTATCAAGACACTTATACCCTTTATGGTGTGGACTTAGACCTAAGTTAACACACTGAGATGTGTGGTACTGAAACTTAGTGGTCTGAAATGGTCTTAGATAGGGGTAGGCTGCACAGCCAAAAACTTTGAAGATAGAATAATCAGGTTTCTTGGCAAAAAGACATTCATAGGGAGACTTGAGACCTAACACAGGAGTAGGGAGACAGTTGATAATGGACACAGATGCCCGGAAACTGTGCCACCAGAAACTGAGAGGCATAGATGCTTATGCCAACATAGTGAGCCCTAATTCAGTGATGTGCCTATGTTTCCTCTCAGCTCTTCCATTTTGAGCATGATCATGAGGACAGGGGTGTCTGAAAACTATACCATGCTATTTTAAAAAGGGCTCAAGGGTTTTAATATTCACCTCCCCAGTCAGATTGAATGCATTTTATGGTGGTGTTAAATTGTTTTTCTACAAGAGTTTTAAACTGTGTAAACACAGAAAAGGTTTCAGACTTGGCTTTCAAGGGAAAGATCCATGTGAACCGAGTGTGATCATCTATAAAATAGATGTAATAAGTATAACCCTCAGTGGATTTAACTGGGGCAGGACCCCAAACATTAGTATGGACCATATCAAGTAAAGAAACAACATGTGATACAGAATTCAAATGAGGCAAGGCATGAGATTTGCCAAATGGGCAAGCATCACAAAACAGAAGTTTTCCATTAATAACATCATTACAATCATTCAGAATGTGACTCAGAATTCTACTAGAAGGATGTCTTAGCCTCCTATGCCAAACATTGGGGTCCTTATTGGGGTCAAGAACATTTAAGGACTTGATCTTACTAAACTTAGATGACACTTGACTAAGAAAAACAACAGAATTGTAGGACTTGGATTGAAGGGAGGTCTCTTCTGACTCACTGTCCAGAGGCACTATCTGATAAAGCCCATCCTTGAGTTGTCCTTTGAGCATTGGTTTCTTTGTTACCTTGTCCTTGACAAAACAATAATTTTCAGAAATTCAGCAAACACATCATTATCAGACACCAATTTGGAAAGACTAAGAAGATTTCTAGTGATTTGTGGTACATGTAAGACTGTGTTCAGAAACTGGGGACCAATATGTGTGTGAAAGACTATGTGACCAGTGTGCTCAATGCGTGAATGTTCACCATTCCCTATAGTTAGTGTATCACTACCACAGTAAGCAGTACTTTGGTTTAGATTACCCAAGTCAGAGGTCACATGGTTGGTTGCTCCACTGTCCAAATACCAGGCATGATCTGCAACTGAGCTAGGAGTGGCCATATAGGTTGAGGCTTGGCTTGATCTTGATCCAGTGTTGAACTCAGGTGGTTGAAAGTCTGTCTCAAACCTATGCCAGCAGATAGCTACAGTGTGCCCATTCTTTCCACAAAGTTGACATTGAACTTTGGAATTTCCTGAGTTCCTTCCACCATTTCCACCATTTCTTCCTCCTCTACCTCGTCCACCTCTTGAATTTCCACCTCTTCCTCAGAATGAATTTTGACCTGATCCTCCTGGCCTTGCATTGAACTTCCCTGGCCTAGAACCATTCTGATAACTAGCAATATGAGCAGCAGGGTTCAGGGCAATCCCTTGTGATGAGGGATTGAATCTGGCCAATAAACGTTCATGAGTAATAAGCTGTGACTGGACCTCTTGCCAGGATAAGGAGCCAATGCGAGCTGTTAAGTTGACTATGACAGCTTCATAGCCTTTATCTAGACCTCCCAATGTAGCCAGGATCAGTTCAGACTTGGAGATAGGGTATCCAACAACGGTCAAGCTATCACTATAGGATTTCATGGTAGCCAAGTAATCTGCCATTGATTTAGATCCCTTTTCTGCTCGGGTAAGGGCACTTTTGTACTCCAGCATCCTAGACTCAAACTGGTTGTTGAACAAAACCTCAAGAGTGGACCAAATTTCATGAGAGGTGGAACAACCAACCACCTCAGTCAATGCTTGTTCAGTCATTGAACCAAGCAACCATCCAGTAAGAAGAGCATCGACTAAATCCCATTCTGCTACAGCTGGATTCAAAGGAAGTCCAGGTATCTCCGGTGGTCTAGGTTTCGTCCCGAACAGATAGCCGTCAAGTTTGTACCATTTGATGACCGGCAAGACAATATACCTCCACAATAAGTAGTTATCTCTGGTTAATTTGACCGTGGTGGATTGGCTCAGATGACCGGTAAAAGGAATCGGATTTAGGGTATTGAATGGTGAGGTTGGAGTGGCCGAACGGAAAGGAGGAGTTATGTTATCCGGTCGATTGAGAGGAGGAGTATGAATCAAAGATGGAAAGTTAGATCCTGAGTTCATCCCAGTAAGAGATGACCCTGCATGTAGCGAAGTTGCTCCGGTGAAGAAAGGAAAGGAGCTGCTGGAGAAAGAATGTGGTGACGGTGGAAATGAGAGACCAGCGACTGGTATTCCGGTGACAATTTCTGAGAGGGGTGGTAAGGAGGAGTTACTGCTTTCAATGGAGATTGCAGCTGTGCTTTCGCTCACCTCCGACATCGGTGGCAGAAGCGGATCGAGGCGGTGGTTCCGCCATAACCTTGCTCTGATACCAAGTTTAGAAAGATGACTAAAAGATAATGATTCTCATTAATTAGAATGTTGCAGCAATACACCTTTATATCACCTTGGTTGTTACAACAACTCACACATCCTCATGCTAGATATTATCCATACAATTTAGAACAACCAATCTACATCCTACACATGGCAATACTAAACTTTATTTTTTTCACACCCTGCCTTACCTTACCCTAACACACCACCTCCCTTTTCACTCACCTACGTAACCTTACCCTAACACACCACCTCCCTTTTCACTCACCTACGTAACCTTACCGCAAACTACCCTATCCAACCCTACCTACACAGTACCATATCCTATCCTACCCTACCTTACCTCACCACCCCGTTACCTTTCCTAACCCAACCTACCCCACACCACTTTGCCATCTTATCCTACCACATGCTCTACCATACCCAACCACCCTATCTTACCACACACATTACTATACATAACCCCAAAATACATAGTATATATAATATTACAGGGCCACATCATTACTCTTTGTCATTAATATTAGCTTAGAGTTGTCACTAATAACAAACTCATGGTTGTTCAATAGATAAAAATATTTAAAATAAAAATACAAGTCATTTTATTGCATCACATTTGAATCACACGTAGCAAGAACATCATTCGGGAGGTTAGTCCCCCAAAGATGCACACCAAATCAAATAGACCTGCCTTAACGAGCAAATGGGAGGGATATTAACCCTTCGTTTAATGTATAAAAGAAAATAGACATGAATTAAAATGAGAAGCATGATCCAAATAATTATTGTCAACGAACCCTACAGCAAAAAGATCTTTCAATTTTTGCGTAAGGCGTTAGATACATAATAAAGTATCACTCACCGTCACCTAGACCCGGCCAAATGGTGGAGCAACCGGCTTCGGTTTTAAGCGATCTTAGGTTCGCGGTTTATTGAATCACCGGGTTTGAAAAAGCCGCGGTTTCATCGCTTAAAACCGCCAGGTTGCGGTTTGGGCTGTTCAGTTTACCCTGGTTTCTTCCTGATTCGATCACGGCCCGCCACGATTTAAAATTTTATAATTTTTTTCATTTTCACATAATACTTATTATTTTCACTATAATAACAAATTATTATTCTTTTCACTATAATTACTAAAGCGAGAGTAATATATATATTTTTAAATAGTTTTCTATTCGGTTTTAAAAATAATATTAATATTGTGTTATTTTATTTATATGTAAATAATGTTATTTTAAAAAAATTGTTTTATTTTTTCAACATCAGACTTGTAATTCGGTTGCTCATGCGTATTTTTATATGTAATCGTGTCGGATGCACAACACATATAAAAAATCAAAGCGAATGTAGTTTTATTGTTTAATTTGTAGTCTTTTATAGTTTGTTGTAAAAGTTTTTATAGTAATTTTATTATTGTTTTCTTTAAAGTCTTTTATAGTTTTTTTATAAATTTTTGAGTCGATTTTCAAAGATAATGTACTGATTATAAATGTTGTTTTATTAAATATTATGTGAGAAATATTGTGTTTTTTTTTATATGTAAATTGTATTGTTTTTTCAACGCTGTATCTGAAGAATTCGGTTGCTTTTTTTATATTTTTATATGTAATCGTGTTTATGACAACACATATAAATTATGGTTTTTTTAATAGTTTGCTATAGATTGTTTTTAGTTTTTAGTAGTAGGTTTTTTATAGTTATTTTTAATAGGTTTTTTTAATCTTTTATAGTTGTTCGGTTATTATGTTGTTGTTTTTTTTTTTTTTTTTAGTTTTTCTATACTTTTTTTAGTTTAAAGTAGTAGGTCTTTTTTAGTTATTTTTAATAGGTTTTTATAGTTTCAATCGGGTTTTTTTTAATGGTTTTTTTAATAGTTTTCTATAGTCTTTTTTTTTGTTTTTAGTAGTAGGTTTTTAATAGTTATTTTGAATAGGTTTAATTTAATCTTTTATAGTTGTTCTATGAATTGTAACAAATATATAAGTAAGATATAAATTGCGTACCTTTAATCGATGTCGGTATTTCGAGCGCTTGTTCCTCCTGAAGTTTCAATGTCACCGCCTTCGAACTGTGACTCCTCATCTTCTGACTCAATGTGTAGCATCCTCTTCTCGGCTCGTACCCAATCTTGACAAAGCATTTGCTTCTCTGAAGTGGTGGGATGAAGCGAACATCTTTTATTGTTAAGCACATATCCTGTCATGCTGAAACATCGTTCAACAGTGACGGTCGAAACAGGGCAACTTAAAAACTCGACCGCTATCATTTCTAGAACTGGATATTCTTTAGCATGTCTCTTCCACCACGTCAATAAGTCGAACTCGAAATCATAGGTATCGATTTCACAGCCTTCAAATGTTGTGTTTAGAAATTTGGATATCTCTGTACGTTGATCGGATGAAGATGTCGATGTCGCTCCCTTCTGTCGTTTAGAATTCATTTTATCCGGAACTTTTTGAAGTCCCCGTACGATACCTGTAGGGTTAGTAGAAGCACTTGCGGATGGATTGGGAACCGCTTCGTTTCTCAATCCATACATACGCTCATATTCAACATACAAAGCGTTTAATAAATTTTCTAGTCTAAGTACTTCAACTGTAAAATCTACATGGGGCACATTATGAGTAACAGACAAAGCATCATAGTAAGCACCTAACATGTTAGACAAACCTACTAGTCTTATACGAGGGTCGAGCATAGAACAAATGAGATAAATGTCAGGAATATACAACATGTATTTATTCCATTTCTCCTTCATCGGCTCTAAACATTGAAATAATTCTGGGTCGTGTTCCATGGTTTCAAACTCGGCAGTTATTTCTATACAAGCAGGCAAGACTAAATGTGCTGTGGGTTGATAACATTTTGAAAACAATATTGTAAATTTTTTGAATATTTCAAAAACATCCATCAGTTTCTTCCATCAGTTTCTTGATTGTTGTTTTTAACAACTAAACAAACTTGATAATCAAAGAATTGAATAGATGTAAGAATTGAGTAGAAGATTTAAGAATAGAGATGTAGAGATTGGTGTAGGAATTTTTGTATGAAATGGGTGGTATTTATAGAAAAATTTTGGAAATATAAAAAAAAATAAAATAAATTATATAGCCGTTGCCAGAAAATAGCCGTTGGACGGTTCCGGCCGGTTTCAAAAAATCCGGTTCAAACCGGCGGTTCCGGTTCCGGTTTCGGTTCCAAATATATCAAACCGGCAACAAACCGGCAAACCGGCGGTTTGACAAACCGCCGGTTCCGGTTAACCATGGCCACCTCTACCGTCACCCACGCAAAATAATCATTCATCTCAAAGCCTCAATCGAGTACAGCACATCCACAACAAATTTTAAAGACAGGGAAATTTGAATTATGGGGTCAGATTCTTAATTTTTCACAATAGATAAGCCGTCAATTTACCTTTAATTTTTAGGGGAAATTGTGAAAAAGGACAATTTATAAACCCAAATTGTCAAAAAGGACAGCAATTTTTTTTCCTTAGTGAAAAAGACAAAAACAATGTATATGGACAACATTACCCCTATTTTCTTTTAACTTGAATTAAGGCATTTAGGGTTAATATTGTCCTTTTAGGGAATAGAATGTCCTTTTTAATAAGAAAAAAAGAAGAGAGATTTTATGGTGCAACGGTTGTAGGAAGGTTATACCAAGTGACATATATTAGAGCCTCTCATTTTTATTCTCTTTCACATAATACACTTTTATCGTGTGTGAGAGGTTAGAAATGAGTGGTTGTAATGTATGCCACTTGACTTTAGAAACCTTCCTACAATCTGGCCAGATTTTAAAATTTCACAAAAAACATTAGTATCCTTTTTGACAATTTTGATAATATTTTTGTCCTTTTCAACAAGTCTCCCTAATTTTTATTGGTAATGAGCATCTAATTTTTTATTTATTTTTTATACGGAAACAAAAGATTCGCTACTTTCTTTTCACCCACGAGCATCTAATCATACTTTGCAGTTTTTCTGGTTTTTAATATTGTCACTCATTTAAAATTTGGTGTTTTTGAGAAACCCAAAAAAAAAAATGGTGGTTTTGATATGTGCCCGCTCCATGGGTTTCCACATGTCCAACATGCAAAAGGGTGACGTCTCCTATAAATTACACTCGTACCCTCTCACTTCCTTACTTTCGCATCAAGAAACAAACAGCAGCAGCAAACCTCGATCATTCAAAGGAGCTGAGGTGCAACAATGGCGAAATTCGGAGTAGTGGTAGCAGCAGCAGCATTGGCAATATTAGCCCTCGTGTCGGTGCTCGCAGAAGCCACCACCGATTTCCGAACAGTAATGGTCAGAGTCACAACCACCATTGAAGAAGGAATTAACCAAGGCGGTTCACAGTCGCAGAAATGCAGGCAACAGATCGAGAAGCAAAGGCAACAACTCCAGCATTGCCAAGATTACCTTTCAACACACAAAGGTTCTTATTCTTGGGGTTGGGGGGAAATTATTGATAATGCAGAGATCAATCCACAACAAGAAGAATTAGAAGAAGAACCCCATTTAATGGAATGCTGTGTAGCACTCAAGAACATCGAGGATTCACAGTGCCGGTGCCAGGCGGTGGATGAGGCTCTGAAAAAGGAAGAGGAGCAGGGTGGCCGGAGCAAACCGGAAGAGAGGGAGCAGCTGGTGGAGACGGCTAGAAACCTTCCTGGCCGGTGCAATTTGGATCCTCAGCAATGCCAAATCCAGGAGGACTTTTTCGGGATTTAAATGATCAAAATATATGATTCAAAAGTGTGTAACTGTTTATGTGCTCCGGTTTAATTATATATATAATCATTTAGTAATAAAAGTTCACAATTTATTTAGTAATGAATTGTGATGTGTCTAGTTTTGGGTGTTGGTATGTAATCTTTTTATTCTTATTACTAGTGAAGTTTGGCCTTGCACCGCAAGGCTCTCGTGACGCCCCAGAGTATTAATAGGGTAAGTATTTTTTGTTGAAAGATGTTGTAGTAATTGTTGGGAGTCATACATAGCAGGGAAAACTTAGGAAATAAAAAGTAAGGAATTTGCAGGTTAAATACAAACCTTAGTACGTAGTAGAAAATAAAAGTCTTACAAGATAGCAGGGAAAACTAAGGAAATAAAAAGTAAGGAATTTACAGGGTTAAATACAAACCTTAGGAATTCGGATCCTCTGCTGTGCCAACGTTTGCTGTTTTCGTGCTGTGTCGTTTTGCCTCCACACGACGCCGCCCAAGTGTATCCGTCCTTGCCCTAATTTTAAGCTAAGACCAAAACGCTGTCGCTTCCCTGCCAAACGACGTCGTTTGGCACAGCAGGGGAGCTGCTGTGAAGCCTTCACGGCAGAGGATCCGCCCCCGAGAAACCTTAGTACGTAGTAGAAAATAAAAGTCTTACAAGTTTAGGAGTGGCCAAACCTTATATTACATACAGCCAAAACATATTAAGAAGCCCAACCTATTTTACAACTATGCAAGCATAGTCATTATACTTCCATCAGCCTACTTAGAGGGAGACTTATGGATGCAAACGATAAAATAAAACCAAGCATAGTCAGCTTGGTAGGTAGAATATGTTACAATCAAAAGTTGTTCATATTGGACAGCATTATTAAGTTAGGCTAAACATGCTTTCCTTGTCCTTTGTTTTTTTTTTTTTGGGGACTCCACAATGCCGGTAGGGTTTGGATTGGGGACTTCTAAGCCAACATCTCCAAGGTCCGCTGTAGTTATTGTACCAAAGTTGATGCTTCTTTTGGAAGCGGGAGAGTGAGAGCTGCTTGACGGTAGCTAGACACATGTTTGGCTGATTTCCTCAAGGGTCTTTTTTGTAGTTGGTGTGAAGAACTGAGTTTCTGAGGCAGTTGTTATGCCTGAATCAGATGGGAAAAACTGATTTGCAGCAGGCACAGTAGCCGGAAGTATTGGACTAAGCATTAGTGGGTCAGCTGTTTCTTTTGTCCTGTCTGTAGCAAATGTTTCGATTTCGTTAACAGTATATGTTTTAAGTATCACATATCTTCGAAGCATTGTATCATTCATTGGTGTGTCATAGTACTTGACAAAGCAAACAACTTCTGTGTTATCCATTGCAATGGAAATAGCATCGATAACAGACTGGCCCTGTAGAACATGGCAAGCATAATGTGAGTAAAAGTTGATCGTAAGTAAACATAGCAATCTGAAATATATATAAGTAAGGCGCTAACAGTAAGATGGTGCACAACATAAGAATGGAAAGCTGTGACAAGAGAAACACTGGCTAAGATGTGAAGTGAAACACTTTATAAGACGACAATGAAGCGAATTTGAATGTTATGCATAAGAAACAACATATGCAGAAAGGGGTGTAGACATCATTGGATAGCGGGCATGTTCTCCTTTAATTCTAAAGACGGTATGCATGTCGTTAGCAGGCATTCTATATCAGATTGTACTGCAATTGCTGAGGCATGTGATCAAGCTCTCAGTGTTGGAATCAACTGTACACCTCCTAGGTTTATTGCTGGTCTAATCCAATCAATCAAGAAGGTATAAATTATCCTTCTCGAGACATCCCTAAACAAGTTAGAATCCAAAGGGCGCAAAAAGATTTAGGGGACCTTGTTTCAACTGTCTTAAATTTGTTACTGTTGTGAAGTAATTGCATTAATTCGACTGCAGGTAACGGCTAAGCCGATCCTTATATACAACAACAGTGGTGAGACATATGATCCTAATAGAAAGACATGGCACAGGTACCGCAACAGTGGTGATTGTACTAAAAAGACAACCATCAGGAAGACATGGCGTTTTTTGCATCCATTAGTGTTTCTAATAGTGCATCCATTAGTGTTTCTAATAAAAAGACAACCAACAGTGAGATAATGCAACATCTGTTACATTACAACATCCTAATAAAAAGACATGGCGCTTTTTAGCTTCTTACTTTATTAGTATTATTATAAGTAATGTATTTCCTGGAATTCACTCCTATGTATCAGGCTGTATTGCAAATGCTGAAGTATTATATTCGTTATTCATGTAATACATGTTCGAGAGAGTAATACAGTAGTTTTAGGCTCTTACAAACCTGTTTCAGTCTAATCTCTTATATCTACTTGGAAAGTAATGTGAGTGTACTCCGGAACTACAACATTTGATTTTTCTTATACACTTAGAGAAGGCATAACATGTTATAAGCGAACAGGTAGACCAACATAACAGCAGTGCATACTAAGCAAGTAATGAGGAGAAGGCTGTAAAGCACAAAAAAGGAAGCACATACCAAAGGCAAGGAAGAAAGCATTCATGTAGGTGTATCTTCTGTAGAACCTGTTAATAAGCACATCAGAATATTTTTGAGCTGAACCATAACTTAAATATGACCATTTACAGTAAATAACAATTTTGAGCTATGCAAGACCGGAAGAAATTCATAGCAGAAACCAACCAATTGTTGGCTTAAATACCAAGTAATAAACCAGAATGAGACAAACATTCATGTGTCCGTTACTCGGCGCGATTTCCCTAGTTATAACAAGCAAATCCCTAGAAGAGGTGATTACCGCTCTAGCCATTGCCACGGAAACAGAGTGCTTCGACCGTGTCTCCGGGGCACACTTGAATGTAGATATCATGAACACGAAGCGCGTAATGATAAGAGAAAGGATCTTGAAACCACGCATCGGATCCTTAACGACACTCTAACAGAACATTGGTTGGAGTAATATTTATGAACATTGCTTAACAGAACATTAGCTGGATGAAGCAATGTAACAGATGCTGCATTATCTCGAAATGCTGGAGATCTCTTAGGAAAAGATGATGATATTGACTTATTGCCACCTGTAGAATATCAAAAGGTCAATATCGCGTCTGATACCGAATCAAAAGCTTCTTTATTTGATGATGACAAAGTGCTTGTTCGGCAGTCATTTGACTAAGTATGACCAACGGGATTTGAATGTCGCCGATGATACGTAAAACTCTCCTAATTGATGACCGACCTCGGAAAAACTTTCTAATTGATGATCGGACCTCGGGGAAAAAACCGAGGTCGAGGAAAGATGTTGATGTTGATTTATTGCCACATATAGGATATCAAAAGGTCGATATCGCGTCGATACGTAATCAAAAGCTTTCTTCGATGATGACAATGACATTTTTTGCACTCATTTGACTAAGTTTGAGGATTTGAATGCCGCTAATGATACCAAAAAATCGCCTATTTGATGATCTCGACCTCGAAGAAAAACGATTCATCCAAATTATTGTTACTGAGGCTTATTTTCTGGAGTCAAAAGTGGAGGTCATAAATATTATTGAGCCCTATTCATCCAGAACATTGCTTAATATTTTTGAAGCAAGACACAACAACATTTCATATTAAAGGACGCACCTCTAATCTGACAGCCAAGTATGACAGGATAAGACAGTATTAAGTTTGTTCAAAACCCATAGAACTAAGAATCTGAACCTACAATTCTTCCAACACAAACGCAGAATGCAAAACAAAGGTTTAACGGAATCAAAGAGCACAACAAACGGTCACGCGAGCACAACTAATTCCCAGTATTTATTTAGAAAAGCCACACACCAGTGTTTAACGTCAAAACATTGTTCGAAAGATGTCTTAAAAACCAATCTATGATTAAATAGCCAATATATTTTTGCAGCAATACAAGGAGTTTTTGTGTCCTTTCCTGTTAACTAATAGAATATAACATTACTTGTTTTAAAGGGGGAGGGGAAGGGGTACAAGGGGGCTGATACAGTCAGCTATAACAGAATAAAAATGCACTACATATATCGACAGACACTGCAACTATTGCATCCATTTTCCCAGAACGAGCAAGCAGGGCTTTCTTAAAGCTAAGAATCTGTGCTGAAACAATTTCGAAAAACACAAACAGCAAAAGGGCCCTAAAATAAGGACAATAATGGAAGAAGAAGCAAATCTATTGGTATTGAGTGTCAAAACTTACAAATTCAAAAAACATGTTCAATTTGTCCCTTTCCATAAATTTGGATTAAAGCTTCTTCATTGGTATGCCCAGCTCAGCGCTATAGATATTTTAAAAAAAAATTGTGTGTAATGGAGATCTAAATTATTCAGATCTATAAAGAAATTATAGTACGATTGAGTGTGTGTGTGTGTGTGTTTTTTTTTTAAAAAACATTGAAAAAGCATGTTAGTATTGTTTTTTGTCCACTATTAACACATTTTTATCTCTTATACACTTGCATTCAGCCTCACAAGATAAACAGTGGGCACAAGTGGAATAATGTGAAACATGCATCAAAGATTGTTTGTATTGCCTAAACCTAGGAGCCAAGTCCAGAATATCTTAAACCCAATATGCCGGAAGTTTTTTTTTAAAGGAGCAGACAAATTGAGTATGTAGATGCACGGTGCTATAAAAAAATGTATGCACCACAGAGCTTGCATAAAAATATGGTATGCATCACGGAGATTGCACCACGAAAAGCTGTTTCTACCATTCTTACAATGCCTGTTGTTCCTGCTAGGTTCTCATGCACACCTACAGAGAACACCCTTTACAGCATGAAATACCAGGTCTTAGACCACAGAGGAACGACTATGTGTTTGAAGTTATGTGGCCAAAGCAGAACAAAGTAAGTTTACTATTAAAAACCCTGCAACACCCCAGTCCTGTGGCTGGCAACAAGGTTTTTTTTTTTGGTCCATTCTTAACACATATTTATCTCTTATACCCTTGAACAGAACACCCACTACAGCAGCAAACAATAGGCCGTAAACTCTTTTTAATGCACTAAACAGCTAAACAGTTTTTCTGAATATCTTTCAACTGTATATAATTTAAAGCTATGGACTGCCGTAAGTGCTAAGGCTTAAATATAGCCCTAAAAATTCCTTGTGTGGTTAAATGTGTCGAGATTGGTGCTAAGGACATATATCAAGCTCTATAAAATTGGCTGGATATGTATGTCCTATGAATTTCTAGCCGTTTTAGAACGTATATATCCAGTCACTTGCTACTTTTTCGTACATATATATGACCTATAAATTTGGCTGGATATATATGGCCTATAAATTTCCGGTGTGGGTATAAATCTAGCCCTATAATTTGAATCTTCACACAGTTAACACTCCCTAGCTAAGAAAAACCTCAAGTCTAGCAATAACCCTAACATCAAAGACAAGCATGAAAACACCTCTGCCAAACCAAAACATAAGCACAACTTACTTCTACAAGGGCAAGCATACACTGACAGACGCTGCAACCATTGCATGCATTTTCGAAAAACCAGTAAGCAGTTTTTTTTAAGGGTAAGAACGTATGATGCAGTACCCGCAGAAAACAATAACGGTCAAACTGGAAAAAGAAATTGCTTGAAACATGACCCGAAATTAAAGAAGGAGAGGAACAGACTGTAATTTAACAGCACTAAAGCAGCACACAGAGCCATTTTATAGAAGATTAAGCTACGAATTGAAAGGCAAACCAGAAATAAGGAAAACGGGAAAGCTAACCTTGGCAATAACAGGTGTAAACCCCAAAATGCAGAAGTGGGGAGTTTTATGGAGGGTCAAGCAACATAGATCCATAGGAGTCTGAGGCACCACAGTAGAGTTGACAACCAAACCTGCCAAATCCACCGAATATAACCAAAATCCATCCTTGGCCATACGCATATGCATGTGGAAATGTCAATCTACCACCTTCCCTCTGTGAAACAAACCAACTCCTCCACTCCACTGTTCGACAATAGTGGAGCAACCGGTAGCGCCGGTGGGTGGTGTATGGCAGCCAGGAAGGAGTCTTTGGAAGCCAACATAAACGGTGGAAAACTATTACAGAAGGCTTGGGCGGCCGGGATTATTATTTGTTATTAGACATAAATCTCATAAGAAGCATTTGACTAAGTATTTTGATCCACCTTCAACCACGTGTAGGGATTTTGGCAACTTTTTGTAGACATAAATTCATCCACGTGGAAGGAAGGGGTTGAAAGCCTTCCTTCCTCTAAAGTAGTATATGATTAAAGTCAGAATTTTGTTCTTTTGAATTTTTTTTTTTATTTTTTTTTTTGCCGGGAAACGAAAGACCTAATAACTACGGGGTGGGGATCGAAACCGGGTCTCCCCACTCGGGAGTCCGGGTAGACCCTAGTGGCGACCACTAGGATATGTACCTTGGTACTTCTTTTGAATAAATTTATCATAATAAGGTTATTGTTATCGTCGTAATGATAACATATACGACTCGTAAGCTTTAAATAATTTTCTTTTTCGGAATGCATATATATTTTTATATGCGACTCGTAAGCTTTAAATAATGATAACATATACGACTCGTAAGCCTTAAATAATTTTCTTTTTCGGAATGCGCATATACTTTTAGAATAATGATATGTGCACTACACTCTTGTGTAGTGCACAAACCACTACACAAGTGGTAGCCATGCATTAAAGTGATGAATTATTTTTTATGATGGGTCCCAATAGAATATGTGATGTTGATTGTGTTGTGTAAGATTTTGTGGTTGAAAGTGTAGTGGATGTATCACTACTGATATTTTTATTAAATATGACGTGGTCAAAGTCAACCTATAATTAAACTCAACATATACACTCTCATGTCATTTTATTTTTTCTCTCTATTTTCCGGTAGATTGCTTTCCTTTCATATGTTGATATGTGTTCTTATAGAGTACCATTGTCATTATCAACTTTAAAAATTTGTGATAACTCATAATATTCTGTAACGCCCTGCTTCTGGATACCGAGTATTTATCCAGAAGAGAACGTTTGGCGCGTATAACATTAAATAAATCTAATATTATACGTTAGTTTCTATGTCGTCATATCAAAAAATAAAGCAACGGAAACCCAAAAAGCTAGGGTAAAAACATAAATGCTTCTAAGATTGGAATAAAACCGACTAGGGGTAGAAAGAAAAAGCTTACAACAACGATATATAGTTTACAACGTACGATGTTCCAAAAGAAAAGATACAACACTTGTATTGCAAAGATCTTAAAAGAAAGTACAACATGTTCTTTAAAGAATTAAATCGTAATCTAGTACAACTTTTAAAAGAAAAGTAAAAAGAAAGCATCATGCATGTGGCATCAACGTCATCAAACATCATCCAACACCTCAACGAGCTCAAAATCAATATGTCCGTCTTCTCACCCGACAATGCATACAAACAAACATGCAAATGAGGTAAGTACAAAGTACTTAGCCAGAAGAAGAAGCTAATGTATAATTATAGCTTATAACGAAAGGTTTAATAAATATTACTCAATTCTAGTGTTCACTTAATGCTCATCAACATGTTGTGACTATTGGTTTCTAGCTTAATTTGTCTTTGTTACAAATGCATTCAAAGGCACTACGCATGATGAATATCCACCACGAGATATCGTTTGCAACCTATCAGTGATCACATCAATAGCCACAGGGGAAAGCCCGATAGCGTACACGTTTGGTAAAGTCCCTTTACTCCTAGTGCCCATTCGAGGCCAGTAAAGTTATTCATTCACGAGGTCCCTCCACTCCCAGTGCCTTTTAAAGGCCATCAGAGTTACTTGTTTTATCCAAATAGCCCACACATCGTGATATGACATTGTGCCTTACAAATAATGACATGTTGTTTAAGCTTTTAACTACACAAATACGTTAGTTATTAGTTTATTATCTAGCCACCTAAGTATTTTCAAATAAACTCCCTCACATCTCCTAATCTCTTGCTTATACCACTAGACACGGACAACCTAGCACATACACGGACATTGATGAATACTAATTCATCAATGCACAAGCCAATCATACCCTTCCGACGGTCTCGAACTTCAACTCTTAGGAAGAGTACATTCGATGCCGGAACTAAACGGATCAGAAGCTTAATCAAGACTTGTTCATGTTCATTTAGCTAGCTTGTTTACATCATTAATATAAGGTTATGAACCAATCCCAACTTATTACACTCGAAAACACACAAAAGTGGTCAAAACAGCACTTCTGGGCCATAGGACATGGCCTGTAAATCATAGGCCGGTGCCTATGGCACAATAGAATACCATAAACTCTCTGAATCAGATAGGCTACGGCCTATGAATCATAGGCCACGGCCTACGACACCTGTAGAATACTCTGAACTCTCAGCATCTGATAGGCCACGGCCTACGCCACCTGGGAGCATTTTTCTACACTTAAACGATTCCCAACCCTTTCCCAACATGATTATCATCAATTTTCATAGCAACACATCAGTAAAACAACACTTTATCATGCCAAAGCATCCAACACTTTAACTACACATAAAACATGATTTCTAACTAAGAATTCAACACTAAAACTCAACCTTAACATTATAAAACTATAACTATTCATTCGGAAGAGCCTCTTACCTTATTAGCAAGCCAAAAGCAAAGCAAATCTCAACAACATCTGTAGCACCTTCTAAGCCTTCAACCGGAAACCTATTTGATCAACCAATTGAGCATGAAACAATTGTGATAAAAGCTTCTAAACAAAAGGAACTACGCAATCAACCAAACGAAACCACAAAACTTGATCATCTATTGATGAATCGAAAACCGAGGCAAAACTGACGTTTTCCCAAACTTGATGATCTTGATGTCAAAAAGAAGCCCTATTTGCGCTGATTCCAAATCTTCAATTACTTCTGAAAACCGACCAAGAACTTGAGAGAATTTTGAGGAAGTCTCATTTGTTACCTTCTTTTATTTTCCTTAATGCCTTCAACGTGAAAAGCCAGAAGGTTAGAATTCTGATAACTCCTTGGCAACCTCTAATTTAATGGGAAGTTAATTCCCCAAATAAAACTTCCCACCTTAATTGCACTTAACTCCCCTTTTAATTACAATATATCCCCAAATTTCCTTAATTTTCCAATAAATCCTTTTGCTTTTCTTTTCCCTTTAATCTTAAATCCATAATTAACTAAACATAATATTACGATTTTCGTAAAAAGACACATTTGCCCTTATTCGAAAAGTCGGGATATTACATGTTCGGTGTATAATTAAACGAATACCGTGAAATAAAAAATTGTATTGACAAATCCATTTTGGTTGGACAAGGGCAAGTTCTTCTTACCTCATCAGACAAGAGCACTATCGACACTATATTTTTTTTTTTTGTCACCACATTATTTATTTATTTATTTTACTTTTTTACATAGACCATAAAATTACTTCAACACCTTGTTCACAGGAGCTTCAGTGGCATTGACACTTCTATCAACGCCACGGTCATAAACACTCGTTATATATGTACATGAAACATTATTGGCATTATCGTCTTTCGTGGATGACGTTTTTATACGGGTAAGAAAGTCAATATCAACATTCTACGAAAAAATACTTGTGGTAGGTGGAGTAATTTTTAAAGGACCACGAGCCTTTAATAATTGTGATTTTTATTGACAATACATAAATACTCCGACATCACATTAACTTGTAAAACTTTATATGCAAAATACTAGAGTATTTTGGGGACTTGCACCGCAAGGCCCTCGTAAGGCCCTGGAGCTGACTTTGTTTGTGGCTAATGAATCATGGTGCAGCAGCATGTGGAAGGAGTGCATAAGTGTGCTAATGTAAGGGAATGTAAGAATGCAAATAAAAGAAGTTAAATGTGAAAGCAATACCAAATTTGAGAGCTTAAAATGGAAACATAACACTTCATAAGAGCTTTTAAATTCACATTACATTTATTAACAGCATGTTTATTAAGAAACAACTGAACTGATAACCATGCAAGCAGTGTTATCAGATCTCCATCAAAAGCTTAAGCAAAAGAGAGTGATGGATACAAAAGAGCAGAATAAAGCTAGATATACATTGTCTTAGCAGGCAAAATGTAGTACAAACCAAAGCTTCCACGGGTGATCAACAGTAACTATGGAAGTGCCTAAACATTACTTTCTTCTCCTTTGTTTTTCTTCTTTCGTGTTTCTCGACCGGCGGACTCGTAAGTTAGTATGCGTTCCAAGGCAAATCTCGCAAATCTTCAAAGAAGCTTATGGAGCCAAAGCTAATGCTTCTTTTAGCATTGTGTGAAGCTGAACTGCTGGATGGTGCTTGGACACTTTGTTGGCTGACTTCTTGAAGGATTTTTCTGGTTGTTGGTGTAAAGAACTCAGTCTGGGAGTCAGTTTCTTTGTTTGATGTAGGCGATAAGAGGGCAGTTTCATCAGGCAGAGCAGAATCAGGTTGTGAATGAAGGCTGATAGTTTCAGGTGGCACCAATGTTTTGTCTTGACGAATCGCTTCTAGTTCATTAACTGTATATGTCTTTAGTATGACATATCTTCGTAGCATTGCAGAATCAATTTTTTTGTCGTAGTACTTGACGAAGCACACAACTTCTGTGTTATCCATTGCAATAGAGATATCGTTAACAACTGATTGACCCTGTGAAGAAGACGGAAACGTAACAGTTAGTATATATGTAAGCGAATTTAACAGCACAAATTTGAGGATACACATGTGTGTGATGCAGGTGACTGGAAATGGAGTGTAGGCTTAGCAAAAGGAAGCAGGTAAGTAAGCAGTGCAGGTATTATGTCTAAATTGCCCGTTAAAAATCTGGACTGGGCAACAAAAATTACACTAACTGATGCAACATTCTACAAATGAAGATGGAAATCAGCCACTCCACCATAACATGTCGTCAACAATAAGTACAACCAAACAAGAAATATTACGCTCTAGATCAGACACAGATCCCTGACTGTAAGAGGAAAAAAGATGCCTTTAACACAAGCTGACAATATAAAATCATAAACTTCCAGCATCAGATTTTGCAAGGAAATTCATCGCAGGCAACAAATGAACCTTCCATTATCAAAATAAGTCAGCTGCATTGCGTGCAGTGGTGTAAGGTTTTAAAAAAAAAATCATACTGCTGCATATAACTTGATGGAATGAAAGAAAGGAAGCTGCTAATAACCCACTCATGTATGCGCAATAAAAACATGATAATTTCTGCTATACAAGAGTTGGGACAAAGAAGGCCCCAACTGATAACGCAAGCCGAAGCAATTTTGAAGTGGGTACCTCTTCTTCTCTCTTCATTATTTCAGTTGGAGTGAATGGAACAAGTTTTTCAGCATCTGGGGACCTAATTGTACTTCTCATGCTTGTGTTTTCATCGTTCAATGTAACAGGAAGCTTGATTCTGTCAAGGCGAGCATAAGCGTAAGGCAAACACATAAAAGTGGTGGCGGTAAAACTGAGAATATATTTATTAGGAGAAGTATAGGCAGAATTACTTTATTTCCATTGGTGAACCCTACATCCAGAGCATGTAACATCCCAGTCTAAGCCAGCGTCGACTTCTATTCCACAGCTTCCACAGACAATGTAGTACAAAGGACTACGTGTGACGCTTAAGCGAAGGCTGCCTTTAATCCAGCATGTTTTTACCTGTAGATTAAGTAACAGTGAGCAGTTTTTAAAAAAAAAAAAAGAAACAACAAGTGAGTGATAGTGGTGTAGTGAGTAACATTGTCGAAAGCTGACATTGCAGTTGTCAAATCCAAGACACTCTCTGGTTCGGGTGGGACAAAGAAGCGTCTGGTATCCTCGTAGGCCTTATCTTTCAGCCAATCAGAAACTTTTTCCTTGTTTTCAGCATACCTTTTTAATGTAAATAAGAAACAGCATAGGTAAGCATTGTATTTGAGCCCATACGTTAAATTTTAAAGAGATGCTTGTTACCATTTGTTTAGGACATCATTTTCTGGCAGTGGTGGGTTCTCAATTATGTAAGTGTTGTCTCTTGTGGCCAAGGAGAGACCTGTTAGTAGAGCAGCTTTAGAGGTTGGAACAGTGAGACAAGAATGCAGCCATAGCTAAAATGACAAAGCCAACATACCATGAAATGTCTTGACTTGAAGATTTGATGCAATTATAGTCACTGGCCCTTTGTGGAAGCTGTTAACGTTTGGATCATAAGGAGCCAACAAGTCTTTCCAAAAGTGAATGACAATTGGAATTTCTCTGTTACAAACAAGAGGTTTGTAAATTATTTTGTGCACGGAATTAAAGAGAAACCAAATAAGATAGAAATAAACTTACTCTTCATTATTGGTGTCTTATGCTTATCTTTCTTAGGTGGCGGAGTACCATTTTTTTTAGTTCAACAAGCGAAGCAGCATTGTTGTCTAACAATTCACTGCTTTCATCTCTTGTCGGAGGGTGGAAGGCATGTTTTTCTGGCTGTTTAACAGGCAGAATCTCATGCACATGGTTGGCAGCGAAGTAGCCGGGTCTAGGCTTTGCAGCCCCTTTAGTACGCATAACAATGTAAAGTAGACTTTAGTAACTATGATGCTTATCTTTCCTGCACACCCAAAAACTAAGACGAAGTGAATTATTTCGGAGCATCGACAACAGAGAAGCACATAAAAGAGCACAATAAAGGCTGAAGCATCATGGAGTGGAACATAACAAAGAGTATCCGAAACGAAGAATGAAGGACGACTTTGTAATCGAAGAGGAAAAAGCAAGCGTGTACCTAAGCGAGCAAGAAATCTTTCATGTGGTTTGGTGTTGTGTAGAAACCTGCACGATAGATGCAGGTAAAATCCCTCAGTTGACCAAAAAGCTAAGGACAACCATTTTGTGTATAGAATATTGTAGGCGAAAGAAAAGACATAAGTCCGGAGAAAGGAGCAACAGTAAAGCAAGTATTTGTTGAAATATGAATTCGTAAAGTAGGAGCAAAGAAATAACTAAGGAATAAGACAGTGCAGTATGAATATCGGGACAGTACAAAGTAACACGCAGGCAAGTGGCTGGTTCATAAAGCACATGGAGGTTAATTTTTCTGTCCAAATATGAAAGGGAAAGGGCAGAGGCTCAATCTGTAAAAGCTATCAGAAAGTGCATTGCTATACCAACATAAAGGTAAAAGAAAAGAGATAAAAGGAAGCATACATTATAAACAAACACGGAGAAGAACATAATACCAGTCGAAGCGAGCCAATAATAATGAATAGAAGACTTTGCAGGAAGAAAAAAGAAGTACACACCTAAAGCTAAGCAACCAATCTTCCCCAGGCTTTGTCATTTGTGGTTCCTACAGTAAAATCACAACAAAGAGTTGCTTCAGGTAATGAAGAAGCCAAGGAAAAGCAGTTGAACCAAAAGCATACATAAGTGACACCCTTTAAAGATGAAACAAATATCACCACGAGAAGCATTAGTAAGAAACTAGAACAATACTACCTGCTAAAACAATACTACCTGTTGTTTCAAGATGCCAAGTTTACCGCTGGCATAGCGTGGCACATTGGGTTTAGGACACAATTTCAATACACATTACCTAAGAAGCTTGGTAAAATTTTGTTTACATTTATCAATTTCGGTCAGGGGTTATTCACTAAAGAACTATATCCTTCTCTTCTTCCCTATTTACCTATATCTATTTTTCTCTTGGTTTAGTTCATTCCTATATCGTATATTCATGATTGTTTACTTCATTCAAAGTATTCTCTGCTACTTCCAACTGTCTGTAGGCAAGGTAAGTGCTATTTCAGCTTTTATTTAGCATTTATGTCTATATTTTAGATGTTTGGTTGTTTTGGCAACAAATAAAGGTACTGGCTTTAATCTGTATTTTATTTCTGTTTTTTTCTATCTTCTCCTCCCTTGTTTTTCCTTCTTCTGTGTCATTTTCACAATAAGCTGTTGTGGTTAAGATACTAAAACTACATAATGAGGGCTCAAGGCAAAGCTAAACTGATCGCCGCTTACCGGAGATTATATACTTCATAAAAGAACTTAGTGACTTATGCTTATCTCATTCTTCCATGTAGCCAGACGTTTGTGGCTGCATTAGTATTTGCAGCCTCATTTTTGTCTCCAAAGATTCTTAGATCCGACTCTGTTAGGGCTATCGACCTCAATTCCCTCAGTGACCGTAATACCTACATATCTTCCGATTAATCATGCCAACACGAAGTCATTCTCAAGTACCGGGGTCGAGAAGGTCACAAATTTACTTACATGAATAATCTTCGTATACGTTCAACTTATTTTTATTAAGGAATCTGTACGTTAAACCTTATAACAAACATTTGCAACATCTTATGGTCCTGCATCATAGGCTCTTTATCTCATAAATAAACCTTATTCAACAAGGAAGGTCTCTGTTAAAAAACAAAGAAAACTTTTGTCATAGCTAAAACCTTATTTAAAACTTTTGTCCATTCACTCAACCATCCAAGGATAACCAAACAAATACTCTAGAACATGGAACAGGGAGAATACAAAAAAACACAACTTTTTGGTTCAGACCCAAAAGGAAGAGGGTAGGATTTTATCCCTAAAAGAGAAACAAGGTTTTAATGTCTGTGTAAAACTCCTTGCAGTAAAATCATTGAACAAGTATGAGAATAAATATTGCAGAGCAACACATTGATCCACCGTGAAGCAGGTAACATTTTGTACACATGATTCATAGCCTTCACACATCGTTTATGTTATCTGCTTAATGAAAAAGGTTATGAATGTGTTAACAGCCAGTTTAATTGTACACTACATTTATACTATTAATCTGGGCCAAAATTTCAACAATCCACAAGCACACGTAATAGTCGATGGAAAGTCTGAATCCTTTAATCTATGACCTAACACCGCAAGCAAAAAACCAAGCAAGAAAAATTCCTTTGGAGCAACCCAAACCAAAGCTTTAAAGGCAGAACAAAACCCCTATATTGAGACATTAATGTCAGGTAAATAAAGCAAGCAGCTACAGAAATAAAACACTGAAGAACCCATTTTCTTAGTATTTCCTGGGAACGGCAATGTTTCAATTTAGGACCTCACACCACAAATAAAAAGCAGGAAAGAATAATCCTTTGAAGCGACCCAACTGAAGGTTTGAACCCAGAAATGCAGAAAGCTATAGTGAGACATTAATGCAGGGTAAAAAAATGAAAACATGTACAGAGAACCAACACATAAGAAACAAACCCTTTTCTACCTCCCAAATTTTTGCAGAGAGAATACCGAGTGCATGAATGACAACAGGGCATGAAGAGAATATAAGGAAGTTTATGGTTACAGAAGAGTGTAGAGAGGTAGGCAACGATCATGAGATTTGTAGCTAGTAAAGTAGACTTACCAACCCAAATCAACTACTCCGTTGAACATTTGCATACTTCCGTCTCGCACCTGACAGTTTCGGATATCAAAGGTGAATCCTTTGATTTTCCTCTGACACAGAAGCTGAAAATTGGCCACTTCAGCCTTCTCACCAGACGAACCTGGAGCGCCGGTACCCATTGTACGGCCGGTAACAGTTCCAGAAGGAAACATCGGCCTAGGCGGTTTCATCAGCGTAATCCCAAAACATCCGGCCCAGCAACACTAAAGAGCAATGGGCTGGACATAAAAAAAGCCCAAACATTTATTTGCAATGAACAACGCATTTTTGTTTGTGATGTAAGGGATTAATAAATATTTATGCTCAGGAAATGACTGACAACACGTGGAAGGAGGGAAAAAGCCCCTTCCTTTCTCTAATATAGGAAGATTATGTCGAATTATTTACGTTTTGCCAATATAATACGCCTTAATAAAATAAAAAGTTGTCAAATATTCATACAGCCCATTCTAAGGTCCATTCGAAAATCCTACTAGGCCCGCTATTATGCAGGCTTTTTGCTGAAAACGTTTCGCTTCTGAATTCTGTGCAGCGATCACTCAATCTCAACTGAACTCCAGGCTCCAGCACCTCGCCAAAATCATTTGAAGATGGCACCTGCAGCTCCTAGATCCGGTGATGCCATTTTCGCCGGCGTTGAACGAGTGGTATGCTGATATTCTAATGATTTCTGAGCTAATTCAAACATGCTTCATGATTTGTTAACGTGTTTGATTTTGAATGAATTTTTACAGAATGCGGAGCTTTTCACTTTGACATACGGGGCGATCGTGCGTCAGCTGTTAACGGACCTGGAGGAGGTTGAGGAAGTCAACAAACAGCTTGACCAGATGTAATTTTTTATTATTATCTTAAATCTGCTGATTGATCTTTAGATTTGTATCGATTCATAGTTTACTTTTTGAGTACTTGATTCTATTAATTTCGATACGTTAAAGGTACAAACAGTTAGTTCATCATTAAAGCTGTTATTCTGTGTGTTACTAATTGACAAATGACAATAAGTTGAGCAAAATGAAGGAAAGTGTGTATTTGAACCATGAGCAAGTTGCAGCTATCGTATTGCTTAGGATGCTGAGTTATTAGTCATGGACACTGAGATCAGTTAATTATAGACATCTAATTTGTTTTTGTTCTTTTATGATGGTACAGGGGATATAATATTGGAATCCGGCTAATTGACGAGTTTCTTGCAAAATCCAATGTCTCTAGATGTGTTGATTTCAAGGAAACAGCTGAAGTCATTGCCAAGGTTTTCTCCCCTTGTTTCTGTTTTGTTTGATCCTTCATTAATGCATTATTTCTGAATTAAATAAACCGACGTAGAAGGCAGTGGTTACCAGAAACAAACTGCCAATCTGATTTCCTTTCCTTTAGGGCCCGTTTGGTTTGAGCTAATAGAATAGAATGGAATGGAATGGAATGTAAAAATCACTCTTTCCATAAAATTGACTTGTTTGGTTGTGATGAAATGAAATGCCTTTTCATTACAATGGAATCGGAAAAAAAAACCCATTCTCATTCCATTCCAAAGCAAAACATACAAGTAGTGTAACTTATCTATAGTGTTTCGAATTCTAGAATTATATTCCGTTTGGTACACTCCGATTAGACTCCCTGGTGACATGTTGCTTAGGATTGTACCTTTTTGTGGAGTGTTTGTATTTCTGGACTTATTAAGCGAACTTGCAGTGACTATCCCAAATGCCCTTGTTGGTAGGTTATTCCATGCTTGAGCTTTTGCTTAACAAAAATCCAGTTATTAAGCTGGGGAAGACAAAGAAATATGAATTTTGAAATCAGCTGCTTTTAGGCAGGAGCAGTTGATTCCTTCTTTTCTTTCTATAGGTCGTTGGGCAAGCTTTTGGCTTTGCTTCTTTCTCTGTTCTTGTTTTGCTTTTCCAGGAATACATGGTTCATAGAGATAAAATGTAGCAGTTGACTTTCAGACAGCCAATTTTCTGAAGCTGTAAGGGGATGGACTAACATTAAATCAATAGAACTCTAAAAATCTATGCATTTCTTGTGTTTTTTTTAGCATTTGGCAAAAGTTGTTCATACCGAATAAATAGATGTTTCTATGGCTAGGTTCTTCGCCTGTGAGCATTGACATTAACATAGAGATAGCTGATCAGCTGATGTTGTTCCAGGTGCATTATTTTAGTGAGGGATTACTGAAAAGATAAAAGTAATTTGATGCTAAAGTCTGGCCTGGTAGAAACCAAAGTAGGCAGTTAAATATCGTACACATCAAAATAACCCCCTTTAACAAGTTATAAGGACTTTATGAATCCAGGAAGATGGAATAGGAGATTAACTATTATTGAGCCGTCATTATGGTTGTCCTGTTTTAGTTTTCACGATCGTTAAAGGCACTTCCTTTTCCTTCTATACTTTTTTTTCCTGCCATTGGCAACATATCCTTTATTTGTTATATCAAATGATAATTGTATCTGTTTCCATGTTTCTGTTTACTTGCACTATGTTGAATTGATTCTTGCATTGACATGATGAAACAAGATTTGAACCATTTAATTTATGTGAATATTGCAAAGGTTGATGTTGCAGCACTTGATTAGCAGTGAAGCTTCTTTCATCTTTTACAGGTTGGTTTAAAAATGTTCCTAGGGGTCACTGCAACTGTGAGTAATTGGGATACTGAGGGAACAACATGCTGTCTAATTTTGGAGGACAACCCACTGGTTGACTTTGTTGAGCTTCCTGATACCTGTCAAGGCTTGCAATATTGCAATATTTTAAGTGGCGTAATAAGAGGAGCACTGGAAATGGTAAGTTACAGGTTTACAACTCACCTTGTATACATTATCTGACTCATCAATGGTTTGGTTGTTGTATGCATGTTGTCTCTGGTGCACGAATATTTCTGTTTGATAACGTGTCATGTATATTTGATATGTATCCGACACACATATACATACATGATACATAGGATACACACCTGGGGCAAAACTGTTTTAAAAGTTGGATACAAGATTCGGATATGCTTATTTATAATTCAGATATGTGAATTTATATTCATAATTGAGTAAAGACCGATAATGATTGAGAAGCTGTCCAAATTGTTGAAAAACTACAACAACAAAAAAAATGAAAAAAAACCGCTTAATTTTTATTTTATTTTATGTGTTTTACATATTTGGTCCTTGTTGTTTCGTTTTGTACAATTTGATATATTTCTGCATATGCTCTATGTACCTGAATCCTTTATCTTTCAAAAATCCCACACCCGTGCATCTCATGTCCGTGTATCCGTACCCATGCATCCATACCCGTGTAACCTAGCATGCTGTTGATCACCAGGACCCCCCCCCCCCCCCCTGCCCCCCTTGCCCTTCTGGAATAATGCTATAATGCTGGTCAATGTCTTGTTACTTGTTCATCAATTGATAAGAATCTGTCCAAACTTTAGTTTCGAACATGTGTACCATGTTGGAGGTTATTCTGAAAACTAGAACTTGAATACTTGAAGTAGCTTCAATCGAGCATATTGAAGACTCGAAACGTTTTTCTTAACGTGTCCAATCTACAAGCATTTTTTTCTGATTAAGAGATGTTAATCAAATAAATTGGTAGGAAATGCCGGCAATGGATTTGACAAAATTGAAAGTTGCAGGATTGTTAGTATATGACTTTTGAATGTGCAGGTGTCAATGAAGACAGAAGTGACATGGATACGAGATATGCTTAGAGGGGATGATGCATATGAAATGCAGGTGAAGCTTCTGAAGCAACTTCCAGAAGAGTATCCATACAAAGACGACGAGTGAAGAATAAGAAGAAGATCTTGTAGCCATTTTTATTCGTGTAGATACACCTGAACGTCTTCTTCCAACGGTTTTTATGTAATGGGCCGACGGTATGATTATTCTCGAACAAGTTAATAACAAACCCGTGCGTAATGCATAAGACCATATAGCTACAACCAGAGTACAATTTTTTTCTTACACGGATTCTGCCAAATAGGCTCCACAAGCGGAGGCAAATATTTACCCAGATTAGCACAAGATCCAACTTATGATCCCAAGCATCAAGCAAAAAGCCTAAGGGCATAAACTTCGTGAAGTACTACGTAAAAGAATGAAAATGCATATACAAATGGAGATCTTTCTCCTGCGAGATCTTTAGCTCCTTCGACCCTGGCTAACATTTGGACTCCTTCTATTATCGCAAACACTGCGACAAAGGATCAAACATCCCCCCACCAGGCCTAAACGAGATATTGATTAGGAGATTGAATTAGGTCTTGATTGTTCTTTTCTTATCGAGGGGTAATATCAAGCTTGCTGCTAAATGCTAGAGTCTCACAAGGTGAAAACAGTCCACTTTTGGTTAAAGCATACTGTTTCCTTTTTAAGGGCCCTTGATATGAGGAAATAATTGAGATATTCGTATTAAATGATAAAAATCAGATCCTTAAAGGCTTAAGATTCTGTCCATAATGATTATTGTATAATCATTATTTATTATACTTTCTAGCCGACCTGCGGCGAGATATTGAGGTCGATTTAACCGAGCTGCGTAGGCCTACCCCATCCCTGTCTTGACCGACCTGCGGTAGATCGGGGGACGACCTGAACAACATTCTTTAATCGGGGATTCAGTTGGGCCCCTAGGCCTATGATGGGGCTCTGTCCCTTACCATTAAGGTATTAGGTCCATTCTTGTTATTATTTGGATGTCATGTGCTTGACAATATAAATACTTTGTTGGTAAATAAATTTATAATATTAGAAATGTATTTTTTTTCTTGGAGATAAATACTTTATTGATAAAAAAGAAAAAAAAATAGCAAATTTTAAAATATGACAGATAAAAACGGAGGGAGAATTAGATGTGATGTATTTAATAACCGACTTAATAAAAATATCTGTCATTATATTATATATACTCGGCGGTCTCTTGTCATGAAGTTAGGGACCGGGACCGGGACTTGCCGACTTGGGGAGAGGAGGAAATTGGTCTTTGCCCTTTGGGTCGACTTTGCTACGACGAGACGTGTAAATTTCAGAGCATTTTGATCTTTTTCCTAGCTGAGACAGAGATGGGCCAACCCCTTTTCTTTCCCTTCACAAAACACTCAACTCAATTATTCCTTCCCTTTCTTTTCTTCCCTTCTCCAACCCTTCATTTCTGATTCTTCTTCATTTCCTCCACTAACTACTCCACCAGGCACCAGTTATGGCGGAAGAATATGGAAGCAGCAGAGGTGGATGTTGCCGTTGCTGCATCAGTTTCATAATCACCTCAGGGTTCACAGCTCTCTTCATGTGGCTAAGCTTACGTGGCTCTAATCCCAGTTGTTCCATACAAGATTTCATTGTCCCTGCCCTCAACGTGACTGATAAATTGCCCACAAACAAAACCAATCATACTATTTCCTTTTATCTTAAGCTTCAAAATGGGATGAAAGATAAAGGAGTTCACTATGATGCCATCAATCTCACTATCTATTATGGTCCAAACTCAACTTCTCCTTTGATTGGGAACATCACTTTGCCTGGATTTTATCAGGGCCATGGAAAAACAGCTCACAGGACAGAGTTAGTAGAGACTCGTGGAGTGCAGTGGTGGAAGGATGGTTATCGGGTCGTCTCAAATGGGTCGTCATCGGTAGTCTTCCGGGTTGATTTGAATACTAGAATAAGGTACAAGATTCTGTCTTTTTACACAAAGAGACATGGGTTGGTTATAGGAGGAAATGTAGATGTTGATGGGTCAGGTAGGAAAGTTGCTAAAAAGGGTGGTGTTAAACTTAAGTCCTTGGCAGTATCAACAGGTTCACAATACTGTCTTGCTCTTGTTGTTTTTGCCTTTGCTTTCTATTTTTTAAGTATCTTCTTGTTGTAACACACTCGAGAAAAATTTGCTACAAGACTAGAGTATATATATACTGTAACTTTTCAGAAGAGGAGAGGAGAGTTCATGTAAATTTCTCCGCCATTTTTACACCATTTGCTGTAAATTTGTATGTATTGATTAAATGCTATTTTGCTTAATCAAGGATATTTGAAAAGGTGTGTTCTTCTTTCCTTTTGTTATTATATAGTTCAAGTACTTTTACATCTTCTTGCTGTATTGTTTAATGCATTATAAGCGTATGGAGTGACTAGGGTGTCTACATTGTAAGCGTATTGTTTAATGCATTATAAGCGTAGACACACGGTGCATATGGAGTGACTAGAGAAGTATTACCCTCCTCCATGAGGATCCACAATGCACCAACAAACAAACAAAACTAACTTTTACGCTTAACTGTGCGACGTAGTCCCCTGAGAACTCTCTCTCTCTCTCTCTTTGTTTATCTCTCTGCAAAGCTTGCACTCTTGAAACTTGTAAGAATGCTGATGTTAAGCCGGCCTTGTGCAACCTTGAGCTGAACCTTTAGTAGATAAATCAAGCTTGTCTCCAGTCAATCTGCAAAGCAGCTGCTACGAACGAACCGTCTTGTTAAACGAGCTGCTCCTGAACTTGATACTTGAACCAACAACAGAGCAAAATTATGAATGAGAGCTAGTTATATAAGATGTCACGCGTCTGATTCTGAGATGATACCTACCGGTGTTGCCTTGAAGGTTTAAAATTTCACTACGAAGATACTACGTAATACACACACATACACTACAAGCTAATAATTGACAAATGTGGCAGGCGTCACCATTCTATGGGGTGTTAGGGCGTCTTCGCTCGGCCACCTTTGCAGATTTCTTTATGAGGTTGCTTGAGGATCAGGGTGCTCAGGATACTGCGAGATTTGTATGGCTTATGTGGGGATTTGGAAGGCGCCATTGCTGCGGTGTTTGATGATCAGTGCTTATGTTTCAAAGAAAGGTGTGTATGCGATCTCTTACAGCGTCGGCTGAGTATGTGGCGGCTTTAGAGACCTATAGGGCGCAGGGCTCACTCCAACACTTTCCGGATATATGGGTGAAGCCTTCGGAAGGGGGTGATTAAAGGCAATGTGGATCGCTCGATTCTGACAGGCAGCGCAGGGTGGGAATTATTTTCCGAGACTCTCACGGGCGCTTCTCACACATTTGCGTATCATTTGACCCGAGACCACCAGTGGAATACATGAGCTTAAGCGCCATTTCCTTGGCTATGGAAGAAGCGAGGCATTTGGGAATTCAACGACTAGAGGTGAGAGTGATTGTTTGGCGTCGTTTCACGTCTCCGACGGCCAATAGAGGATCTTACGCCTGTGTACATTTGCTTGATGCAGATTGTTTGACCCTTTTATCCAGCCTCTTCGCTTTCTTTTTATTTATTCGGCGTGTGAAGCGATGTCCCACAAGATCTTTTAAATGTATACGCTTTGTGATTATTTCTAGGACATCTTGGGGTTCCTCGCTTCTACGACGTTTTTAGTGATTGTTTGGCGGATATTAATTAATAAAGTGTTGTTTCTCAAAAAAAAAAAAAAAATTGACAAATTTTATTTTATTAAAAAAAAAAGGTTGTAATATGGTTATAGCAATTGAGCTAATTTTATGCTGCTTTTGAATAATAATATTTTACAAATTTTCACCAAAAAAAAAAAAAAAAAAAAAAAAAAAAAACAGTGGTGTGTAAAATGGGGAAAATTAGGTCAGGAGGTGAAAAGGTGACTCAGTCATTCACATCAATGATAATTCATGCACATGACATAAATAAAATAATCCAATCATCTACATGAGAGTGAAAATAATACTCCCCCCACTTAACCCTATTCCTCTAAAACAAACATAACCACTTCTTTATAATAAATCTACTAAATTAAAATAAGATCTAACCAAGAAAACAAACTCTTGAAGTAAAGAATTTTCTCAAATTTTCCATTTCATTTTAATTTGAAAACCGTTCTCGTTGCCTTTTTTTTTCTCCTCAAAGAAAGACACTTCCAAGATTAGTCTTGAACTGGTAAGCAAGTAAATAAATCTTTAGTGATTGCTCTCCCATTGCGGGGACTGGAAGTATATTTTCTTTTGTATTTTTTTTTTTAAGGGTCCTATCAATCCGTTGTATGGGCTGAAGATGTAAAAGTAAATCTTTAGTGATTGCTCTCCCACTGGTGTTTGTGCATTTCGATTTTCGAGTTTCTTTTAAAAACGTATACCAAGGGATTTTTTTTCTCTTCATGTTCACTCAATGAAACTATTTGTTATGGTGTACGGTAAATTTTGTTTATGAATGAAAATTATCCTATCAAGTAAAAATAAAGAAAATAGAGATCTAGATCATCCGCAAAGGAAGCGATTTTAAGGATCTAGATCTATAAATTACACGTAATAAAATAAACTAGATCTATATCTACAAGGGTGTTGTAGAACATACCTCTTGAATCTCAAAATTCAAGTTGAAGAACCGCAATAGGATGAACGAAGGAAAGCGTGAAGAGCACAACGATCTTCCGTGACGCGCGATCCAAGAACTCCCGCTAAGGAAATTCTCACTTCAACCCTTCCGATATGCTTCCCTAGGAAAAACCTCCAAGATTTCTCCTCAACCCTCTTGGCGAAAATTCTATCTCCTCTCTAAGAGTTGATAGTCGAAAATATTGTGTGTGTTAAGGCTTTCAAGAACTCTCTTTATATACGAGAAGAAACTTAAATTTCCATGATTTTATTTTGCAATAAAAATAAATCCATTAAATAAAAATAATTCCATAATATTCTGTAACAAATCTGTAATAATATTTATCTTTATTTCTTACCATAAATATTTATCCAATAAATATTTTATTACATGTCTTATTAATACACAAGAAAATAATTTCTCATTCCACGAATAGAGCATGGGGCTTAAATTTTACAACTATTGACCTAGTCAATATTAATTTTCTTAATAACACAATAATTGGTAAGATTATGGAAAATGTCTTTTTTTCACATATTTAATTATTTAAATTTAACTAATTTAATAATCATTAAACAATTAATTCACATATCGTTTTAATAAAGTCCAATAAGAACTAAATTAATATTATTAGGATTCGACGTCCGAGAATAATTTATCTTATATTAGTGAGACACATCGGGGACCATGGACTAATAATCGTGACTCCGATAAATCAAATAAATAATTATCTTACGAATATAATAATTATATTCGATAAATCAATCACAGGAATATGCCACCATAATCCCGTGACTGCACTCCTCCGATTATGAGATTATATTTATCTCCTCACGAGAATAATAATAAACGTCCATTGATATAATCATTACATATGGATTAATCCTCCATAGATTGTTCATTCTAAATCGGGAAGTTACCGTTAACCCTTTTTAGAACCTCTTATCCTTATTTACCATTAACCCCCTAGTGATCAATTAATTCATACAACTCACTGGTAGCTAATCAATGTAATATGAACTCGCATGCGATCGATCGCTTTAGGATTAACAAATAAGAGAATCGTCTATCTACTTCCATAAATGGAAGGAATGGATTCCGTGATCTGTGATAACATAGACTACTACTCACTCAATCCAAGACAATGCCAAGATGGGGTAATTCGGACCACGCACTCGGTGTAATCCTTAACCGTCAAGTCAAACTTCATATTGATTCAAGCGGTTGATCGTGATCACCTCGTGATTAAGATATATCCATAAATATGATCATCCATTGATTCGATAAGAATTCTCGATTACGGAATTATATCGTGAACTCTAATCAAATCGGTCCAAATTTCTATATGATATATCTATCATATATAAATGCCCCACTAGGTTCTCTTAACCGAAAGTCCGGATAAGACAATCACACCTATTGTGTTCTCAGGCGCATTAATAGCACGTTAAATGAGAGACCCGATACTTTCGATTAACTTCACTATGAGCTAATTGTATTTTAAGTACATCTTCACTAACTCAATCCTCCTGTATATCCCATACACTGAAAGCGTTGATTACATAAACGATATATTTTAGGGTTTTCAGTAAGTGTAAATACTATTGTCACATCGGTGAATATGAGAATAATAAATATGAATAATAACATCATTTCATTTATTAAATAAAACAATTACAAAATTGTCTTTCGGGCATCACACCTAACAATCTCCCACTTGCACGAAAGCATGTGATTAATTGTTTTAGAGCACACCCAATTATTTAAAATACAACAACTATCACTCCCACTTGCTCTAAAGCAAATGAGACATGTCTCTAATACCTATAGTCTCCAAGTGTCGACTAAAAGCTTCAATCGACAAATGTATTGGTGAATGGATCGGCAGGATTATCGGCGGAGGCGATTTTCTTGACGGAAATGTCCCTCTATCGACAAAATCGTTGATCACCCAAAGATTTTCTCTCTATATGCTTCGACTTACTATGCTTTCAAGGTTCCCCAGAGTTGGCAATGGCCCCATTGTTATCACAATAGAGAGTAATAGGATCCTCAAGATTCGGGACAACGCCTAATCCGATGATGAACTTTCTTAACTAAATCGCTTTTAGTCGCCTCCGAGGCCGCTATGAATTCAAATTTCCATTGTTGAATCGGCCGTCTTTGGATTGCTTTTGGCTTCTCCATTCTCTCGCACCGCCACCAAGCGTAAACACCGAACCGCAGGTAGATTTAGAATCATCTCTCGTCTGATCGAAAGTCGAATCGTGTACCCCCGCTAACTTCAAACTCCCACTCGAATAGATTTGGCATATAATTTCTAGTTCTCTTCAAATATTTGATGAGGTTCTTTCTCGCTTTGTCCAAAGGCGGTTGCCCTCGATTTGATCGAAACGGCCGACTAATCCAACGCCGTAACAAATGTCGTCTCTCGTACACCTCATGGCATACATAAGACTACCAACACCGAGGCATATGGCACTCTTCCCATAGCTTTCACCTCTTCGGGGGTTTGAGGCCCCGAGTCTTGTAGAGGTAAACGCCGTGACGGGTTGGTAGAAAATCCTTCTTTGCGTTCTCCATGCTGAAGCGTGCCAGCACCTTATCTATATAAGTTGCTTGAGACAGAGCTAACACCATGTTCTTGCGATCCCTTATAATTTGGATCCTTAGAACATAACTCGCTTCTCCCAAATCTTTCATTTGGAATTGCGTGGTCAACCAACTTTTCACATCGGACATCATCCCCTTATCGTTGCCAATTAGGAGTATGTCATCAACGTATAACACTACTAAATACAACACTATCTTTGATAACCTTCTTGTACACACAAGATTCAAAGAAAGTGTTGTTCAAATCATAAGACTTGATCGTGTGATCGAATCTATGATACCAGGAACGAGATGCTTGCTTCAACCCATAAATGGATCTGAGCAACTTGCACACCATGTGCTCTCGACCTTCTTCAACGAATCCCTCTGGTTGCTGCATATAGATTTCCTCGTCGAGAAAGCCGTTTATAAACGCTCTCTAAATCTTTGGATCAAGAGAAATAGGATATATTCTCTTTCTTGTAAGAGATGGTCAGGTTATTGAATGTCAACTTTGATCGAATCTTAGATTCGGCGGTTACCAAAGCAAGTTTAGTATGTCCTTTAGTATCTTGATGAGAACGAGGAATAATATGCGGACATATTCATGTGTGAACTTGGATATGTGTGGTACACTGATTCTGACTTTGAGTCAGATTGAGGATGATGGTTAAGTCGATCTCGGGCTCAGTGTTTACTCTTGTGTTGAAGCTATTTCCTGGAGGGATCCAGCAACGCCAACTCGACTTTAACTAGTTGGGTGATTAGCGGCTTTTGTAGTAGCTAGAGAGGCGATATAGCTTAACGATTTCCTTTTCATATCTGGAGTGATTCTAGTTATTGAAGCCGATACCACATCATTGTGCACACGATGAAGGGGTAGCTTATAAGGATTTTCGAAATCACTAGAGGTCAAAAGCATATTGGGAAAGTACCACATGATTAGATGGACCGGTAACGTTTCGATTCTACGGATCGCCTCGAGCCGACAACCTGACTAATCATTAAGACTCATGACATTTAGATGTAGGTACTCCCCGAGTCACTGTCCTATCCTACGACGGCACACTCGGAGTGTACTTTGTCATCTGGCAATGGTTATGATATGCTTAATGGGTACTAGAATACGGGATGGGTCTCCATTGCATTAGAGCAAGTGGGAGATGTAGTTTGTTGTATTTTAAATAATAGGGTGTGCTCTAAAACAATTAATCACATGCTTTCGTGCAAGTGGGAGATTGTTAGGTGTGATGCCCGAAAGACAATTTTTGTAATTGTTTTATTAATAAATGAAATGATATTATTATTCATATTTATTATTCTCATATTCACCGATGTGACAATACACACTTATAGTATGAGAAAATAAAATAATAAGGGAATCTTTTTTTAATTTTTTTTTCATATACGAAAGGTTAGGCACACACCCTAATTATGTCCTTATTAGGGCTCGAACCCTAATCTTGTAGTCAAGGTATATCCTTATTAACCATTAAATCGATGCACTGAGTACAATGATAAAGGAAATTCTATTCAGATTCTTATTGAAAAAAATTTCATTACCATCTAATCAAAATATGACACGTAATGTGATTTTTATGTGTTTGTGATAATTTCATTTATTTTAATTTATAATTGTTATTGGTGAAATTTTATAATACAACCGTTGTAGAAAAGTTTTACCAAGTGACATACATTACAACCACTCATTTCTAACCTCTCACACACGATAAAAATGTATTATGTGAAAGAGAGTAAAAATGAGAGGCTCTAATGTATGCCACTTGGTATAACCTTCCTACAACGTTGTACCATAAAATCTCTCATTGGTATTGTCGACTTGCCCTGTTTTAATTACTTGTCGCAACAGAATTTCCCGCCCGCAACATAAATCCCCGCCACGGATAGTAAAATTAGTAGGTAAAAACGACGTGGTTTCATTTCAATGGATTTTTTTTTTACCGTAATCGAGGCTGTCATTTCAATTCCTTCCCCCAATTGAAATTTGAAACCCGATTGCAAAGCTTCCCAAGCCCGCATTTTTCATCCCCCAATTTCGGCAGCCACCACCGGTCCACCACCCCCAACTCCGGCAGCCAGGAGGGAGCATCTGGCCTAGGCACAAGAGGAGGAGGAGCTTAAGAAGAGCACACCAGCCGCTGTGCCGCGCACGGCACCTCCACCGCGCCACCGTCGCCGTGACCCTGTAAGCACCATTGTGTTTTCTATTTGTTCTGTTTTCTCAAACGAATGTCAAATATAGATAACCTTTAATTCTTCATATCCTTCCAAACTTGTCAATCTGCTTGCTTTTTGTGGGATAGTACCATTTACCCTTGTTTCTTTTCCCTTCATCTGTATCCATTGATTAAGTTCAGTGAACTTGTGGTCAAGTGTTGGAAGATTTTTTTTCCCTTAAATTAATAGCTTTGCTTGCTGATTACATGAGTATATATATTCTTTGTTTTCCATTCATTTAGGTATACCTCACCAAAAATATAAACTGACAAACGTACAATGCAACTGGAAATTTGTAAGGTATGAAATATTAATTGGTGTAAATGATTTGTAAACTTCAGTGCATATGCAATTTTCAGGGTCACGTTGTTGTTATCACTTCTTATTGTTTCGTAAGTTTGTAGGCAGCTATTATTTCAGGAGTAAACCGTTTTTTTTTTAGCATAACACCAACCACGTTAATTTTGGAATTCTAATATCTTATGATAATTGTAGTACCCAGACTAGAGGGAAACTAGTCAAAAATTGCGTCATAATTATTCATGGTGTATCAGCTTAATGCTTATTTTTTGTATTAATACTAAACAGGATTTTTAACGATGACTTTATCCTTTTAGTTTTAAAATCCTCTGTTTTATGCATTTTGGGTAATGATGGAACAAAATTTTGATACACAGATACAAAACAAACATATTGTATAAAATGTGTACAAAGCGAATATTAGAAGTGCATTTTTGACAAATGTACCTTCAAATACGTATATGAAACTATCTATCCTATATCATCATATGAGTCATATTGAATCAAATATTGAAGTTACCATCCATAGTTCAAGTCTCAGATTCCTCACACGCAGTACCAATTTTGGTATGCTCTCGGATACAACTTTCAAAGTTAAATTTATAATAAAGAACATACAGAGTATAGCACATGAAGGATAGGAATGCAATACATAAGTAGTGGAGGTTGTACTTCAGAACACACGACTAACATTTCTTACTGGATCTCGTGACCTTAAATTGTACTGCAACCTTCAACATTCACCACACAATTTCAAATTCGTGATTGTGTGATGCAGTTATTTTGATTTGTATGTATGTCATGAATGCTGTAGAAAATGTCACACTGCAAGCTATAGAAGATCTGTAGACGTTTTTAAAGTTAGACCTGATATGAGGGAATTTGAATCAAATGTCTTATATTTTTGTATAATTCTTAATAGGTCTATACAAGTGTGAAGTACTAATGTTTATTACTTCTATTACATAGTGATAGTGATATACTGATCTAGACTCTAGAGGAGAGAAAAACTAACTATGAGCGAGATAAGGTATTTCAGGTCGCGTCTTATAATGTATATAATAAACGAAAGATACTGGATACCATAAAAGAATGAATGACACAATGACACATCTTTATCTTGCCATGTATTTATATGGATACATATATGGTATGTGTTTAATATGCGACCTTTAAAGATTAAAGAAGATATGTGATGAAATTTGGTACGAGATCTATAGAAGACGGAGAAAGGGAAAAATTGACAGCAGCCTAATTAACAACACTCCCTGCGCCTGTCTGTAATTCGGTGGCCTCCAAAATTGAAAATGGCGAAAACTGCCCTAGGCTGTGAACCGGTGTCTGGACCGTTGACGTCGTCGAGGAAGAAAGAGTACAAAGTCACTAACAGGCTGCAAGAAGGCAGAAGACCGATATACGCTGTTGCTTTCAACTTCATTGACTCCCATTATTTCAACGTCTTTGCCACCGCTGGTGGCAATCGGGTACTTCCCTTTCTGCTCTCCTTCCTTCTTTTCTCTTTGATTTTTTTAGTAGTTTTTTTTTTCTTTCATGGCCTGAAATGCTGAAATTCCGAAGGAGGTATTTTTATTTTGAGCGTGCTGTTAAAATTCGCTAGGATGTTGGTGAGAAATTCAATGCCATCAGGAATCAGTACCGTCGATTTTAAAACCGTTTTGATTATCTTGCATTGTATTCTCAAAGCGGTGGGTACCATCCCCTCTACGGCATTGTAGAAGTTTCTGTGATCTAAGCAAATCGGTTCCCTCTTTTGCTATATGCAATTGTTTCAAGTGCACGTGTAAATTTCATTTTCTCCAATAATGATGGCAAGAGGGAACGAGATCATTTGACCAAACTCTATTTATTTTATAAAGAAAAAACATTTGTAGTAGTTCAAAGTTCTTTGTTCCATTCATTATTAATACTATATTACTATTAGGGTTGCTGCTACTCCTGTAACCTTTTTTTTTATCAATGTTGTTACTTAATCATAAGAATAAATTTCAGTTTTCCTTATTAACAAATTTAACTTTTAGCCTCATTCTTCCATTTATTTTATAAAATTATTCTTAGTGTTCCTATGCTTACAGCAGAAATTATTATTGTTGTTGTTACGCTACTACAACATGCCTACTTTTGTGCATGTTGGCGCGTGTTAGAAAGCATAATGTATACACTCTACTTATCTTGAACAACTTGAGCTACTTAAGCTTTTAGGTAAGATAGTTTTTTTTTTTTTTTTTTTTTTTTTTTTTTTTTCAGTTACGCTGTCTTTCTGTCGTAATGATAATGTTTTAAGCGGTATCAGGTTGGAATTGCATTCTCTTTTTGCTATCTTCGCTTTACCTCCTTCCCTGCCAGAATGAATTTCAGCTGCCAACTGGAATTGTGAAGGGGCTTTATTAGGAAATCAAGCTTTGGAGATTCCACTGTGAACATAAAATCTAATGGAAAAAAACGGTCGTAGGTTGTGAACCATTTGTGGGATCTTTAACATAGCTAAGAGGGTATTATTGTTTCAGTCAAAACATGAGGGTGGGGGGGTGTGTGTGTAGAAGTAATCAAGCCAAAATCTTTAATTGACAGCTAAAAAGCAGGGAAGGTCATTCTTCCTATAATGGTGTGGTGCAATGTTAAGATGAAATGGGGACTGTTTTGAGAGAGCAGGCAAATTTTGTGAGTCTGTTTGGAGCATATGCAAAATTAAGCAGAAACTTAAGGTATGAAATTTTCCGTTGTCTCGTCTCCTTTTGTCCCATCTTTCCTCATATCAAGTCAGAATGTGCTCCTTTTTTGCTATCCTTCGTTTCACCTCCTTGAATGAACTTTAGCTGCTATTTGGGATCTGGAGGGGTTTTAGAAGGAAGTATAGCTTAAAAATTGCTATGGGAAGTATAACTGTGTAGCAATTTCCTGTCCTTCAGGTTAGTGGAGAACATAAGATCCATGGGAATGGAATCTTGATAGCTATAAGGAAGAGATACTGATTGAGACACTGTTTATTTCCCTGGAAAGCAACGATGTTCGTATTCTGTTTGACTTCATCAATTCTGATCAATCCCCCATACTCATTCTTCCTTTTATTTATGGTCAGAATTCTTTGTCTTTCTGGGGGTGTAGAAGTAATCAAGCCAAAATCTTTAATTGACAGCTAAAAAGCAGGGAAGGTCATTCTTCCTATAATGGTGTGGTGCAATGTTAAGATGAAATGGGGACTGTTTTGAGAAGGCAGGCAAATTTTGTGAGTCTGTTTGGAGCATATGCAAAATTAAGCAGAAACTTAAGGTATGAAATTTTCCGTTGTCTCGTCTCCTTTTGTCCCATCTTTCCTCATATCAAGTCAGAATGTGCTCCTTTTTTGCTATCCTTCGTTTCACCTCCTTGAATGAACTTTAGCTGCTATTTGGGATCTGGAGGGGTTTTAGAAGGAAGTATAGCTTAAAAATTGCTATGGGAAGTATAACTGTGTAGCAATTTCCTGTCCTTCAGGTTAGTGGAGAACATAAGATCCATGGGAATGAAATCTTGATAGCTATAAGGAAGAGATACTGATTGAAACACTGTTTATTTCCCTGGAAAGCAACGATGTTCGTATTCTGTTTGACTTCATTGATGTTTCATTAGTTCAATGCGTTTGATGTTGCCAGCTGCATTGCCTATTTCTTAAATCCTTCTGGTCTTATCTTTGCTATATGATATCTGAATATCCGATGAGTAGTATCTGTAAGATTTCAAATTAGGAGTTACAAAGAGCCAAAGAGGCTAGGAATACATATATAGGAGAAAAGCCCGACGGCTAGGAGGGTGAGAAGACAGGCCAAACAGTCAGCCCACTCACTTGTTACCATTAGTTAAGTTAACTAACGGTAACCAACTCAAACTTGAGTGAAAAAGAGATTAGTCTTAAGGAATGCTAATCAAAACAATAATTTGAGCAGATTAATCATTAATCTAAGACTAAATTAAAACCCTTTCTAACAGTATCTTAGATGTTTAATAATGTATTCTGGCTGGTGAAATGTATATTTTACAGAATATGGTGCTGGATTTATGGCCGGTCTTCTTCCTTTTCTTTTGTTCTTTTTGGGTTTTTACTTGGTTTTCCAGGGTGGAGCTTCAGTTTAGGTTTATTGTATATGTTTCTCTATTTGGCTTTGGTTGCTGTGCATACTGAGGCCAGAATGGGTAGCTCCCTCTGTTCTAAACTAAAATGTGATCCATGCATGCTACAACTGACAGGGTATGGGATATCTTTTGTTACAAATTTCGTATTCAGATTTGTTTTTCTACTTTCAGGTGACTGTTTATAGTTGCCTAGGCAATGGTGTTATTGCGGTGCTACAGTCTTATATTGATGAAGACGTAAGAAAACTTGTCTTGCTACATGCATTACTACAGTTAATATTTCGATGTGTTCATTTCTGACTGGCAACTTGGTGCTTCCGTTTCTTTCCTGATCAGAAGGATGAATCATTTTACACCGTCTGCTGGGCATGCGGTATCAATGGAAATCCATTGCTAGTGGCTGGTGGAAATAATGGCATAATCCGTTTGATTGATTGTGGCAGTGAAACGTTGGACAAGGTATTTTACGATGTAAGCTTTATCCATGTATATCAGTAGCTGCTGCAGGTGTACCATGCCCATAAGAAGTTTGAAGTGTGGTTCTTCTCACAGTTGAGATATATTTCTCTATTTAATGCTTGGAATCACGTGATGTTTTGTCTTTGTATATAGATATCGGTTTGAATAAGTTTTTCTGCTGCATTTGAATCCAATGGTCTCAACAAAATATACATCTCTGTAGTCTGTATAACATGATACTCCCTCCGTCCCAAAATATAAGTCCATTTGGAGTTTTCACACGATTTAAGAAATGGTTAAGTGTCATTAAAATACCATTTGACTGTCATTAACGCAATAGTTGTAAAGTAGTGAAAAGTAAGTGAATATATATTGAATTAGGGATAGATAGAAAGAAGAAAAAAGCAATAAATGCTTCATTGGTATTCTAAATGGACTTATATTATGGGACAAAACCATAAAGCTAAATGGATTTATATTTTGGGAAGGAGGGAGTACTTTCCAATGTTTTATGATCATGATCATACTTCTTGTATTTTCTCCCCCTATTTTTCCTTTCAGAGTTTTGCTGGTCATGGAGACTCGATCAACGAGATTAGGACTCAACCTCTTAAACCATCCCTTGTTGCATCCGCAAGCAAAGTGAGTAAAGTGGGTAGCAGAGATTTTTAGCCTCTCTGGCCTTTTTCAACCTGTATCTTACTTGATTCTTTTTATCATTTACTTTTTAACTTGAGTAATGGAATTATCGTTCTATAAGAAACCCAAAAAAAGAGCTATAGTTTCATTGATTTCATCTGGCCTTTGTCGATTATATAACTTGAACCAGGATGAATCTGTGCGGCTATGGAATGTTCATACTGGAATATGCATCCTAATTTTTGCTGGTGCTGGGGGTCATCGAAATGAAGTCTTGAGTGTGGTATGTGTATGAAATCCTCAAGTTCCACTGTTATGCCAGTTCCATTCAGAAGGTCCAGTGAACGCTTGCGATTGTTTTACAATTTTGAAACTAGAATAGGTGCAGTGGGTTTTGATTTTCTTTTTGTTACTGTAGGACTTTCATCCTTCTGACATGTACCGCATTGCAAGTTGTGGAATGGACAACACTGTCAAAATATGGTCACTAAAAGGTATGTAATATTTAATAACATCTGTTGCTTGATCTTTGGTTAAAAAAACAAAAAATATGTAAAATTGTTTCATACATTTACTTGAAGAATGCTTCTTGAGACAAGGGAGTCCCTATTGCAGATGACCGTATAGTGCCATCTGATAAGTGACAACCCATCTTCATCTCTTTTGCAAATTTTTTTTTTTTTGTTTTGTCTCTGGATGTGGTTGTGTCAGGTAGAAATGCTAAAGCGGAGTGTCATCAATGAGGGGATCCGCTTGCGCCCATTCAAAGCACGACACTTGGCCTGATTTTTTGTGTTTTTATGCTGGTCTACTTTGTCAACAACTTGTTTGTAGCGTGTTTGATAACACATGTCGTCCTTTTGATTAGATGCAAGTGGATCTCCTCATTGAGGACACTTCTCAGTAGAATTTCCCTGTTTTAGTGCTACTATTGACGGACCCCTTGCCTTCAGTGTGGCGTGCTGAAGTGGTTTATTGTGGGTTTTGTTGTAAAACACAGTATAAGAAAATACTGAGGGTTTCGAATGAATACCCTCTCAACACTTTATTACTTTATATAGAGACCATTACAAGACCATGACTTGTCGACCAAGTTATTCAAATTGACTTCTACTAATAAACCCTAGCCGACTTATATTATAGGAAAAGACAACAAAGACCTTCTAATAATAATAATATAATAATCTCCAACACTCCCCCTCAAGTTGGAGCATGGATATCTAACATGCCGAACTTGGAACATATGGACTTCAAGCGAACTCCATCCAACGCCTTAGTAAACACATCAGCTAACTGATCTCCTGACCTCACGAACGGTGTACAAATTTCATCAGCCATAATCTTGTCTCTTATGAAGTGACAATCAACCTCTATATGCTTGGTCCGCTCATGAAACACCGGGTTAGTGGCAATGTAGATAGCAGCCTGATTATCACAATACAAAGGTGCCGGACCATCAACGGGGAAGCCAATCTCTGTCAGGAAATTCCTAATCCAAGTCAACTCGAACAAGTATTTGCCATAGCTCACATACTCTGCTCAAGACTTGACCTCGAAACCACCGGTTGTTTCTTACTCTTCCAAGTGATCAAATTTCCACCTAAAAAGTGTGCAGATCCAGTAGTAGACTTTCTATCGGGCTTTGAGCCAGCCCAATCTGCATCCATATAACCTTCCACTTGAAGATGACCATTCGGCCTGAACATAATCCCAAGGCCTGGATGACGCTTCGATATCTCAATATACGTATAACCACATCCCAACGAGGCTTTCTCGGACAATCCAAAAATCGACTTACCACACTGCCGTGCGTAAGAGATGTCCGGTCTCGTAATAGTCGAGTAATTAAGCTTTCCAACTAACCGTCGGTACTGCCTTGGGTTTTCATGTTCCTCACCTTCCGTCTTCAATAGTTTCAAGTTAGCATCCATGGGAGTATCAACCGGTCTTCCACCCAAATACCGGTCTCTATCAATAAATCAAGCACATATTTCCTTTGGCACAACACAATACCTTCCTGGGACTAAAGAACCTCAATTCCAAGGAAGTACCTTAATTTCCCAGATCCTTAGTGTGAAATTTATCACTAAGGAATTGTTTCAACCGAGTGATCCCATTAGCATCATCTCCTCAGTAATCACAATATCATCTACGTACACAATGAGATATACATAGCCTTGTGGAACGACGCGTATAAAAACAGAATAATCGGTTTTGCATCATTTCATACCAAACGATCGCAGACATATCGGAGAATTTCCCAAACCAAGCTCGAGGTGACTGCTTGAGCCCATACAAGGCCTTCCTCAATCTACAAACCACATGTCGACTCTCCTCCGAGCAACAAACCCGGAGGTTGCTCCATGTATACTTCTTCCGTAAATCACCATGAAGGAAGGCATTCTTCACATCGAGTGATACAATGGCCAATTGTGGATGGTCGCCAAAGAAATAAGGATGCGTATGGACGGCATCTTGGCCACAGGAGAACGTTTCATCGTAGTCGACGCCATAAGTCCGAGTATAGCCTTTGCGACTAACCGGGCTTTAAACCGCTCAATCGAACCATCGATTAAACTTGACGGTATAAACCCAACGACATCCCACAACGTGTTTGCCCGGTGGTGGACGAACCAAGTCCCACGTGTGATTATCATGCAGAGCGATACATCTCATCTTCCATTGCTTTTCCACTTGTGGACTCCGAGAGTGTGCTTCCTGCAAATTTCGAGCGAAGATACATCGGACAAATTCATCGATAAAACAAGAATAATCATCACTCAACCGTTCAGCGGAAATGAAGTTACCAATGGGATGTTTAGTAGTACACGTCCGTTTAGGCTTGCGGACAGCAATAGGGCGATCATCATCTGTTCGTGATCTCCGGAAGGAACCGGTGTCGGAATCATGAGAGAGAGACTCGGTCGTGGTGCTTTTGTGCGACGGACGAACACTTTTAGGTAGAGAGTAAGAACAGGGGCTGTTTGAGATGCATCCGAATCGGTGTCGGGTGGTGTTGCGGGCCGGGGACAATGGGTATTTGCGGTGGAGTGGAAACTTCCGGACATGGTGTGGGAACCGGATATGGAACAGTTCATTGGACGGGCCGGTGGGCTCGGATTCGAGTTCAAGAAAGGCTATGTCCCGGCGGGTGCCGTGTAATATGGCGTTGTCTCGAAAAAGGTAACATCTGCAGAAATGAAGTAACGACGCGACATGGGACTATAACATCTATACCCTTTCTGGGTTCGGGAGTAGCCTAAGAAAATGCACTTAGTTGCCCTTGGATCAAACTTATCAAATCCCGGACCTAAATTGTGAACATAACACACACATCCAAAGACCTTTGGAGAAACCGGGAATAATGTCTCTTTGGGAAACAATACTGAACACGGGGATTGACCTTCCAACACTTTGGTAGGCATACGGTTAATAAGGTGACACGAAGTAAGGATGGCATCACTCCAGAAGTGTTTAGGAACATTCATATGGATCATTAATGTCCTTGCAACATCAACAAGATGACGGTTTTTGCGTTCCGCCACCCCATTTTGTTGCGAAGTATAGGGGCATGAGGATTGATGGAGTGTGCCTTGAGATGTAAGAAATTCAGAAAATGGGCCTTTATATTCTTTAGCATTATCTGACCGGACGATACGAACTGGGCAATCAAACTGAGTCTTAACTTCTTGTTGAAATTGCTGAAAACATGTAATAATATCGGTTCGAGAACGCATAAGAAACAACCACGTCATCCGTGAATAATCATCAATAAATGTGACAAAATAACGAAATTTATTAGAAGTAATACGAAATGGACCCCATACATCAGAATGAACTAACTCAAAGGGTGAATCCCTTCTTTTATTGACACTACTTTTAAAGGACATCCTATGATGTTTACCTAATCGACATGACTCACAAGGTAACGACTCGATATGAGACAAACCATCAACTTGTTTCTTAAGGGTAGATAGGGATGGATGACCCGAGACGGAATGCCACTCAATAGGGTGATTTTGGCTTGAAGGGCACAAGGTCTCACATCGTCAAACAAGTAGAGTCCTCGCTTTCATGACCCGTACCAATCGTCGTCCTCGCCCGAGATCCCGCAAAACACACGAATCGTGGAAAAAGGTTACGGAACAATTCAAGTCTTTGGAAATTTTATTGACGGATAATAGACTGAACGGGAAATCGGGAACATGTAGGGTAGATGACAAACAAATATTAGGATTTAAGTAAACTTTCCCAACACCGGATACTTTGTGATGTACCCAACAACAATACAAAAGGGGAGTTCATCATGGTGAAGCGAAGTTTTGGTACATTCACTTCTTGTTTAGGCGTTTTGCTCAAGAATAGACAATTCAAGAGAAGTTTGAAGTTGTTCCATAAGGTAGTGAATGGGGTTGACCCACCAAAGGAGTTGGTGAACTCGGGACTCGGGAGTTTCAATGTGCTTGTCTTGTCATCACCAATGGACTCGCTCGTGGACGAGCTTTCTGTGAAGGGGGATGTAATCTTGAATCTATTTTCTCCTTTGAGAATTAATTATCTTTGAGCTTGGATTAGCTCGTTTTATCCGTTATTGTAGATCTTCTACATCATCTGGTATCAGAGATCGGAGCATAGGGTTTCTCCCTTTGGTGATCCATGGCCGGCGCTGATGAAGGAAGCCGGATCCGCGACGTTGTTCGGGGTTCGAAGATCCGATTGGATATTTTGCGGAAACTTGATCGACAGCTTGGTTCTTTTAATTCTGAATTGAATCAAGGTACGATTGGGATCCAAAACTGTTCAAAGCAGTATCAAACCCATGGACGAGTTCTTCCTCGTTCCGCCAAGGGAGTTGAAGACTGCATATATGTTGGACGACTTGAGCAAAATCGTTCTCCTACGGCTGGAAGTGATCGGAGAAGCCACCTGCGGGAGGCTAATAGGCGTTGGGTGAGGTCGTATCTTCCACTCTTCAAGCGTACATCAAACAAGGAAGATCTTTTTGAATGGTTCGATACAGTGGATCGTTTTTTTGAAGAAACCCAACCACTGGAGAACACGAAGTGCGAGCTGGCATCGTATGTTTTGGAAGATGAAGCAGAACAGTGGTGGCAACAGCTACAACACCGGAGGCGGTTGGATGGTGAATCGGAGATTAAATTATGGCCTTGGATGAAATTTCTCTTGTCTAATGATTTCTGGCCTGCAGCATGTTCGATAAAAGGTTCACCAGAAGTCGAAAACAACAGCAAAGTTGTGAATTATGGGCACAACATTCCTGATGAAGAGGAAAGAAAGGCTGGATGTGAATATGACGCAGAAGCACATAACAACAATGATGAAATTGCAATGGAAAAGACTGATAAATTCACACCCACCAAGTGTTCGACAAATTACCTCAGCAACATACATCTTGAGAAGAGTGTTTTTATGGGTTCTACTGAGCTATATAATAGTGTGTCAGATTATTCAATCAGATTGACACATGGGGCTGAGGGTTGTGTGAAGCAAGTTGAAGAAGAGAAGAAGAGTAGTGAAAGTTGTCAGAAAGGTGATATGCATAGAGAAAATGATCAGGTTTGCATGAAGGAAATGACAGAGGAGAATTTCACGTCCAGTAACCGTTCGACGAAATTCCTCAATCGATTGAGCAAGCTCAGTCAAGAAGAAGAAGAGGTGGTGAAACAATTGATGGTCAATGATTTCACACACAACAAATGTTTGATTGAAGTTCCCTTACAGTCTGTCAACAACAAAGAAGACCAGAGAGATGTTGATCTTGAAGATCTTGAAGGCAAGACACGTGTGAAAAGTCGACCTCTCGTAGTTACGCAAGAACTTAGCACGAAAGGTTTTGACACGCAATCTGTGTTACTCTTTGATGCATTCAACAAAGATGGGTTTTTCTTACGTCAGCCCCAGTCGGACGGTGCACAATCGGTGTTCTTACCAGTTGCTAATTCTGATCATCACCTTCAGAAAATGATAAATGGGAAGATAAAGAAAGTCAAGGATTCTGACAAGCAAGATGAGATATTGATGCTCAATTTTGATCCAGGTGGAAAATGGAAACGCAAACTGAGTATGGATAATGGGCAGGGACGTGTGTTGCATCAGGATATATCATCTTTTCAATATAGTAACATTAACATTAAGAAAGAAGAACAAAGCCGAGTCTCACATGCATTTAACAGAGTTATCGACGTGTGCGACTTTGAGGTATGTCGTCAATGGTTCAATAATGCTGTGAAGTGGTGTTGCCTTCCTCTTCAATTGGGATTGAATGTGTTTCCTTTATTGACACCTCTAGCACATATGACTAATTTTGTTGATATGGCTGATAATGGAGCCTTGCAATCCGTAAGGATTACAGATGTGTTAATTTATATGGAAAACATACCTATCTTGGTAGTCTTTGGTGACTTAAATGTGGTTGTTTATGCTTCCGAAGTTGTTGGGAAGATTTTTAGCACCTCTAACTCATGGATGTTTGAAGCATGTGGAACATTGGGTCATCCTGTTTTTGGTAAAGACACCAGGGGCAAAGTAATTGCCAATATGAGGAGGGGAATGGTGAACAACAGGGTTCAAAGTCTTTGTGTTAATCGTTTCATTCCCTTACCGGTTAAAATGAATCATGTGTATGGATTGGTGGAAAGAGGATATTGTGAGGGCAGATATTGCTCGTTGGTGAGGCTTGTTGTGGTTTTAAGAGTGACTTTGGTAGCATTACTAGCACCGAACTTTGAAGATCCCTTGTCGTTTGTGGGCAACAAAGATGTTCGGGGTGTTGTGTTGATTGATGTGTTATTTTCGATGAATATACTCTCTGAAATCGAGGCTGAGTTGGCTGCAACAAAAGGGGTTGATCCTATGAATTCTCCCATTTTTAAGCTGAACCCGAGACTAAGCTGTGAACATGTTGCGTGGTTATGTCTATGTATTGCGAGATCAATGTGGCGATTTGTTCCTACTAGTGTGGATGCTTATCTTACCCCGTTTATTAAAGCGTATTTATATCGTTTGCTGCTCAAGACGAATGAAGTAGTGGTGTTACTGACTTACTTCATATTTTTTTTTGAAACGGTATGTTCTGACTTATATCTTCTACCTACCCTTGCAATTGACACTTATACCCATTTAGTACAATTGAGGTGTCTTGAATATCTCATTATTATTCCTTATGTGAGTAACGCTGAAGTTTTCAAGGTCTGTTTTAACTATTGGAGCTCCTCAGTATCGGGTCTGTTCGAAACACATGACCATTTGGATTATTCTGTTGCTATAGCAGACTTGTTGAGTTTACAGGTTCATGTCGTACCATGTTGGATTGATGACATAAGGCCCCAATCACTTGGAGATGAAAAGAGAAATATTGTTCGAGAGACCCTTGTACTATATAAGGATCATGATCATACTGAAAGTCGGATGCTTAAGAATTTGTTTAAGCAACTAAATGATGAGAATTGGATGTGGGATAGACTTACTTCTTTATGTTGGGCCATAGGTTTTATAGTTAACAGGCTGTCGCACTATTATTGGCCACCTTGGGGTATTAAACCAAATGGACTTCTTTTGCAACAGAATTGGAGAGGTAAAGATGATGCACATGTATTCTTCGCCAAAGCCTTGTGTGTGATTGCCAGACGTGATGACGTGCTAGGAAAACATTGGTACTGCAGATTATATCTAACTCGTGGGCGAGTTATTCCAAGGGAGGGTTGGAGTAGTATGAACAACACTTATATGGAAATGAAGTTCAAAATGGTGGAGATAAGTGTTGTTATAGTTGATTATTGTGGAACTGGTGCTGATGTGGTTGGTTTTCAGAGGGAACCTTGGGACAACTTTCGAAGAAATACCGGAATCAACATACCTCGTGGACGAGTTATTTCATGGGAAGGTTGGAATAATGATGTACCCAACAACAATACAAAAGGGGAGTTCATCATGGTGAAGCGAAGTTTTGGTACATTCACTTCTTGTTTAGGCGTTTTGCTCAAGAATAGACAATTCAAGAGAAGTTTGAAGTTGTTCCATAAGGTAGTGAATGGGGTTGACCCACCAAAGGAGTTGGTGAACTCGGGACTCGGGAGTTTCAATGTGCTTGTCTTGTCATCACCAATGGACTCGCTCGTGGACGAGCTTTCTGTGAAGGGGGATGTAATCTTGAATCTATTTTCTCCTTTGAGAATTAATTATCTTTGAGCTTGGATTAGCTCGTTTTATTCGTTATTGTAGATCTTCTACATCACTTTGACTGAGGATCCATTCGCAAGAGTTACGGATTTGGACCCAGACAAAGACGTATAATCCGATAGGTGTTGGGACGAACCTGTCATATGTGAAGTTGCCCTCGAATCCAATATCCACTTTTTCGGCTTGGCTGTGTAAAGGCAAGTAGATGTGTTGTGTGACTGAACTAAATTGGACGTTTCAGTATGAGGAATATCTCGTTGCTCAGTCAACCGTTTATACTCTTCTCGAGACAGCACCACTTTATCCTCTTCTTGGGACGTGTTGGCTTGATAATTTGGGTTGTTATTGTTACTGGGCCGGCCATGGAGATCCCAACAATTATCAACAGTATGATTTTGCCTTCCACAATGATCACATACTAATCCGGTAGTACGACCACCACGACCACCACGGCCACCACGACCACCACGGCCTCCACGTCCACCTCTGCCTCCTGACTGATTGACAAACAGGGCTGATTTTTCGTCAATTCCATCAACAGAACCAGCCTCCACTCGGCTCTTTGGCTCCATTGAGGCTCTTTGAAGACGTGAGAAAACTTCCGGCAGGCTGGGAAGCTGATTTCCGCCCAGAATTTGGGCCCGAACTGGTTCATATTCAGCCTTCAAACCAGACAAAAATCTTAAGACATCCATATCGGTTCGCTGTCGCTCCATGGCTGTGACGTCATCGGTCAACGGTTGATACATATTTCTTTCTTCACAGACGCTCATAACCTGTGAATAGTAGTCTTCCAAACTCGAATTACCTTGTTCCAGCTTGAAGTACTGCTTGCATACCTCATAAACACGACTTAAGTTTTCCGATCCGCTATACATGTGCTTCAACCGAGTCCACATATCCTTGGCGGATTTAAGATACAGTAACTTGAACCAATATTTTGTTCAATGGTGTTTAACATCAACGACATGATTTGCGCGTCGTCTTGCTTCCACGAACTGGCTCGTGGATCATCTTTTTCCGGCTTATCACGAATCAGATGAAGATCCATACCCCTCCCAGTCAAGTAGATTTCAACGGATCTTGACCAAAGGGTGTAGTTTTTACCGTTCAGTTTAACTGAACACATAAACATGCTAGCCGAACTTGGCTGGCTAAACAAACTGTCTGCTTTCTTCTCCATGTCTGATGTCGACATTGGAGAGCAGTTTTTTTTTTTTTTTTTTTTTTGTGCGGCTAGGGTTTATGAGAAAAGAAAAAGGTTTGGCTCCGATACCATGTTGTAAAACACAGTATAAGAAAATACTGAGGGTTTCGAATGAATACCCTCTCAACACTTTATTACTTTATATAGAGACCATTACAAGACCATGACTTGCTGACCAAGTTATTCAGCCGACTTCTACTAATAAACCCTAGCCGACTTATATTATAGGAAAAGACAACAAAGACCTTCTAATAATAATAATATAATAATCTCCAACAGGTTTAATAAGCAAGATCATTGAAGCTTCAAAAATGATACAACTTTGGCATAAATTTTGTAATTTCATCCAAATGAACATGGCATGATCTGATATAAAATCACTTGCTGCAGAATTTTGGACATATGTGGAGAAGTCTTTCACCTGGGACGATCTTCCTTCCAAGTTCCCCACAAAATATGTACAATTCCCGGTACGTAACTTCCCTTGTGTCCCTTGTGTTTTGTTCTTTAGCCGACTATACAAAACATGACATCTAAAAATTTGCCTCGATGTTGGCAGATGTTCATCGCTTCTGTTCATGGCAACTATGTTGATTGCAATAGGTGGTTTGGTGATTTTATCCTCTCTAAGGTAAACTGTTAAAACTGCTTTCTCTTATATGTCTGAAGTGACCAATACTTATAGAATCAAGTTAGAAGTTGTTTTTTAAGTGATTACTCTGGCTATATCCAAGCATCTCGTACGTGTTTGTACCGAGCATCGAGATCATTTCTATTTGTTTTTTCCCAGTACTGATCCCAGTCTGTTTGAGTGTATTTGCAGAGTGTTGACAATGAAATTGTACTATGGGAGCCTAAAATGAAAGAACAATCTCCTGGGGAGGTAAATATATCTATTTTCGATTTCTTTTGGAATACAACCGGCGTTGGAAGGTTGTATCAAGCAACAAGCAACAAGCAACAAGCAACAAGCATCATATCCTTCAATTTCTACTCTATTTCACATAGTAGGAGTTTGTATGGCGAAAGAGATTAAAAAATGAAAGGATATGATGATGGATGCCACTTGATGCAGCCTTCCTACGACGGTTGTACCATAAAGTTAAGTTTCTCCTATTTTTATGCTATTTAAAAGTAGAGTTGTGCTAGTACCACAACTAAATGGTTACAACAAACAGACACAACTCACGTTTACACATCATTGTGTAGTAACTACTTATTTTTATAGGTCCCATCATGATCAGTGGTGTAAAAGTGTGTTGTCACCGTCCTAAGTTATAGTTTTTATGTTTGTCTTTCAGGGCACTGCTGATATTCTCCAAATCTATCCTGTTCCTGACTGTGACATTTGGTTTGTTAAGTTCTCATGTGATTTCCATTGCAAAACACTTGCTATAGGTACCATTTTCTAACCTGTCCATTTTACCCTTTTTTGAATTCAACGTTGTAAAATGGAAGGCAATTTATCGACAGGGATAAAGACATTTTTGCCCACTTTTGTTTCAGAATTATCGCATTTCTATTCCTAATGTTTCATCTTTTGCATTTTTACCCCTAGTGTATGCATTTTGTTTAATAATATCAGTCTAAATTTGTCACGTGTCATGATTTCATTGTTTGGAGTATGTAATACCTTCAATGCTTAAATATATATATAAAACAAATTTGCATAGACGAGTTGTAAAAGTGTCAAGATGAAAGATTGAAATAGAATTGCATAAAACATGAATCAAAAAGGACCAAAAATGTCTTTATCCCTTTATTGATAATACAATATGCTTAATGTTGCGGATTGAAGCAAAACTATTTTATTGGGTGTCTTTAGTAGCACCACACTAAATCTACTTTCGGGGCACACAATGATATTCGACCTCTAAAGAGTCGATTCTAAGCTCAAGATTCGACTTTCCATAGGGCAAATGTAAACATCCAACCCCTAGAAAGTCGAACTTAAAGTCCCAATGTGATGCCACAGTAGATGTTTTGTGGTGCCACTAAAGACGCCGTATTTTATTAATTGAATAGTGTCTCATGAATTTCTTTTGGTTTTCAATTCTTTTAGGAAATCGTGAAGGGAAAATTTTCCTGTGGGATCTCCAGTCAAGCCCACCTGTACTAATCTCAAGGTTATTTATACGTCAAAAATCATATGATCCACGCTTTTTTTTTTTGGCAGTTGTTAAAGGCACCACGACGAATCTAGTTTCCGGTTCGAACTCTTAAAAGTCGAATCTAAGTGGAAGTGTGGTGCCGTGATAGACTATCAGTGATGCCTTTGACAAGCGTCGTTTTATTTTTCCATCCACACACATAGCTAGTTTCTTATGTTTATTATCTTGCCTTTTTCAGATTATCTCATCCTCAATCAAAATCCGCCATTAGACTGACTGCTGTCTCTTTGGATGGAAGGTAATCTTTTTATACCGACTGTCAGATGTATCACACTAAATCTACTTATCGTGGCACCACACACATTTGACCTTTTACAAGTTGATTCCGGACTATATAGGTGACTTTTAAAAGATCAATCGTGAGAATCCGCCTTTTAAGAGTCCATTTTAGACTTTTTAAACGAAGAATATATAATTGATATACCCCCCCCTATTTTTAATTTATTAAATGAATCTCTTTGAGGCTCAAAGACTTGTGTATGCATGTGTTTGGTGCAGTATTATTCTTAGCTGCTGTGAAGATGGGACTATTTGGCGCTGGGATGTCTCGACATAATTAAATTATATCATCATCCATTTAAGTAAAGACATTGTTCCAATATTTGTAATAATGTTTAATTAGAGCTTAACCTTGATCAATATGTTTAATTTAACGAGTTGAGCTTTCATATGAATTTTTTTTAGCTTGTTTATTATATGAACTTGCAGACTAAATGAGCTCAATTACAAGCACAAAATATTCATTTTGATTTGGTTCATGTACAACTTCCTTTCTCCTTGGTGAAAAAGGGATGATTCCTAAAACTACAACCTCTGTTTCTAGATAATAGTCAAACTAATGTCTTACAATATTAGTCATTTAAATAATTTTAAGTACCAAAGATGCCATTTAGTAGTTTTTTTTTTTTCTTTCTACACCTTGTACTCTTAATTTATTATGTGGCGGACACCACACTAAATCTACTATTGCCCTTAAGGGCACCCCCGGTACATGTATATTTTAAAACCTTAATGTTAGGTAAATTTAGTTGGATGCCTTTAAATGCCCACATCAAGCTTTTTAAATTTTATAACCAATGTAATAGTGATAATCAAATGACATTTTGGACTAAAATTTTATGACATTCACCAACATTTTTAATAGGTGTGAAAACCTGTAAAACGTGCATTCACAGCATAACTTTCCTTTTGCCTTGTTACAAAATTTTACCTTGGGCAGTAGTTTTTTGTATTGGCACATTTGCCTAGAGGCTACATACAACAGAACACATGCATTCCAAAGGGGCTCTCTCTCTCTCTCTCTCTCTCTCTCTATATATATATATATATATATACACCATGTAAGAAAATGGCTTAACTATATATAAATGAGGTAACATTTTCACCTCATATATTGCACAATACAAAAAATAGTGCTAAATTTGAGTCCGAAGTTGAATCAACAGTTTCTGCATGTTCTCTAGTTTCTGGCTTAGTTGTCTGACATTTTCTGATGCTTCTGAAGAAGTACCTTCAGCAGAGCTGAGAGCAGCACAAGTGACTTGTGAGTTTAAGACCATCTCCTCAAGAGAAGATAGCATTGTTTCAATACTCGAGTTTTCGGTTTCTGTAGTCTTGTTAGATAACTGATTTAACCCTGCTGCTATCCTTCTGGGAGTGCCACCCCTGCTGAGCTTCTCAGGGGTAAAAATGTTGTCCAAACCTTCATGTCCTGCAACCATCAACTTAGGTCACTATTTTGGAATGAACAATTTATGGGGTTTTCAGCATATGAGATAATATGGAAAGCAGTATGAAAGAAAAATGGACGTCATTGTTAATGACGGCACACCAAACCTATCGTTATGGCATCACAGTGAAAATCGAGTTTTTTTTACAGTTGATTCTCAACTCTAGAATCGACTTTCACCTGGTCAATTGTTTATGGTGTGGCACCACCGGAAAAACACTGTGGTGCCATTAAAGGCGCCGCCCAAGAAAAGTAGCCTTCCACGCAAAGTCTTTCCGTGCAATTTAGCATTCTTATTGTTTACTAAGTTTCAAGATTTGACCTAATGGGTAAAGATGGGGCTACTGATCATAATAGACAATTACTAGGATGATTCAACATAGCTAATAAGGGGATTGTTAAGAGGCATCAAAGTGAATTCACCACGGCATCACATCAGGACCTTAGGTTCGACTTTTCAGAGGTTGAATGTGCACATTGGAGCACTGGAAAGTCAAAATTTAGGCCAAGATTCAACTTTCGGATCCATCAGAGTACGTTTGGTGTGGTGCATTTCACAATCCACAGCTAATAATCGGGTTGTGTGTATTAATTAGTAAAATAAAACGGGGTTATTTATATGGATGATTTACCTAAATTACTCAGTTGACTCATTGCTGCGGTGCCAATGGAGCCTTCTAGTTTGAGTATCCGCAAGACTCCAGCAACTATCCGTCCCATCGACTCAACTTCAGTCTTGCATAGAAAAGCCAGATGCTGTACTTCATCTTTCGTCACAACTGCCTCAATCTGGCAAAAGGGGTTTTGGGGGGTTTAACCGTTTAGACTACACTTAAGCACTGTAATCAAATGACATGTGACGTATAAGAATGTACGTACCGGCTCTTTTACAGAGAACTTCAAGTTGTTTACTACCCATTTCTCCATGTCACTGACAGTATCATCTTGAGATATTACTATGTCAACTTCAGCATTTACCCCACACGTCGTCTCCGTTTTCTTGAAACCGTTTTCAGTCAAGCCGTTCTCAAGAATAAGCTTCTGGCTCTGAGGTTTTAAGATCTGTAACCCTTCAATGCCAACCTATAAATACTACATCATTAGACAACATAAAGTACTAGCTACTTCAATCAATGTACAGAAGTTATAAACAAATATTTGTTTCACGATTTTCGCGCTACTCAAAGTAATACCGTATTCACACGCAATTGTTCATTGTCCACATCAAATTCAAAAACCCTAATAAACAGAATAAGAAAAAGAATGGGAATAAACGGAGGTCTTACCGTTACCATTTCCACAGGATATTTCTGCTTTCCCATTGGATTGATGTCACTTTTCGCCGTATGCTTTGGAGTGCTTTTTGCTTTGAGAAGCATATTTTCGAAAGTTGTGTGCCAACACCTCTGTTCTCTTGCTGTACCATCAAGATGACTGGATTGTAATGTATCAGAAATCTCTTCAATACCTTCAAGAGCAAATAACCAATCTTTCAACTCTATTAGAACATCCACATCATCTGGAAGACCCAAATGCAGTTTACTGTCACCCGTTTGCTTGGAATCTCCATCTACGTAACATGAGGGCAAAATGAGAAGACTGAAATACAGAATAACCATAAATAAATAAAAAAGACAATGTGCAGAGTCAGAGGGCTTACGATTAGCACTTTCTCTGAGTTCATCCATGACGGGAGCTGATTTCAAAAGTTTCGAGAAAGGCCCAGCAGATAACTGTTCTAACCCTCTCTTAAGGCCCTCTCCAGGGCCTCCATCTGGACCAAAAATTCCAAATCTATGAAGCAGAGTTTCAGCATAAGTCATTCCTCCTCCCAAACGAATTCCGGAAATACAAGCTGACACGTTTAAACTATGGCATTCCATGTCCTTTTCGTCATATGGAATCACATGTGCAACCTTTATATCCATAAACGGCAGTGAGACAGAGTTACCCTTTCTAGTATAAATCATCTTGTTTTGAACCCAAAAGACTGCTCTCAAGGGACTACTGTCATGGGTTTCCGGATGACCATTTTGAGATGTCAAAACCAAACCATTCTCATGTGCCGAGGCACCCTCCACGTCAGCACAGTCTATTTCAACGCGTTCCCATAGTACACTCGAAGAAATGGCTATTGCACCACCCAAAGTCCTATGTGAGACTTTGACAAATAAATCTTCGCCAACAAACAGAACCAAAGGTACCCCCTGGATATCGATGGAAGATGATTCTACGAATTTCAGCTTGAGGTCCATCAAGGCAACGCTTACAGCAGTATCAGCAGGGAATTTTTCCAAAATACTACCACCTATTGATTTATCGTTTATTTCCTTTTCACACGGGGCGTTTACCGAGGCTATCCTTTCACTGACCTTGCCAGAATATGAATAGAGACATAGCACAAAAAATAATTGCTCCACTGAAGTGTTCGATATACATTGCTGACACGCTACTCCAATTCTAACTATACCCCCAGCAGGCGGAATATCTGATAAAGGCTTCCCATCTGCAGTTGCCATTGCTGCCTCTATACAAGCACCTTTAAGCTCAACACATGGCCACAAGCCAGAAGAAACTATAGTTGAATCCGTACACGTATTTAACGACAAACTAACTAGAGATGCCCCACAAGTCCACTTCTTCTGACTAGCATCAATGGGCTGACCTTTCCAAAGACAAAAGCATGCAGGATCTTTCTCTAGGCCGAGCAGCTTAAGCTTTAAAGATGGTGATTCAGAAAAGATTAAGTTCTCTACATTAAGGGTTGCCCCAGAAAAGGAACCATGGGAACTGATGTCATAACCGACATCATCATATACCGAGTTTTTAAGGTCCAGAGGGACAGTGACCTCCAACCCTTTGAGACTAAACATGAGTGAATTGATTGAGAAGTCCGGTAAAATAGCCCCCGGCCCCCCAACAATTCCATCGACTAAGAAGGAAGATATCCTCAGGCAAGATTCTTCCTGAAGATAAACCTACAAAAAACGCAAACAAACATGATATTCAGCTCGAGACAGTAATATGCCCTAAAAGTCTTCAATTTTATGAATAATACTCACTGTAATCGGTTGACAGTCAACAACTGTTTGGGAAGCAAACTTTGGTGGGACAGGAGAGGGCTGAAGCTGAAGAGTGTGGAGGCATACCAAAGGAACACCCGGGCTTAATCGCCAATCTTCATCTTCCAATGGATATATAGGGGAGCAGAAGTTTTTAGCTGTCCATACAACACAGATAAGATATTATAATCTTGAAGAAAATCCACAGAATAATTTGCCCAAGAAAAAAAAAATCAATGTTTCTACAGATATGTCAGCAATAATAAATACCGAAGTCTGGAACATGTACACTATCGTCTGAAACAGCCAGCATTGAGGGTTGCACTAGGGTGCATGGAGGACGTGAAAAAGTGTCCCTGCGATGAGAAGATAGCGCCAAAGAGAAAATGTTATAAAAATATAGTAATATTCAGGTACAAAACACATAAAAGGCGATGCTGAAAATGCTTATTGTCCTACTATAGTAGTCAATGGAGATGAGTCTAAACTACAGGCTCTACAAAGGAGGGATGCAGTTACTGCACTTGAAGGAGCCAAATACATAAATCCATTTTTTTTTACTATATCAAGCAAATATCATAGTTTGAAATCAAAAGGCAAAAGCTATCACAACCTGACACAGCATGTTATCTAACAGGTACAAAGTAGACTGTCTATGCAGCCTTACCGTGTACTTCTTTGATACTACGAGGCATCCTCCACCAAAAAGAGCAGAATCACAAAAACAAACCATTTACTCTTCTGCAACACTAACCGGAATCATCCACCAGAAGCATAAGATATAACAGATACTCTTCGTCTCACACTCTTTTGAGGCCACGTTTTGCAATAGACAACTGGTTCAAATAGCTAAATATCATATAAAGGTAGTCCTAGTATTGCCCAACAGCTATTAGTGCTTAAAATATAAGTTGATTGAAAATATGTCTGACAAATCTATGGATACAACAGCTATCTGGAATAAGTTAAAAGGTCAACTTAAGGTCTTACTATCCTGCATTAAGGGCGAAAGGCTCACTTGATCGGCCATAACAAGGCAAGGAGGAGGGAGGGACCGTTTCTGTTCCTTCTAGGTCAAACAATGTCATTTAAGCATGACACTAACAATGTGATAATAACTAAGAACATTTAGCTTTTAAGAACTTGAGTTCTAAACATCAAGCAGTCTTCTCTAAATGAAATTTATTTTCAATTTACTGATTAGAAAGAGGCGAGGCAAACCACCACCAAAAAATAGTAAAGGTCACAAAATAGGTGCATTAAAGTACACATGTTTACCTTAAAAAGAAACCACCAACCATAATCTGTGTCAAGTATTTATTGCTTTCTCCATCAGAAACACTAGTCTGCATGAAAATCGGACCAGATAATGGATTTAGATTAAAAAAAAAAAAAAAGATAGCCTTAAGAAAAGACATGCATAACCACGAGAACATGATACACAACAACGCATCAGAACGTACACAAAAATCAAATGAAACGCGTGATTGAATACCAAGTGGTAAAACCATTAGAGCTTAAATGAGCATACCCGAGAAAAGCTAAGTGACTGCATTAGTAGTTCAAGCTGGAATTCTGCAAGTCAAATTGAAACCTTAAATGCATTAAATGATAAATCGGCTGTGTAACAAAAACTAACCATAACGATTTGCAATTGTTCACATAGGAAGGATATGTACTAGGAATTTTCTTAACGATTTCAAAAAAATAATAATGATAATAATAATAGTAGCAATAATTTATCATGTTTTTTTTCTCTAAATGAACAAATGAAGAGAGATGAGAAAATGGGATGCAATTTGTCGTACTTGAAAAAGGGGTACCTACCAGCATCTTTTATACAAAGAAATATGTGATCGACAATTATGGAAACAAGTGAGCGACCAGCTGCTTCAGCAGATCTCTGCATAAAGATAAATAACTTAGCTGCTTGTTTTCAATAGAATTCCAACAGAAGATGCATTTACGTCCATGGCCAAAAGAAATTGACTACAACAAGACAATGGTCATTTGAGGTATCACAACTCAAAAACTATGAAATATTACCGGCTGAGACTTTGGGTCCACATCACCTCTGTTTAAACAGACATACAATCCGGTGAAGAAGCGGAGAAGAGCTCGGAGTCCTGCCAAAACCAGATATGATAACATCACAAAAGCCTAAGACATCAATAACTACAATAGACAAGCCTTTTAGCTACCTGGTTCACTCAGAGCAGGACAAACAGCTTCCACAATGTGTAATTGAACCTCCAGCCCAAGTGGACTATTCAGCTCGGTCCTTTGTATGGTGATCTAGTAATAAAGGAAGGATTGAATTACAAAATAAAATAAAATAATAAAGGATTGAGTAAAAAAACATGCACAAAGAACAAGACACAATTCCTGACTGGAAGTGCACATAAAAATGTCAATAGTTACATGTGCCTCCCCGGATATTCCTTCAATGAACCGTTCCCCACCGAAGAACCTTCGTTTTGCTCCGTCTTCATCTTTCCTGTTTGAACCTTCAGGAGAGTATGCTATGTTGGCATCCATGAACATATCAGGATGAGGAAGAAGGTCAATAGACAGTGACTCCCATTCAAGTTTCTGCAACAAGAAGCAAAAGAGGAAGCACAAACTGTCACAAATTTACCTATTACTGGACATTTATGGAGCTGAAAACAAAACGGTGAAGAACGGTGAAGAGGCACAAGCTTCTTTTTAAGTATAAAACTAAATGACCTACAGAGGCAGGATTGCATCTATTCCTGCATTCCCTCCCTTACAAAATGGTGAAACAAATTAACTCCTAAAAAATAGGAGAATGAAAGGGAGGATCAAGTACATTATATAGAAACTAATTTTACCTTGAACACGTATATGAATCCCTTGTTATTGGAATAATCTCTCGCGTCTTTAAGATTTACTACCTGCTAGAGAGTATTCATCAGGAAAGGAAATTATCCAGGTTTCAAAAAGAACATAGAGCTTCCACTTTCACAATAACCTGCCAGCTTTCGTTTGTTGTATACAACAGAAGATTGCGGATTGTAATTGATGCCATAGGTGATGCCCTGGTTAAAGTGAATAATTAAATGTTATGGTGGGCACGTAAAATGCTTCCAAAGAAATTTAAGAAAAACAAAACACTTGGTGAGAATGAGTGGGTAAATTTCTAAACCCTGTTAGTCATTGTAAGCTATGTATACAACAAGGAAGGCTGCAGTCCGACAATTATTTGTTATTTAAAAATAATAATAATAATAAATAAGGCTGGAGGAAGAAGCAGATGTGCCCAAGAATAACAAAGAATGGTGCTTGAATAACAATGTCGGCACTACTACATCACAAGCAAGAAGATAGACCAATAATAGACCAAGTGAGCAGAAACATAAACCTTCAAACAAACACTTTATTTACAAACAAAAATAACATGGCTAAAAACAATTGTGGCACTGTTGAAGCAAAAAGACAACTTAGTTTCTTTATAAATTTTCGTAATACTTTCATATGAATGCATCCTTACAAGGCTATAAACCAGCTGAATAACTATCCCAGATTAATTTAAAAACTTGAGTGATGAATAACAAGTCGATGAAACGTAAAATGGAAAGGAAATAAAAGGTAGAAAGAACACATGGCCGAACACCAGCAGTCAGCTGATCCACTTAAACCAAGTGAATCTATGGGCCACTCCTTAGAAGTCACACACAAACAGCAAACCTCGCCCTTAATAAAGTGAAAAAGCTCTCCGATATTCATAATAGACTGATTCTTGATAGACAAAAAATCTACAACTACGATAGTTAATATTCTACTTACTATTGTCAAAAAATTGTGGCAACATTTTTGTGGTTCTTCAGTGACTAGCGAATTTGAATAGAAATGTTATTTTACATTTATAGTAGAAACACGCTGAAAAATATTGCACCATCTTCTAAGTTTCAAAGGAAAAGACATGGAAAATACCAAGTAGCTCCACCCCTGCGACGAGCACCTCCATGAGTTTCAAGCAGAAGATTTACACTGTGCACCTCCAATGTCATCCCATCAGCAATCTGCAAGATAATTGATGAAAACAATGATGTGAACTGAATATCACAGGACAGCCAAAGCTCAAATGTACATGAAACTTTACCAGCATTGTATTAATGATATTCAAAGGGTATATTAGACTCTCTCTTTTTTGAAATCAGGGTGTATTAGACTTTATAAACTAAATTTTATGACATCCGTTTACTTTCCCATTTTGTGTGTAAAAACATCAAGAGCTAGAGAGATTTAGGGACAGAGGTAGTAATTATGTAGCGACGAATAACATAAAAGCACAAACTGAAGACAACAAACCTTATCAGCAAATCCGTATCCACTACCTTTCCCAGTACTTGTTGATGCTTGATCACTGCAGGCATAAAACAAAGAGTTCAATTAAACATTGCATTCTCAAGACAAGGAGAAACCATGCTAACAAGGCTGAAGAAAGCACCTGCTTGAGCTCCTGGATGCATCAAAATCATCATTCTCCTCAAGCACCAAATCAAGCCTATCAATTTGCACCACTATTGGCTCGACTTGTACGTTGCTAACCGAAGGGAGCTTTGGGAATGAAAAATAAATTGTAAACACCGATATCACATACTTCACATAACCATTTCAACACTAGAAAATTCACACAAGTTTTGCATCCACAAAATGGAATTTCTAATTATTACACTTGCAGTTGACACTTTAAAGCATTCCTATGCACTTGTGGCACTCTAAAGCAATCCAACTAATATCGATTCAAATTGGGAGAATTGTAATTGCTGCAGAAAAAAAAAAAAAAAAAAAAAAAAGCTTGAATGGGACAACAGTCTTACAATAATCTCCAGTTTTCCAACTTTTGCCGTGGCTACGTTCAATGCCGGAGGAAATCCGATACTGGCATGCAAAGCGTCTCCGTTTAAATCTATCAAATCACATGATATGTAAGAGATGGGTCAATCGACTAAATTTCACTACATTCCCTTACAATTAAGAAATCTCTTACCTAAATTAGATAGTTGCACGGTCCGGCCCTGCAATTTGAACTGATCTCTGGAAAACGATTTTAGCCAATACTTCAAAGTATACTCCAAAGCTCGCGCCAGTATCGACTCCATCCCCTATTCCCTTTTCACTCTCGCCAGATAAACCTCAAACTTGAATAAAGCTTCCAGATGACCGCAGGGCGGTGGAGGAAGGCCTCCGCAACAGGGTTCAGGTGATCAGGCGTAAAAGGACTAGCTTGAATGGAAAAGTGGGCTGGAATCGATGGGGCCAGCTCAGCCCACAGCTAAAAGTAGCAAGGAGTGATATGGTGATTATTGGACGTAGAAGAATTAAAGAGGAATGAGTGAGTGGTGGGAGATTTGATGAGGGTTTCATCATCATATACTCAAATGAATATAAAAATGTAGTCTTGGATCTCGGCTGCGCTGTCAGAACAGTGTCAGTGGGGTAGACACTTTGTCGGCATGTTAAACATGCTTTATTGAAGTGAAGTGAAAGCTTTACGGGGGATGCAAAGTGAGTTACAAACAATATTCTTTCCCTTTTCGGCGTAAGCTCATCAGTAAAAGAACAGAGACAATCTCGTCTCTGAATTATGTTTCATAAATAGGAGGAGATGCACGAAATTCTAAGGCGGGGCAATAAAGTAGCTAAGCTTGCATATAAATAATAGTAATGCCTGAAAAGAGTTTGCTGCTGCTGCTTAATCTAAACCTGCACCCATTGTTGATGGGAATAACAGTCCTATACTGATGTTCTTTGTGATTGCGATTCCTTATGGTTGCTAACCTGTCTGTATTTTGCTAACTGATACACAGCTAGAAAGGGGATTTTGGGGAGTTTTCCAGGATGGATTGATTCCTCTTGCGATGAGGCGAGAGTATTGTTAGTTAGATGAGGTTTAGTTTGTACTGTGTTGTACAGTTGTTATCATCTATGGCAGCAGCAGCGGCAGCAGCAGCAGCAGAAGAACATACTGAAAATCATCAATTTGGTGTAACCCTTTGTATTCCAAGTAAGCGCATTCCACCATATTGACCATAATAACAAGAAGCAATTATAAGGTCCAAAATGGTAACAATTATTAAAAGCATTCACCCACCCAATACAAGAGTAGTAGTAACATTCTTGAGCAAAAACTGGTTACAAACAGAGGAATAACTACACAACAAGGTAAAACCCCCAAAAGTTGGTTTTGGGTGGTAATAATTTAGCAGGCAGCCGCAGCTCTTTATCATCATACTTAAGCCACCGGTGGGTATAGGCCATGATCATGTGATGTATCAACCGCAGCAGGCGGCATGAATTGCCACATTGCAGCAACACCTGGGTAACTAATGATGGGTATCATTTTGTTACCGGGCGCTTGGCCTTGCGCAGCAGCAAAAGCAGGAATGAAGCTAGGTTGAGGTTGAGGATGAGGAGCACTCGTATTCTTCAACTGTTGCTCCAGTTTTTCCTTTTCTCCCTTCAGCCTTTGCTTTTCATCGCGAAGCTCATTCTTCTCAACCTACATACACACACAAGTGGGAAGTGGGAACCAACTCTCTCATGCACAGGAAACCAAAAACGGCACACAGCACAATAGCTGCCAGGGAGAAATGGTGTCTTTACTCTTTAGTGACACGGACACCAGTGTTTTTAGCGTGGCACCACACCTAAAACAATAAACCGCCGGAAAGTCGATTCTCAGCTCTATAATCAACTTTCACCCCGTCGATTGTGACAATCGATCGGCAAGAAGTTGATTCTCAGCTCAATCGATCAGCGAAAAGCCAATCCTCAGCTCTAGAATCGACTACGAAAAAAGTCGATTGTCCTTGTGGTGCCACGATGGTAGATTTGGTGTGGTGTAACTAAAGATGCCCGGAGAATACGCAATCACATCACTAAAAGAAAGACGAAATGACAAAATCATACTTTGAGTTCTTTAATCTTCTCTTGAAGGCCCACATTCGAGTCCTTCAGCTTCTGGGTTTCACTACGTAGCTGAGTCACCATGCGAACTGCATCAACCAGAATTGCAGCCTTGTCTGTTTTAGGTGGTCTTCCAGGTTCAAGCAATGCGCCCAACTCCATGAATCTACAAAAAAGGTTTAAAAAATAATTCAATAACAAAGTCACCTATGACAGCAAACCATGAAGTTGGACGCAATAAGCAAGGCAAGATGTCAGCGCACTTGTCATTTAGTCTATCTCGGCGTCGTTTCTCTCGGCACGCTTTGGAACTTGAAGAACATGATTCACTCCTCAGTCTGTTCAGAAAAAAAAAAAAAAGATAGAAGAGAAGATTAATCGCATGTTAGTTATTTCTATATTCTGAGAGCCAAATTCTTCCTGATAAAGAAACAGTGTAAATCACATCTAATCTGGCACAGGAGATTTCAACTTTTTTCTAAACCTCTTACAGAAAATTTTAAGGAAAGAAACAACATAAAGGTAAACAGAAAACATAGCTACATGTGCAATTTAAAAAATAAAGTGCAGCCAATGCTCGTAAAAGACACAATTCATCGTGAACATTTCTTTCGAGTAGCTTTAGTATCAAGTTCATATGAGATTCATAATTAAACCCAACGTGAATGACATGAATCTATTGGATAAAAGAGACCTCACCGTTTCTTTGAACTGGGATCTTTTGCAGCATCAGAATCCCCATGTGAGCCATCAAGTTCAACACTGGCAATAGATGATAAGGTAAAATAAGAAGATATCGATGATTAAAACTAAATGCTCATACCTCCCACATACGCTTTGCAAACTGTATCTCTTCTCTTTTCAGCTTTATATAGCTTCCAAAAGAGCCACAAACCAGTGCAAGAGGCTTAACGGACAGAAGATAACCGTTGATTATGATAGCTACTTAATCAAATCTACACTGTACAGGCAATACAAGATGCTTAGCTTGTATATAAGAAAAAAATCAAATTTACACAATTACCTAAGAAATGCAAGACACAAGCCTAATGGAAGAAGACCATTACTAATAATAGCTAGCTGATCAAGCCTACATAGCTACCTTAAAAAAGCTAGACACTCGACCAAGAGGAAAAAAACCATTGCTACATCAAATCTGCATGGTAACAGGCTAAGTAGCTTATTCATCAAACTGCAATATAGCCCGACAGATGAGCTATTTGAGTCCCAAAGCTAAAAAAACCACCATGGGAGAAGAAAACAGAGCAAGGGAAAAGAAAAAACAGATATCATTCTCCATGGAGATGCACTATGCACTACCAACCTATTCGTTATAACCATGGGTTGCTATTTCACAGCCCCTTCGAATTCAATTCCACAAGGCATATGCTCATATCCTTCTCTAGATAAGAGTATCTTAGATACTTTTTTCCCATCAAAACTGTATGGCGACAAATATATGGTTCAATCTAAATCCACCTATTCAAAAGGTTGACGTAAAATCGTTCCCTCCATACACATTGATCTACAGAATATGCATGCATGATAACACAGCCCTAACAGAATGAAACCCTTTCTATTAAGAATCTCTGAGTTAATCGATATATGTTGTACACCACCCTGATAGAGACATCATATAAGTGATGCAGTCAACTACCAATATATCCGGGCAAGTAGTTGGAACTTGGATTAAACCTTCATGTCTAGTACTATTTCACGGTAACAGTCAACTTTTCAAGGTATTGAACAATAGTGTGCAAATTAAATTTTGAAAGCCGTGAACAGAAAAAGGTTTCAGAATAAAGAAAACTGCATAAGAAGTATTAAACCGGATACTTCCAAAATCGCTCAAAGAATTTAAGGAACAGTGAGCTTCCCCAAATTGCCAGTCGAACTTGTAACAATCTAAGATGATAACAACACTCTGCCCACCAAATAAACACTTAAAGGAAACAGATGTCCTGATGGGCTGAAGGGAATCATCACTGACACACACAAAAATTATATAAAAAAAATATTCCCATTATTAACAAAGGAAAATACAACCAACAAAGCATAAATAAATAAACAATGAATAATTCGCAACGAAATAAGCGAATCTTCCTGACCTAAGCCTCATCTACAAACACCTCCAAACTGAAAGGTGCTAACTTTGCTAAAAATAACAAAAACCCCAAATTAAAATGAATATACCCATCATTAGACGGAGCATTCAAGGGCTGCGAAGGCCAATTAAACCCAGGACCACCGCCAGCAGCAGCGAAGTTATTCTCTGGAACCGCTATATCTTCAAAACCATAATCATACAGCCAATTCGTCGCTTCCGGTGAAACCATTTCCGATCAGAGGCTTGAAAAAGGAAACGTCAAACAAACGGGAACGCCCAAAAAAAATTTGAGAGATTTCGCAGTGTGATTTTGGGGATTTCTGGTTGAGTAAAGGATGAAGAATCTGACGACCAGAGGAAAACGGAAAATAGTAATTTAATTGACAGTTGCATATTAAACAATTAAAAAAAATATTGAACCCCAACGTAGGGTCTCATTCTCATTCTCATGTCCGAATGAGTGAAGATGTTAATTACTTTATCAGTGGTTTTTCTGTTTTACGAAATGACTAAAGATGAGTTGGTCTATTTTCCATATCCTACGGAATGAGTAAGGATGAGTTGGTCAAATTCTTTTTTTTCATTGAAATGTAAAAATATATTAAAACACCAAACGAAAGTTTGGGGCTACAAAGGAATCGATCTAGTAATTACAAGCATGCGCATATCTAATCTATCAAAAGAGCCAAGCCCAAACAAAAACATTGTCAAGGTTGACTGCAGATCCCACCTTTTGCCTCCATAGGCGTCTCGGTGGAAACAAAAGACACTAATCGAACAAGCGGCCGAGGACAACGCTGTGGGGTATACAACATATCGGTGTACTACAACAAACCGGTCAATATTCCAATCCCGGCGTCGCTTCAACTTCAACGTGCAAATGTCTCAATTAGGCGTCACTACGACTAACCGGTCAATATTCCAACCCGGCGTCGCTCGCCAAAGAGTCCCAAACTCAAAGAGTCCAAACCGGTCAATATACCAACCCGGTGTCGGCCCACCCATATGAGACAAGCGAAGTCTTCAAATACCTCGGCATGAGCCTTGGCTCAAAGGTGTGAGCCACAATCAACCTCGGCAAAAAGAATCGAACAAGGGGCTAAGGCGTGCCTCCCCAAACATGTGAGGGCTTATCGCAAACAAGATCGGTAAACATGAGTCTTAATACGCTAACGTCATCCGTAGTAGTGCTCTCGCCTTCAAAAATTGCAAAGTTACGCATTCTCCAAATTTGATGACGGTCGCCGCTAAGGCAATCTTCTTCGCTTTGGAGTGAACGCTCCTCTAGCTTCTCCGTGAAGCAAGCGAACACGCTCAAAATGGTAGTCATTTGTCTAACCCAACCAAGTCCGAGCGGAATCCCAAATAGCTTTCGCCGGGCATAAGTGAAGAAAAGATGAGGGGTACTCTCAAGTCAATGTTACACAAAGTGCGAGACAGGATCAAGCTCAGTACACAAGCTTATCCTTGGTCAAAAGTCGGTCCACAACAATGAGCCAAAGGATGAAAGAGTGTGTTTGGGAGTGATAAAAGATTTCAAACAGATTGCACCACCAAACCTTATTACCTTTTGGCGAAATCATAAAGCTTAAGCGCAAAGGTGCTCTCAATAGCCGAGAGTAATGATGGAAATGGCACTCAATGGCCACACAAAAAGAACAATTTGGTCTCTCGATGAACATTAGTTTTTTTAAAAGCAGTCCGCCCGTCGAACTTGGTACTCCCAAACTTCCCTAAGGTAAATGTGATCAATCCATTTCACCCAGAGACAATCCTTCTTTTATGAATATTCCAAAGGCACTTAGAAGAAGTGCAAGATTCCAAGCTCTAAGATCAAGAGGCCAAGGCCACTTTCCTCTTTGGGTCGAACACATTCCTCCAAGCAACAAGTGGCTTTTGTTGGAGCGACCGAGTCACCCCAAAGAAAATTCTGCACAATCTGGTGAGGTGCCGAAGCACACTGCTGCAACGGAAAATGCTAAGCCAAAAGCATTCCACCCTTGATATATTGCCGAACAAGTTCCAACCTACCTGCGTAAGAAAGCGAAGAACCTTTCCAAGATGCAAAAGATTGGTAATTTTATCAAAAAAAAAGTCCAACATGGCAAAATTAAGGTGTGGTGGCAAGCGGGATACCCAAATAAGCGAAGCAGGAAAGACCCGAAGTTCTAAACCAAGTATCCTCAAGAATAATACACCGATCCAAATCTTTTACCCCGGCTAATAAAATATCCGATTTGGCCAAGTTGACTTTCAACCCGAGAAAAGTCCCCAAAGTCAAAAGACACTTCATTAGCGGTTGATGGAATAAGAGGAACCGTGACTAAACAAAATGAGGTCATCGGCAAAGATAAGATGGGTGATCTTATGCTTCCCACACTTAGGGTGGAGCTTAAAACGAACATCACGAGGAAGGGTAGTCAAGCTGCGATAAAATTCCATGCCTGAACAAAAGAAAGGGAAAGGGTCACCTTGCCTTAAACCTCTCTTACCAGGGAAGAAACCGTGAAACTTCGCCATTAATCGAGGCGGAGGTAAGTAACGTGCTTAACGCATAGCATAATCCATCTCACGAACAAGTCGGAAAACCAAGGGACCTCAACACTTGTTCCAAAAGCTCCAATTGACCGAGTCAAGCGCCTTTGCGAATATCCACTTTAATCATGCAACTTGGGGTGGTTCTTTTCCGGCCATACAACCTAGATAACTCTTGTACCAGGAAAAATGTTCTCGATCGCCTCTCCCCTCAACAAAGCGACTTGAGCGGTGTTAATCAAAGTAGGAAGAAACGATCGCCAATCCTACACTCGCTAGGATCTTGGCAATCGACTTATAGAACACATTACTTGCGAAGCGAAATAGAGGCGGTAGTCGGCGACGAAGTGGCATTCGCTTTCTTGGTATGACCACAATAATTTGCGTGGTTGGTAGCGTAGCAAGAGCAATTGTTGAAAAATTCAAGAGCAAACATCACAAAAATCTTCACCAATGGTATTCCAAGAGCTCTTGAAGAAACCGGAAGAAAAACCGTCGGGCCCGGAGATTTATCATTCCCGATATCAAAAGCAGCTTTCTTAATGTCCAACCGAAACCGGAAGAACAAGAGAGGCGCGCAAGGTCAAGAGAGGAGGGCCCAAGTGCCGTAATGTCGAGGGGAAAGTCATGGAGGTCTCGAACCAAGTAAATCCTCATAATGTCGGACAAATTCGGTGGCAACCTCCGAAGGAGAAGTGGACATATTACCATCGACCTTAAGAACCATCGGAGACACTCTTTTAGCATTATTCCTTTTGACAAGATCATGGAAGAACTTAGAGCCTCACGCTCAAATTGATGTAGTTGCCTTTAGCTTTACGGGCAAGGAAAAGTCTTTCGCCTCGACCTTGAGTGCCATGGCCTTACACAAGTAAAGATTATCGTATGGCATGATCAAAGAGAAGGGTCCGAGTCAAAGAGCGTCTGAAGATCTTGAGCTCGGAGATCGCCTCTGTCGACCACTCGAAGAAATATGAGAAAAGTGTTTTGTTAAGAAGATCACTCAAGGAGCTTTGAGCCTTTTAGACTTTTACACACAGCGGTACATCTTTGTGCCAAGTGGGCAAGTCCTAACCACATTCTCGATAATTCTGTGCCCGATCCACATGTTGAAGAATTTGAACGGCTTTTGTTTCCCCAAATTTTTCGGAAAAAGATTGACACAGCAATGAGAATATGATCGGAATAACAAGCCGGTGGAGAAGTGAGCAGCACAAAGACTTCGACCTCGAAGCCAAGGCCCGAGTAAAATTTTTGAGAGAACGCCATGACCCAGTCCCAAGTGTGAAATAAGAAGCAAATCCGAAGACCACAATCAATACAACAATCGATAGGTCTTTTACGACAAGAAGTAACAAGCGAGCCATTACTACGATCGATGCATTGAAGACATTGTTAAAATCCCCTAGCACAATCAATGAGGCAAAGGTTCTACCAAAACAAGTGAGATTCTCCCACAACGGTCTCCTCGTGATAACCGAGTGTAACGCATAAATGAAACTAGCATGAAAATCAAAACGGAAATGGCACAAGTAACACGACAATGTATCACCTGGACATCGATTACTAAGGACCTCAAGCTTAACTACCGCCGGATTCCAAAAGCAAAATGCGCTTACTAGGATGGTGATCAAAATTAGTCACAAAATTAATCCCAAAAAGCTTGGTACGCATAAAGAAGGTCAACTTGTCATTATTATTTATTTTAGTTTCTAAGACACAAGACACTAATTTTATTTAATCTAACAAAAAAGCGACATATTAAACGATCACTTAAACAATTAAAAAATTAAAACCCCAAATAAAGCGGCAACCACCTCCCGCCAAGGCCCGTTATTCAATGAGAACGCCACGGCGACCATCCAAGTGTGAAATAAACAAAAGGCAAATCCGAAAAGACCACAATCAATACAACAATCGATAGGGTCTTTAATTTCATAAGTAAGTAACAAGCTTACTACGATCGGATGCATTGAAGACATTGTTAAAATCCCCTAGCACAATCCAAGGAGGCAAGGTTCTACCAAAACAAGTGAGATTCTCTCCACAGGAAGTCTCATCGTGACAACCGAGTGTAGCTTGCGTAGACGAAACTAGCATGAAAATCAAAACCGGAAATGGCACAAAAGTAACACGACAATGTATCACTCATTCGACACTAATACCTCAAGAAGCAACTTCACTTGGATTCCAAAAAAGCAAAATCGCTTACTAGGATGGTGATCAAAATTAGTCACAAAATTCCATCCCAAAAGCTTGGTACGCATAAAGAAGGTCAACTTGTCATTATTATTTATTTTAGTTTCTAAGACACCGAAGACACTAATTTTATTTAATCTAACAAAAGAAGCGACTTCATTACGCTTACAAGCTTTATTAAAACCCCTAATATTCCAAAAACCGATATTCATTGAGAAGGTTTAAGAGAACTCCGTGAATCAATTGCGGGAAGTCCGAGAACCGCAGTTTCAATCCTCATATTTTTCTTCTTCTTTTTCTTCTTGCCCTCGTCTTTTTTATTCCAAATATCTCCCACCGGAGTCCCGTCAAAATTGAAAGGGGTAGTAGAAGAAGCACCAACAGCAATGGGAAGAGCATCCTGTATAGAATCAACACCCTTTTGGGGTGTCTCAACAAAATGCGAGTCGAGTCGAACCCCCTGAACCGGAGCCGGAGGAACTATAACTTGCGGATCAGCCTCTTGGGTATTAGGAGAAATTTCCAGAACCTGTACTGCCTCCAAATTACCTGTTTGAGTTTGGAACGAATCGAGCCGAGCTGGACTGCCTTGCTGGCCCGAAGACAGGTTCGGAATAGAGTTCTGGCCATCATCATGTCCCAAAGAGTTCACAATAGGAGTTTTTGCTGCAGCTAAACGACCCAACAGCTCCTTAAGATGGTCCAAAAGAGCTAAAAGCTGTCCAAAAATATCATGAGCTGTACCTTGTTCGTTTGAGGCCTTAACTTGCAAGCTGGAAGTGTTTCCATTGGAGGAAGGAGGCAACTTGGATGCGTCAACAGACTTGTTAGTGATCTCTTGTGCGGTCGGAGAAGCGGAGTTAGGACTTGGTTTGCAATTAGGCGTGTAGTAGTGTCCCAAACATTTGCAATTCTTACGAAACCTTGGAACTGACCGCCAAACAACCTTTTGCGAGAGGGAAGACCCATCCGAGAAGGGCAAAATTATTTCATCCGGTGGCGCCTCACTCACGTCAATTTCTACAAGAGCTCGAGCATAATTGTAAGCCACGTGCTTTTCCGTTAGTTCATCAATAAAAAGTGGCTCTCAAGATTACGTGCATAACTTTCCTATACATATTTTGTTAAACAACTCGATCGGTAGATTTGGCAGTTTTACCCAAACCGGGAGGACACTGATGTCTTCTTTCCGGAAATTGAAAAGTTTGGGAAGTCTCTTCAGAAGAAGTGAAATGCCATTGATAATATAGGGCCCTCCATTTAGAACTTTTACGAGGCCCTCTTCGTCCGCAAACTTGATTATTATCCATGAAGAGGCATGGGTAATAACTTGAGATTTGACATTCCAAGCTCTCCTAACTGTTTCAAAGTCCTTTCTAGGCGGATACTTGCCCACAAAGTGCCCAATAAGGACATATTCTTGAGCATTTAAGTCTTTTTCAACATCAATGACGTTTGTGGGGTGCTTCTCAATTTTCCTAGAAGTATCGAGGACTCGGTTAGTAGGATAAGGCCTTTTCTCAAAGCCGAGTTTTGGGGAGATGAGGATGAGTGTCCTTATTTCCGAAGACTTACCGGTAGTTCCATTTTCCTTGGCAACATCACCATGGTTGTTATCTCCAATTTCAAGGCCAATGTGTTCTAGAACACGCACCTCATTCTCGATGTCCACCTTAAGAACAAGATCATTGATGGGTACCGGGTCCTTACCAAATGTCCCTAACGCTTTTTGTGTGAAATATGCCGCCCGATTCATAGCAAAACTGATTTCACTAAATGGGATATCCTTAGAGTGCAATTGTTTCAAATTGACTGACTTACCCGAACCCAATTTCATCAACATAGCAACAATTGGGGCTGGAACATTTTTACTTAACCAAAATTGAGAGATAGCATCACTGTCAACTTTACTAAAACCAGAAGCAACATTTTCACTTTTGTTTGTCAAGCTAGGTACAGAAGCATCATGTCTCAGGAGCCTTAGAACATTTATTTAAAACTTTAATGCAATTGCTGGGTGAAGCATCCAAAACTCATCGACAACTGAGCTATGTCCTGTGACTTATATTAAATTATTAATATCATGGAAGTTGGGGGCACATCCGCACTTGTGCTTTTTATTTTGGCTTCCTTTGACAACACAAAATTATTGCCGATACCTTCAAATATATTCCTTTTGTTTCAATTTATTTGAGACAGTTGTCAAAATCACGCATATTAATTATTTGAATTAATATATTAATTTTCAAATGAAATCCTGACAAGAATGTGCTTTTATTTTGGATATAATTAATGTTGAGGCATATTATTTTGTTTTTATATCTCCACAAACGTAATAAATAAGGATAAATCGAAATAAAAGCACAATAAATCTTGGAATTGGAAATCGCTTCATATAAAATAAAACAAAATATTTTGTGAAATCGCCGCTTATTGTGAAACGAAGGGAGTATGTATAATGAATTTTTATTGCCGATATTATTTTTTTTTGGTAATTAATGAATTTTTTTAATGGCGTCATACCTTACATGTTAGGAACGTCCTTAGTAGTAAGGGTAATGTTGTGAGAAACGTCACTCGACTGATGTTCCTTAGAAGGTCAGTTTGGTAAAAACGTCACTCGTACATACAATGTTCTGTATCACTGACTTTCTTTCTGATAAAAAAAAAGTAGGATCAGGAGCGGCGCCAAAGAGGGAGCACATGGGTCACTTGACCCTCTACAATATAAAATATAAAAAAACTTATATGTATTTTTTACACTATTTAAATTTTTTACACACTAATATCGACTAACTGAACCTCTATTTTTTTTTTGAAATATTAACCCTTGACCTATAATCATACTTAAAATTTTAAAATTAATACTTATAGACTCGTAATACAATGTGTTGTTCTCGATCCCCGACCCATGTCGCAGAATTCCTGAAACCTCTCCTAAATAGGATAGAAATATTATCATCATTGACGCTTCTTATACATAACGAATGTCTATGTCACTCTCTTTGCTCACTGAAAAATAATCTCAAAAATGTAAAGTTCAGGTCAGTATCATCGACGCAACATTGTTAGTCGTAGTGATGTTCCTATAAGGCAAGAAACATTAGTACCAATATACCGGTGAATTTTCTATAGTGGGTTTTGCTGTAAATTCACCTTTTGTATAAAATAATATAGGTATCATTACTTTTGTTAGTGGGAAATATTGAGGTAGCATTCTCCTCCACCCTCTTAGGTTCATATTTGTTTATGCAGCGTAACAAATACAGTAGTATTTAATTGACTCAGATTTTAGAGTTTAAAAAGCGCAATACGCATCATATAATTGCTACTATTTTAATTGTGTTGAAGTCACCTTTTGCAAGATGAGATCACCAAGCCTTTGTTTGGTTTGGGGTTCGGGGTTCAACTTAATATTTTATTTATTTCACTATCTTATTATTATTATTTTATTAATTATATTATTTTATAGGAAACATGGAAAAATATGCTGAAATGAATAACATCTATGAAAATATGCTCTAAAAGTTAACATTGGAAAACTATGCATGTGTTGGCGCATGAGTCACGCACGAGCCACGTAACGACGCAGAACCGAAGGGAGCATAGTATTCCAATAATAACTTTGGAGAATATTTTTATGGATGTTATTCTTTTAGATCATATTTTTCCAAGTTTCCCTTATTTTATTAGTATAATTTCTCTCACCAATCATTTCACCATCAACAAGTAAAATAATATTAATCAATTCACTTTATTCATACACTACACTATTTAACAATTACTTTATCAATATAATACTTCATTAAAAATTTCTCTTACTAATCATTTATTCATCTACATAAATTTCAATACAAAATTTTAACTTTATAATCATTATTTCACGTTATTTTATTTCATTAAAATTTCTCTTACCAATAATTTCTTTATCTACACAAATTTCAATACAATATTTCAACTTTATAATCATTACTTCACTTTATTTTATTTTATTTTACTTTCTCTCTCCTAAACTCATTAAACCCTAACATAACCCGAAACTAATCAGAGCCAATAGTGGGCTCTTAAAAAACATGTAATGGTATGATCTCATATGATACAAGTGAATGGACAAATGACATCATGTTTTAATCCATTAATAATCAAAATGGCTTCATTTTGACCCCAAATGAAAAGAAAGGAAATTGTATCTACGCTTAGAATTTTATTCATATTACGAATCTTTGTTCGAATCATCCCGTCAAAATTCATATTATAAATGTATGGACCGACGGATCATCCCGTCGCATCACCCCTGCACCATATATAGGCCATATGGGGCGTGCCCCATGTTACATATAGTATGAAAACTTTTGCTCTCAACTCCCTCCCACTTTCTTAATAAAGTAAAATGTACAAAATGATCATAAGAGAATATGTTATGTAGTATAAGATTATGGAATGTTATAAATGCTCTAGCCATAAAGCATGTTATCAATTAGTTAAGTATCAATTTGTTAATTGGCTTTCCTTATTATATGGAGTTGCGATGCTTAACTGATAATAAAATTAGATATACATGGATATCCATATACTCATGGATATCCGTATGGGTTTGAAATTTTATACCCACACGGATAATGAGTAGGGTATGAGTAGGGAAGGATATAGCTAAACTCGTACCCACACGTATCTATTGTCATCCCTAATCGGAGATGTCCATTATATCTTTCAGTTTATACTTTTATCACTATTGATAATGGTACGATTCATAACCATCGATATTCTTACACTCTCCTTATTTTTTTTTTATTTTTTTATTTTTTTTTTTTTAAATTTGAAAGGACACTCTCCTCCTTCCTTGGTTTATCAAATTATTACATGCCAAATGTAAGAGTTGAAACAAGATAATTTATGATGGGTTTTTCTGTATATCATTACTTTTGTTAGTGGGAAATATTCAGGCAGCATTCCTCCACCCTTTAATTTTAAGTTCATATTTGTTTATGGAGTGTAACAAATAGTATACAATTGGCTTAGATTCGTAAAATTAAAAAGCACAATATGAATCAAATAATTGCTATTATTTTAATTTGTTGAAGTCACCTTTTGCAAGATGAGATCACTAATAATAGTGAGCTCTAGAAAACATGTAATGGTATGATGAATCAAACTTATGCTCTCAACTCCTACTTTCTTAATAAAGTGAAATGTACAAAATGATAATAAGAGAATATGTTATGAAGTATAAGATTATGGAATGATAATAAATGATCTAGCCAGTAGCCATAATGCATGTTATCAATTAGTTAAGTGTCATTTCTCAAACCGGTAATTTCAGCTAGCTACTAGTCAATGACCTAAGATTAGTAGCTAGAAATCCAATGAAAATACACTATAAAAACCCAACAAATTCTTGATTTAAGTACCACAGTTTTTTTTTTTTTTTTTTTTTTTAGCATATTATATCATAAAACATTATTATAAGTTCATTATGGAGCAAATCCAAATGGTGAAGGTTCTTGAAAAATGTCAAGTTACACCACCATCTGACACAACAGATGTCGAGTTATCACTACCGGTAACATTCTTTGATATCCCCTGGTTGCATTTGTATAAGATGCAATCCCTTCTGTTTTACTATTTTCCGTACCCAAAAACGCATTTCTTGGACACTGTTATCCCTAATCTTAAGGCCTCCTTGTCTCTCACTCTAAAACACTACCTTCCGCTTAGCGGAAATTTGTTAATGCCCATCAAATCGGGCAAAATGCCAATGTTTCACTACTCTCGTGATGACGGAGACTCGATAACTTTGATCATTGCGGAGTCTGACCAGGATTTTGACTACCTTAAAGGTCATCACCTGCAAGATTCCAATGATTTGCATGCGCTTTTTTATGTTATGCCACGGGTTTTAAGGACCACTCAAGACTATAAAGTCATCCCGCTCGTAGCTGTGCAAGTAACCGTTTTTCCTAACCATGGCATTGCCGCGGCTCTGACGGCACATCATTCAATTGCAGATGCTAAAAGTTTTGTAATGTTCATGAATGCTTGGGCCTGTATTAACAAATTTGGGAAAGACACAGACTTATTGTCTGGGAATCTTCTTCCATCTTTTGATAGATCGATAATCAAAGATCTGTATGGCCTAGAGGAAACATTTTGGAACGAAATGCAAGATATTCTTGACATGTTCTCTAGATTTGGAAGCAAACCCCCTCGATTCAACAAGGTACGAGCCACATATGTCCTATCCCCTGTTAAAATCGAGAAGCTAAAGAACAAAGTACTGAATCTCAGAGGATCTGAACCGGCAATACGTGTGACGACGTTCACAGTGACATGTGGATACATATGGACATGCATGGTCAAATCAAAAGATGTCGTATCGAACGACGAAAATGAGCTCGAGTACTTCAGTTTTACAGCGGATTGCCGAGGGCTTCTGACGCCCCCGTGTCCGCCTAACTACTTTGGCAACTGTCTTGCGCCGTGCGTTGCAAAAGCAACACGTAAAGAGTTGGTTGGAAATAAAGGGTTTCTTGTTGCAGTTGCAGCTATTGTGGAAGCCATTGAAAAGAGGGTGCACAACGAAAAAGGCGTTCTTGCAGATGCAAAAACTTGGTTATCGGAATCTAATGGAATCCCTTCAAAAAGATTTCTCGGGATTACTGGATCACCTAAGTTTGATTCGTATGGTGTAGATTTTGGATGGGGAAAGCCTGCAAAATTTGACATTACCTCTATTGATTATGCAGAATTGATTTATGTGATTGAGTCCAGGGAGTTTGAAAAAGGCGTGGAGATCGGAGTATCATTGCCTAAGATTCATATGGATGCATTTGCAAAAATCTTTGAACAAGGTTTTTGCTTTTTGTCATAGTCTCTTTAATAGAACCAAATTTGTTGCAATAAAGTACCAAGTCTCTAGTGACACTAGTTACCAAACCCTACTTTCGAGGTAGGAGCACCACAACAAGGTTCAATCACTACAAGGTTGAACTTCATAAATTCCAGAGGTCGAATATCCACCGTTGACCTCTGAAAAGTTGAACCGCACACTTGACATGGTGTTATGACAGGTATTGTACAATGCCATTATATGCTTCCATAAAGTATCCTATGCAAAAGAGAACATGTTTTTTTTTTCTTTTTCTTTTAAGTTCCTTATGTTGTTTTTATTTTTATTTTAAGGATCCTTATGTTGCTTTTAACGGCACCAAAGTGTTTTTTTTTTTATTCTATGTTTCAACACCACCGAAAACAAAACAATTTTTCGATCGAAAGTCGATTCTCAGCTCAAGAATCGACCGTGAAAGGGATGATTGTCATTGTAGTGCCATAACAGTAGATTCGATGTGGTGCAACTAAAGGTGCCCTTTTTATTCTACCCATGTTCAATTCGTCATTTCAAAGGGCCAAAAGATAACAATTATACATGGAATAAATGTAAACATTTGCTTACAAACTCAATTGGTGAAAAGCAACCACTTTGGCTCTTTTTAATACAAAACCAATGCCAAACCCTTAAAAAAAACAAAACTAAGCAACATGCAAACAATTATCATTTCTTTATGATTTTAAAAGTGAAGGACTCAATTCTAGGTTAAACCAAAATCAGAAGACCAAACAGACCATAAAAATATTTGAAATAAAATATACTAGTACCACATCACCTAATTCTTGAACTGATTGATTATCAGCCAATACTTAAGCGCGAATCCAAAGCTCTCATACTGGTTTGACGCCTAGGGACCCCGATTTCGCAGGTATTAACTCGTGCTGCAAATCTGAGGGAACAAAGTGATTCCCCGGCGGAAGTAGGGTCTGGTGATATATTCACAAACATCAACGTCTTCGAGTCCCCACCTAAACAAGGCTGACCAAACCAAAATATGCAGCAGATGAGATTGTTGAAGAAGAAGAAGATAATTCATGCAAGAAACACACGACTGCATTCAAGGCTAAAGTGCAATTTTGAATCCAAAATATCAAAATCAATACGATGATAATAGACAATAGAAAGAATTTTTGTTTTAAAACAGGAGGAGGTGAAACTGATAAAAGAATGTTTCACAAAATTGAACCAATTACCTGGAGAAGGTATGTGAGCTTTGAATTCCTAAAAGGGACATGCTCCTCTTTCTTTGCCAAAGCAAATATGACATCACTCAATGATGATAAGCTTTTGTTGATAGCCTATATCCTCAAATTAAGAATGCAAAACAAAGTTTAAAATCCACACTTGAATCGCAAACTTCAAGATCTAATGAAACAACTTTGATTACGTACTTGAGTCTCTTTTAGTCGATCGCCTGTGGATCCGCTCTTAGACAAGCGTTCACTACCAGCAAGATCAATAAGGTTGAGGACACCTTGTACCTGCTGCTCCGTGCTCTACAATACTCGTCCAGATAATAACCCCATCAAATAAAGCATCCTTGTTAAATTATTTGTGTAAGACACATAATACATAAGACCGCGTCTTATTACCTCATTAAAACCTTGTATTCTCAAAGTAAACACGAAATGGCTTCTTGATGATTGTTCATTCATTTGAGTTTTGCCAACAGACCTGAAAAGATTGCATGAACGAAAAGTTTGTAACTCGTTAGCTGACAACGGTACTTGCTAAAAGTGCAAACAAGTATCTTAGATGTTGAATTATCTTCAATGAAGTTCATTTCATGTATGCCTCGGAGTGTAATAAAGCCAAAACAACAATGAAAACACTGTTCTTGACGGTCAAAAGAGATGCATAACTCTTAACGAACGCACATTCCAAAAAGAAGATATTAAATTTTTATACCTGATTTGAGCTGCACGCTCGAGAAGATAAGACACCTCCCTACTACTGCAAACATCCACAATGGTTAAATCAGAGACATGAGTGTTTCCATTTGAATCATGCTTGATACAATACTGCTTTCCGCCGTTCTCTACCCTGGATGTGTCGATGCTGGCATGATTTGGTGATAATAGGTCACGAATGGTTTCATTGTATATTTCAAGCATGGAAACCTAAAAAACAGTGTAAAGCAAATATTAAACATCAAGAAAAACATGAAGACTTTGCCTTGTTTCAAATAGAGACACCAACACTGCCCCCACCTGCATGTCATATTTCCATCCTTGCGCCTGAAGACTTTGCCTTGTTTCAAATACCTGCTCTAGCGTACGCGGTATTAACCCCTTCTGATCTGAGTTTCCAGGCTTTCCCATCATTGTATACGTCTTTCCGGACCCGGTTTGACCGTATGCAAAGATACAGACCTAACAAATTAAAGGATCCAGCATTATTCATAAAAAGTTTCATGAAAAATGAAGGCAGTCCTTTTAGAAGCACAACTAAATATTAAATCAAAAGAATTACATAAAAAAAACATGTGATTACTAGAGGAGAGGAAACTAATAAGACGAGTCACATAGAACATAATTGAAAAGGTAATAATCCATTTAAGCCTCTTAAAGATCATATCTTATACTGGAAGCCACTCTACAGTACAAAGATGTATAGACATTGTATACAAACACTGAAATAAAAATGGGGTGGGGGGTATACCGACCTTGTAACCGTCCAGGGCACTTTGTACAAGCTGTGATATTTCAACGAAAACATTTTCTTGAGAGACATTGGGCATGAAAACCTTGTCAAAAGTGAAAGAATGTTTTTGCCCTGCAGACATCATATACACACTTCCCGTAATGAAGATGAGCTAGAAAAAGAATGATTATCCCCTACTAAGAACATAAAAAGAGCAGGTGAAAAGAAGAGCAAGGTCAATTCAATTTCACCGTCATAATATAAAACCACATACCGTTTTGATTTAAATCAATCCCTCTTCCCATAGATTCCGATGCAGCAGGAAAAGTGATATAAACTTTAGTTTCAGGTGCAGGATCATCGGACAAGAGAGGGCGAACCCTACAGAATACTCGAATATTTCCCTTTAACTCCTACATTGATAAAGGAACAATAAGCTCAAACAATCTGGCCCCATAAAAACATACAATATAGCAATTTACACGATTTTCTCACCAGTATTGTGTTGTGCAACTTTTTGCGCAACTTCTCTCCTACCAAAATCTTAGATTCAGCATCTGCAAGCCTATTCTGTAGATCTAATAAGCAAGCCTTTTGATTCTCAAATTCATATCTTGTCTCCATCACAGACATATCAGACATCTGCAAGTTATTAAAATAACAACGATAATAATAAGCAATAATAGTAACTTGTAAACTAACGAACTCAGGAAACAAGCTATTCAAACAAATACTAAACAAAACCGATTGCCTTTGTAAATTAAACCTTTTTTGAAGGGTTTTTTTTGGGAGGGGAGCAGAAAAGGAAAATTTATACTAAAGACGTGTCATCATAAAACTGAGAGGACTAAATTTGCTTACATGTGACTTCTCTTCAGCAAGACATAGCTGTTCCTGTAGTTTTATGATTTCTTCACTTTGAGATAAACACTTTGTCTGATGAGGATAGTAAAGTATTATAGAAGAGCATATCAGGCAAAAAGCTAGGAAAAGAAGTAAAGCAATGAATGACCTCCAATTTATTTGATTTTGTAGTTAGATTAGCTAAACTGGCAGATGATAGCCCAACGCATTCTTGGCATTTTGCTAAATCTGATTGCAAATCTTGAACAATTAACAATTGGCGGTCACGATCAGCTCTCACTTGTTGCAGATCACCTCGTAGTGAACCAACTTCACTCGCCAAAGCTTCTTTTTGTCGAGCTGCTTCTTCCTGAGACGCCTAGACATTTAAAAACAGTGTCCTTACAAGAGTTAATTTAGCCCAAGGGTTCAAGAAAAAATCAATTTCACGTTCGGGAGAGGTCTCAACAACACTCTTATTTACCAGTAAACCTCACTACGAGAAGCAGTAATGGTTGTTCACAATAAAAGGTCACTAGAAGTCTTGAAGTACATTCAAACTGGTAAAATCTTTTGTGCACTTCATAGAGTGCATGTATCACCAGCAGGATATAACCTCAGCAGTTCAAATTTAAAGTAATACTCACCCTAGATGAATCAAGTTGCTCCTGTAATGAAGTGTTAAGACCCCTCACAGTGATAAGGTTTTCCACTACAGCTGCTCTCTGTCTTTCCACATGCTCAATGGTAGCATTAGCCGCGGTAAGACCCGACTGAAGTTGGCTATTATACTGCTGTAAACTTGTATTATACTCTTGAGAACTTTGACACTTCACATTTAGAGAATGTATCTAAAATGTAGAAATAAAATTACAGTGTTCAGTAACAGCCATTCAAGGGAGTTAGAAAGTATATTCTCCAGAATAACGGGACAGTGTTACCATCTGATTGCCACTTGCAACATCACTTTGGGCTCTTTTGAGATCCTCAGAAAGTGATGCTTGCAATCTCTCTGCTGCTATTCTTGCCTCATTCCCCCTATTATAAGAATCCAATGCTTCCTGATCATTACGTTTACCAACCACACATAGATTAACAAATGGGGAGACACACACTAAGTAAAGAATCAATACACTATTTTTGGTAAACTAACCAATTTAACATTCTCGGTTTTTTCAAGCTTTTCTTGCAATGCTTCATAAGTTTTCCTCAACCCCATGATAATGGAGTTCAGTTTCTCATCATTGGCCTTCATCAACATCTCTACAATCAAGTGATTTGAATTAGAGTTGTGAACAACAAAATAGTCATAATTGTCCAAGGAACATATAACAAGCTAACCCTCACACCTGTGTCATTACATTTCTTCTCCGCAACTTCCAGCAAATACTTCAGTTTTTCATTCTCTGCAACATAACTTCCTTCGAGCTGTTGGAACCACCTAATGCAATCTTTAAGCCGTTTGATATAATCCATCATTTGATCACATTTCTCCTTAAAAAATGTGATTGCATGGCAATGATTACAACCAGAGAAATGAAATTCATTTTACAATCAAACAAAAGTTTAAAATCACAATATTTAAAACAATGTTTTGAGATAATAAGAGCAACCTTATAGTTATATTTATTCTTTACTTTTGACCTCTCGTTCAGCAAAGCTTCAATACTCTCTTTAGTGAACTCAATATCACCACCACAATCACATCCGGCGTTGCTCGGAGGACCATTGGTTATAGGCAGATCTCCACCGCCATTTCGCTCTGCTAAAGGCAGCCGGTTTGCCGTTCTGGAGCTAAGGTTTGCCTGAGGCATTTTGATACTTCCGATCTTCCTTTTCTTTGCTAAAGGCACTTCATCAACAGTACATTTGCTCTGAAAATCCAAAAGTTAAAATGTGCATCCATATAAAGCAAAACATTCAAATAATACTCTTAACTATCAATGCCAATCTACTGAAAAGTAACCCAAAACCTTTATAAAAAATAAAATATGGGAACAAATTCTATGAAGGTTTTAGTAAAACCTCAACAGACAAACAAAAAAATTGAAACCAACACATGATCATTTCATACGAAAACAAAAGGCGCTGAAAATACTCAATCAACCGATGAACGAACGAAATAGTAAATCAAACCTCAATTAAAAGAAAAAATGCAGCAAAGAGACGACTAGGGTTTAATAAAGAACAAAGCGAATGGACTTGCATACATTGAGAGAGGTTGGAGAAGAAGGAGCAGAGAGCGTAGGATATGGACGTTTGTTCTGACCACTGTTTGGTGCCATTTCCTATTTTCAAACTTCTGTGCGATTTTTTACTTTAAGCAAATAAAGTGTATCTCTTTTCTTTTAGGTGAAAATGGAAATCAAATCTCAACTGTAAAAGCTTTCACGATTTGGTTCACTAAGGTTTTAGGTTTTTAATACATCTTGGTTTATTCCAAAAAAAATAAAAAATACATCTCGGTTTATATCAAACTATTTTTTATTTGGTTCAACTCGAAAATGAATTTCTTCACCTTAGTTCGATTTGTTTTATTGGTTGTCGATACAATAACTATCGTTTAGAAGATAATAAAGTGCGTTTGAGTCGTATAAGAGTACACGATTGTTATATCTTTTATTTTTATTTTATTTTTCGCTTACAATCTATGATATCTGAGATCACATGGTCCGATTAATTCAAATATCAATCTAAGACGTGTCTATAGAGTTTGATTCCTACTCAATAATAAAAGTCTATTCAAGAATGTAAAAGTATTATCACCATGCATAATCCGACTTTTAGCTGATGATTATATGTATCCTCGACGATTATATATATATATATATATATATATATATATATATATATATATATATATATATTACTGCAGTAACGGTATATCCGTTCAATTTGATTGATTTTAACTATCAAAACTAAAATCAACCAATTTGAATCGGTTTGATTTTGTTATGTAGTATTGGTTTAGTTTATTTTCATCTTTATCTTTAGAAGGGGAAGCTCTATATGTTATATCGTGATTATGTCGATGAAAACTTTGTTGTCTTCCGTTTTTTCTTTTTTTTTTTTAAATTTTCTTCTCTCTCATTTCTTAGTTTTTTCCTTCTCCCATGTTAATCCAGGGGATTGAAAACGACGTCGTTTGCGCCGCATCTACTGTTCAATTAACCTACGTGCATTTCCTGATACTCTCTTTAACTGCCATTTGTTGTTCGACTGCTACACGCCCTTCTTCTCTACTGGTTTTCGAACGTTGAGTTGTCAAATTGGCAACAAATCTTTCGGCATTTTCTCTGCCTCATCTTCGCTTCACCAGCACTTGTACCTCCACTGCCTATAAAGCCCAATGTAATTTGAGGTTTAGGGTTTAGGTTTAGGGTATCAATGTAATTTGGCGTTTTTAGTGGTTATATTAGGTGTAATATCCGATTTTTTCTAAAAAGACATTTTTGTCTTTACACGAAAAATCTGAATATTATGTTTTGTTTTAAAGGATTAAAAGATAAGGGAGAAGAAAAGAAAAAAAGATTAAATTGGATTTAATTAATAAGAAATAATTAGATTTAATTATGGAGTATAAGAGGGGATTTTTAATCCCAATAGACGACACAATACACGCTTATTTTATCAGAAAAGAAATCAGAAAGACGCCCTGAGTTTTCAAGATATAGGAAGAGGAACTCTTCAATCTCTAGGCTAATCCGTTGATAAAAAACGCAGACATCTCAAGAGAGAAAGGATCACCACGGGATGAGGAAGCTTTTGATACCAACAATCCATAAATCCGTTAACGTAAGTTTTTCCCTCATCATTCTTGATAATAGGGTTTGTTCATCATCTTTGTTAAAGCTGTGTTTTCTGAGTTTAAACATCGTAGTGATCATTCTGGATTTATCGTTTATAGGGTCGAAGTTAAAGGTTAAACCTTTGACGGGTTAAAGCTTTGGATCGTAGTACCACGCAAAATAAGGTAACGTGGTGTTCTTATCGTATGATTAAGGGTTGTAAAGTTGTAGAGCAATTTGTATGCTTATTTTCATTGTTTATGATCTGTTTAAGTTGGAGTTTGGGGTGGAATTGGATTGGAAATCGTATATTGACAGTTGCATATTTCTGGGAAAAAACCCAGGAAAACGAGCGTTTGGGGTTTATGGACGAGTGTTTGAGGGTTTGAAAATTGATACAGGATGTGGCTACTTTTCACGAACGGGCGTTTAGGGAGCAGTAAACGTTCGTTCGAGGCAAACGTGCGTTCACAGGGTGTCAAACGTCGCGCTTGACTGCTTTATTCGCTTTTCTTGTTTTATCGTGTCAGCTTGGTTTCAGGCTTTATAACCATGTCCTTACTGCTTAACCTTATGTGACAAAGCCTTGAATTAGCTTTTTATGCGTTTAGTTCCGGCACCATATGGATTCCCTAAAAAGATGAAGTGTGGGACCGTCGAAAGCTTTGGATTTGCCTTGTGCTTCGATAAGCTAGGGTTTATCGATGTCTGTGTATGTGCTAGGTTTTGTTAGAGTCTAGCGGTCTTAAGAAGATGGAGTAGACTGATAGGTGAGCCTTTTATGTGAATCAACTTAGGTGGCTAGTTAAACATCTAATCAAATGTATGTGTTAGATTAATAATCTTAAACATCATGCAATGCTTGGTAAGGCATAGTACAATATCGCGATGTGTCCTCTGACTAGACAAAGTAGATCGCACTCCACGCCGGTCAATCGATTGGCTAGATAAAGCGTCTGGTGCACTCTGCCGGTCATCACACTATCGAGACTCAGATATTCCCGGGGCTATTAGAGCGTGTCTCTAAGTAGGTTGCACCTAGTTGTCCTAGTACATCCTATTACTAGGCGTAGTGCCCTCGTTATTCATGATGTAATAAACTTGAGTTAAGCTAGATACCTTTGGAACCTCGTGTTATGCTATGAACATAATATGATAGTTAGCTAGGGTTAATAACGGAATGAACTAATAAAAGACGGCGTTGCTTTTATTTCTTTATGAGACCGACGTTATACGATCTTCTACGCGTTAGTAAGTACTTATGTACTTACCCCGTTACTTTATGTTTGTCTTTCCCTTTCCCCAAAGAAGATGAACAGGTTGCTAATGATGATGAGTTCTTCGACGATGACGTGTGAGGTGGAGCTCTTGAAGACTTAGTTTCTTTTAGTTTTTGTTTATTTCAATAAAGCTGTTGAATCAAAGTTCAAACATGTTGTCTTTCTTTTGGATTAGTTCCGTTTGAGTTCTTTTGGATTTGAATGTTGGATGGTCTAGTTCTCTTTATTGGATTTAGTTTTCGCAGCATGGAAAACCGTGTGTTCGATCTTTTGTTTTCCTGAGTCGTTTTATCTTCCGCGTCGTTTTAGTTCTGATGTATGACGTAAAGCTTACATATGTTATTGAATATATTTGATAATATTTGTGCCGAGTGATCTTTCCGGATAAGGACTCGGTGTCCTGAAACGGGGAGTTACATTAGGATATATTGGCCCGCGAAGTTGTTAAACTAGGCGAATTACATGCCAAAGTGTTGTGGTAAAAAAATTTGAATTGGTGGAGCCGGATCCTCTCAAATAGCAGTCTTATGTGATCTTTTTTTAAGTAAGTGTTTTTATACATTATATTAACAAAACGACGTAGGTTTAAAAAATAAAATAAAAAAACCATTGTGCGGGATCTCTCTATCTTTCTCCATTTTCACTTGGAATAGACATTTGATTATTCCTCTCGTTGTCGAGTTATCCCTTTTTCGATTTACTCTCATCGATCTGGGACTTGAACTGACTTAAGAACCGCTATAAATTAAAAACGATTCAAAGTTCAAGTTAATATTTTCTTTCATACAACCAAAATATAAGTCATCCTAGGAGTTTTCACACAGATTAAGGAAGCGGTTGAATATCATTAATTTGAAGGTTAATGTCTAAAATACTCATTGACTATCATTAATGCAATAGTTGTTAAGTAATAAAAAGTTGTGAATTCATAATAAATTACGGGTAAGATAGAGAAAGAACAATAAATATTGCATTGGTAACATAGAATGACTTATATTATGTGATAAATAGAAAAATATAAGATGACTTATATTTTGGACGGGAGGTAGTATATCCTATTTACTTTCACTATATATTCCAACCTTTTTTTTATTTATAGACAAGTAGAATATTGGCTTGAGACAAAGTAGTAGTTTGTTATTTACTCCATGCACCATTTCTCTACTTTATACCAAACGTGACGTGCTTACATTCATTAAAAAGAAGATTGTGCATTGCTTTCCAACTCAAAATTATTATATTTCCAACGATTTGGGCTTTCGTGTAGAAATTAATATATCCTGATTTTTATTTTCTTATCTGTTTAAATAGTTATAGGAATAAGTTGTTAAACAAGCTTTACATTACATTCTTTCGATCTTTGGTCATTTATTTTTAGCAAAAACACACCTAATTAATTATTGATTGTATGATTGAGCAACTAAAAATGTTTGTTGTTAAAAAAGATAAAAGAGGTCTATGGTTCATCTGTCGAAACTGACTAGTGAGCAAACTTAATTTTTTATTGGAGTATTTTTTATTAGGAAGAATATACCGTAGAAAACAATAATTTACACTTACTCTCCGAGGAGTTCAATTTGGAAAAGAGAACAAGCATCCCCTGGATATGGCCTAGTGGTGAAGGCATAGGTGCGTGCAGCCTCTAACCTAAGCTGGAGGTCAGCGGTTCGAATCCCGTAATGGGGTTGATTTCCGATTGATAACACCCTTCAGTGCAGAGGTTTCAAAGCAAATTCGTGTTGGAAATTTCTTGGGTTTCTGATTAACCTCTCATCACTTTCCTGTGGGATCGGGGGTGAGGGGACCCTTAATGGTAGGGTTTACCATTTTTGGAAAAGAGAACAAGTTCGAGTTGACACACCTATTGTTTGCGGACGACAGCCTAGTCTTTGTTGAAGCAATAAAAGAGTCTTTTCAAGCGATTACTTCTATACTATCTGAATATGTGCTTCTTACGGGGCAAAAAATAAACCTTCACAAATCTTCCCTCTTCTTTAGTAAGAGTGTCGGGCAAGAGAAAAAGGCCGAATTAATTGTCTTCAGCTCTAAATATCCCCTTGAGCAGCGGTGTTGGCAAATACCTAGGCTTACCCTGTATAATTGACAGATCCAAAAAGGAAATTTTTTTCCTACTTAAAGGAACGGGTAGATTAATGGTTGGAAAGACAAATTCCTCTCCCCGGCAGGTAAATTTTTTTCATAATATATGTTATTCAAGCGCTTCCTTAGTATGTTATGCAGTGTTTCGCCTTGCTGGCTATTATATCAGATCTGAAAAAGTCAATTAGACAACTTTTCTGGGGTAATTCAGATGGAAAAGGAAAAATTCAACGGAAGACATGGAAAGTTTGATGTAAAAAGAAATCAGAGGGTGGCCTTGGATTTCGTGATCTCGAATATTTTAACTTAGCCCTTTTGGCGAAACAAGCTTGGAGGATTCTTAAATCCCCAAACTCAATTTCTGCTAGCATTTTAAAGGTGAAATATTTTGAAGCAAAAGAGTTTTGTCATGCTACTCTCACTAGCTGCCCATCCACAATTTGGAGAAGCATTGTGAGGGGAAGAGACCTTCTATTCCATGGGCTTCGTTGGAAAGTTGGTAGAGGAGATAATATCGATATCATACATGACCCTTGGCTCCCTGCTCCGCCATCCTTCCGGGCACACCCAAACCGCGAAACTCTTCCGGATCGTAAGGTTAGTAGCCTGATCAACCCGTACACTCGCCTCTGGAGAAAAAATCTAGTCCTTGATAATTTCAACACTTATGAAGCGGGTAAAATACTGTCAATCCCCCTATCAACTCATGCAAGAGACGACGAACTCATTTGGCACTTTTCCATGAATGGCATTTACACCGTAAAGTCGGGTTACCATCTAGCTTATGAGTTGAAAAATCAAACTGCCTTGGCTATGGCCTCTTCTTCCACGTCGACCCATAGAAATCCATGGAACGCAGTTTGGAAATTAAAAATCCAGCCTCGGGTATCACATTTCCGTTGGAAAATACTAAATAATGTACTACCTACTGCCCAAGGGCTGAAATCACGCGGGATAGGGAATGGTGTTTGCAATGTATGCTTCTCCAAAGAGGAGTCGACCTGGCACTTTTCGACTGCGCGATACCGTGTGAAATTTGGAAGAAATATGAAGGGGATGTGTTCTGGAAGAACCGCATGTATCAATCTTTTTTTTGACTTTTTTGACGATTTAATGCGGCTGAAAGAAGATATGGAAAATGTCCAAATTGTTTACCTTCTATGACATATTTGAAAGGCTCGAAACGAATGGATCTTCGAGAAGAAAGATGTTCACGTCACCGCTATCATCGCTCGGGCAGATTCTGAAGCAAATGAATTTGTCACAACAATGCTAAAACGAAGTAACAATGCGGCTTCACCTCCTTTCGAAATTAAATGGAAACCACCCCCGCTTGATTCTTTGAAATTCAATGTAGACGCAACTTTTGACGATGAGAAGGCAACCATTGGGGGTATTCTTCGAGATAGTAGCGGTAACATCATCTGCTCTTTCTCCAAACGGCTTGAGGGCAGATTTGATGTTCTAGCTGGCGAAACATTGGCGATCTACCATGCTCTGGTTTATGCACTCACATGGGGTTTTTTTCGGGTGATTTTTGAAGGCGACTCTTTGACTATTTATCAGCGGCTCCTAGATCAAGATTTGTCTCCGGTGGGAAACTTAATTGAAGATTGTCGTAGGCTCTTACCTGCTTTTGTATCTGTTTTTTTTTTTTTATTAAAAGACAGTGTAATGTGCCAGCACATTTCTTAGCGAGAGAATGGCTCAATCTTGTTGATTGTAAAGAATGGGGTTCGCCCCCCTCCCTCATGTTGCTCATGCTTACGTAATTGACTTTGTGAATAAATAGAAAGCCTTCAGTTCTCAAAAAAAAAAATAATAATAATTTACCAAATAGCATTGGTCCATGAGTTTGACCCAGTGGGAATAAGACATAAATGATATTCATATTTTGTTTTTTAACAATAGAGTATATTGTTTTAATATAATAAAAAAGATCTCGGATTTGAATAATGCACGGGCTTCCACTGGTTTACTTTCTCCTCAAACTCCCAAAATCCAAACAAATCCAAGCATTTTTAGAACAATTGGAAGCGAAAGAATTTGTTTTGGTTATTGAGTATTGACCTTTGAACAGATCTCTTGACAATTGTCAGCATCAGAGCCTCCACCTTAAGCCTCCGTATTCTAAAGTCGACACTTCCGTTGAATTTTGGAAGATAATACTCCCACATGTAACCAAGCTCTAATATTAGTGTATTAGAGATCGAATTCTGAATTATAACTCTTAACAATAATAACGAAAAATAAGTATGTACTACCAGAAAAGAAAAAGACAATTGAGATGAAAACAACAAATTTACGTGGTTTAATCAAGTGATCATTCACGAGAAAACGATGAACAAACATCTTAGTGTTGCTATTTTTTTTTAAACACATCTTAGTGTTATTTCCAATAAAATAAAATAAAAACTCAAATGACTTATTTATACGAGAATCAAATGCCTTAAGACTAAACGAAATTGGCAACGTGGGATTGAGTTGCACCTACCTTACAGATATATTCACCTTGGACAAAAGTTTCCAAATTATTGATGTCTTCAAACGAGATGGTCTATGATAATAAAGATCTATGAACTGCAGCTTAGAGCCTTAGACTTGACACCAAAAAGATAAGTGAGTAAGCAGACGAATTTGAGAGAAAAGAAGATAGATAAACTGCAGCTTCCATTTCATTCATAAGCCCATCCCAGTGTTACTCCGTACAAAAAGTGGACTTTACAAGGCTTTTTATATAGCCTGTTCTAATACACAAAAACAAAGTGATCGACTCCTCCTTTAACCGTTTTCTCCGCACGCTCTAACCGTCCGTCAAAATTTGAATGTGTTTGACACACACACACGTGTGTGTGTAGCTCTAGTTAAGAAGAAGATCAGATGTTTTTTTTTTTTTTTTTTTGCAAGCTCTTCTTCTATTCAGAAAACTAACTTGGTAGATTATGAGTTCTTCTATATGTAATATATGTATCATCAAAAAAGAAACATGTCAGAATTTAAAAACACGTTATTTGTGGACAGTAAGTTTATAAAAAAAACTTCATTACTCTCATGGATTCGGAGCAAACAATTTTAACAAAGAAACTTAAAAAAAACAAAAGTTAGCAAAAAGAATGGAGATGCGGGGTATCGATCCCCGTACCTCTCGCATGCTAAGCGAGCGCTCTACCATCTGAGCTACATCCCCGTATGTCATATTGCTAAGCTTTTAATTACGTATATTATATATTTCAATTTTGATGCCAAGAAATGGCATTTTGGACATGAATTTATCAAAATTGTTAAGTCGTGAGGAGTCTGTTCACGAGGTGATTAAGAGTGGGTGAAGGTTTAATAATCCGTTTATTTCTTTTCTTTGAGTTCAAGTGTCAAATATTAAGGCTCGAGTTTGGCTCGACTAAAATAACTCGGGCTTGCAATTGAATACTTAACTTCAAGTCGTTCACGCGATATATAATAGCAAGTTCAAAATCAACGAATTTAATACCATGACTCAATTCGAAACACAAGTCCGAGCATATGTCTTTGAAAATGAGTGATGATACATTCACTTCACATTTATCCACAACACATTCCATAACACTATCAACACTTTTGATTGTATTGAAACTCATAACAATAAATGGTCCATTATTTTAATCAATGAATATAAATTATGCAGCGGAAGTGGCACTACACAAAATATGTAGTGTATATACTATTTCCCTTGAATTTATTTGAATTTTATCAAATACAACTACGTTGAACTCAACCCATTTAATAGTAGAAAGTAGAAACAATTAATTTGGTGTATATAACTAATTAAACAATAAACAAAGTCATATTACCTCGTTAGCCTTTCGATAACTACATCGTGAAGCTTAAGTGAGATTCACTCTATTATTCAAGTAACTCAACTCGAACTTTTCAACTTATATTTCAAAACATTATAATTATTCGAGTGAAAACTTTTACGAGTTGAATATGAACAAGAATTTCCAAGTAAAAAGATTAGAAAACACTATAATTAATTGAGTGAAAATTTGTACGGGTTAAATATGTACAAAGTCACCTCGGCTAAAATGAGAGCTTGGTCCAGTTTGGAGTCGGTTCGGTTCGGTTTTGCTGCCTATAATTTGGTCGGTTTGGGTCGAAATTTTCATCCCCAAACCGAACCGAATCACTTGGAAAACCAATGGTTCGGTTTGAACCAATTTCGGTTTGGGTTCGGTTTGGGTTCGGTTTGAACCAGTTTATCTATTAAATGGTTGTTCGGTTTGGGGTTCGGTTCGGTTTGCATATATCATAAAACCCAAAAAATAAGATCGGTTTGGATTGGTTTAAAATATAATATAATATATATATATATATATAATATGATATATATATATATATAATCGGTTCGGGTTCGGTTTGGATTGGTTTAAAATAAAAAAAACCGAAACCAAACCAATACATTTCGGTTCGGTTTGAAACCAAACCGAAAAATTCGGTTTGTATCGGTTTGGGTCAAATTGGTTTGGATCGGTTTGGATCGGTTTGGTTTTCGGTTTCTTGGTTTTCCTGCTCAGCCCTACCCTCAGCTAAAAAAATTTCATAGTAGTTTTTTACCACATGCATTTAATATATTTCACCATACGTATCTTTTATATGTACCAGACACTGAAAGTCTAAAAACGTTTCAATATAATACATATAACTTGATATACTTTACTATCAACGATTACGGTTGTGCAACATTATTTTAGGGCGCTATTATTGACACCACAATAAATCTATCATGATATCATACTTCGAGTTACGTTTAACTTTACATAAGTCAAAAATATACATTTGACATCTGAAAAATCGAATATTAAACATTGATGTGATGCCTAGAAAGTATATTATTAGTAGTGTCAATAACCCGAAAGTTTTTTGGGTCACTTTCACAAATTGCATTGTTATTAACACTACAATAAACCTACTTGGACACCACAATTCAACTTTGTAGATATCGAATTTTGTATTTGACATTTCGAATTCTGAATTTAAAAAAGTTTGTAATTGGCATTTTTACAAACTAACTTCGACTCTAAAATGATAGAAAATCATTTTGATGCCCAAAAAATATATCCGATATTTTTTTTGGCCCCTAATGAAGTTCGAACACTGATTTCGATAAGACTTTATAGTTTATCTCAGCACTAGACCGGTGCACTTATGTAAAATATATCCGATTTTGAGCGAATAAATAAAAAAATTACTATAAAGTAAAAAAATAAAAAAAAAATTCACATATGTTTCACGAAACACTCCTCTCCAAGGTTTAGCGGCGGGTTTTGTTTCTTCGTAATTATTCCGTTCCAGAACCTGTCATTTCTTTAAAATAATAATAATATACATTTCTTGACGTTTCTTGTATGCAATCTCCTGGAGGTCTTTATCAGATAGTATATCATTTGCTTCATCAAGAAACTGTGCGATTTGGACATCGAACTAGTTTACTTTGTGGGGTATTAAACCGGGACAAGTGGAATTTATTGAGCTATCGATTCGAAGCTTGAAGATTTTTTTTGATGTTCTTGTTGATATATGAAAAGCAAAGACACCGATTCAAGAAAAATATGAATTACAGATTAGGGGTGTGTTTTATTGCTCCATTGATATTGGTTTTCACTTTGATAGCAGTAGGTATAGGTATTGGTCCTCTTGGTGGCAAGAATGCAGCACAACAAGAAGCTAAGACGAGTACTAGTCTGATTGATTCTTTGGGGAAGAATGTGCATTTGGTAAGAATTTTCAAATTCATTTCAATGATATATTCATTCAAATTTTGTCCTGAATGTATAATCATTGCTCTCATGTATTGTCTTGTTAAATTTGCTGATTATCCAAACCAATGTGCAATTGTGCATGCGGAGGAGTAGCACATAAATATAGCAATAAGGACAGAATAGATAATGTATTAACATGGCTTTGGCAAGATTTTATGAGAATGTTTGATTCTTTATTTTAGTCCCTGATCATTAATTAAGTTTCCTCTTTGATTTTCTTTTTTTCTTTTTCTTCTTAGTATGCCATTTTGCCATCCCCTGCCTCTTCCTCCTTGAAATCTATGTTGACTTACTATACAATGTACATTAATGTTATTTTGCTATTTCTTTTTATGTTGAGTTTCCTGTTATATTCAGGCTAATTTGCTGTTGCCATAGGCTGTAAAACCAGTTTTCTTTTAATCTCTGTTGATGTTTTTACGATATCTATTCACTTCTTGTCTGACCCTTTTCTATGAATTAGCAATGGCGTTGGTTTCACTATTTCACGAAAATTTCATACGGCATAGTAATGAAGCCAAGTTTAAATAGGTTTGAATTTTCCTTGACGGATTATGTAAACATACTAATAGAGTGCTTCTTACTCATGTGAGTGTTGGAACTTGCCTTGGAGCTGTATTTGCTCAAGAAACGGTCTTTGTACATGTTTAATTCTTCAAGGCCATGGTGTTTTTTGCATTTACAGGCTGAGCTTTTATGGGTACTATGTCAGCAAGAACTGATGCATGCTAATGAAGTTGTTGAAGATATTGATTTCGGTTTCCCGGAAGAGAAATCCGGCAATAAAAATTATATATTTAGGAGGGCCAAAGTTGATAACTCTCTTCTGGATTGTCTAAGGAAGAAAGATCTTCTATTTCTTCTGAGTGAAGAAGAAGACCGTGTTCCTATAAACCGGTTTACGTTGTATCTAGATGTTATATATGCACGTCCCCGTAGGGATTTGATCCAGAGTGTCGGTGTGTCACCTGCCCCGTCTCCTGCTGCCATTTCACCTGCTACGAGCCGTGCTAATCCTCCATCGCCACCATTTTTCCCAGATTCAAGCTCGCAATTGACTTCTGATGAAGAATCTTTTTCGGGTGTACTATCAAATAAGGAAAAGAGGACTTATAAAACAGTTGTTAATGCTGTCATTGTGACTGCTGTAGCAACATTTATTGTTTCAGCACTGCTCTTTTTAAGCTATCGTAGGCTCTGTTCTGGACCAGGGGCAGGGCAGGGACGAAATGATGTCAAACCTCTTCTCAGCTTAAGCACTTCTGCTGGTACGTTACCAATTTTCTCATTATCTCACTTTGCAATTGCAATCCTTCATTCTAACATTTTATGTTTCCTTCTTTTTTTAATCTCAGCCTCTTCAAGGAAATCATTTACGCTAAATTCTCCAAGTAACAGAGAGAATCCTTCTAATGAGGCACTTGATACAAACTCAATTGATAATAATGCAAAGACGGGAGATTTCCACTTGCATTCAGGTTTGTTGGGTGACTCGAAAATCAGTGATCCGGTTGGAAGAACTTGTTCTGAAGCTAACATAAGATCAGTGGATAATGTTAAAGTTGCGAAATTGGACACATATGGATTGCTACCACTGAAGCCTCCACCTGGTCGGAGAATTTCATCAATACCAAATCTTGGTCCTGGAAAGACATCCCCGTATTCTTCCGCACCACCTGCTCCACCACCAGCATCCCCTCCTCCACCTCCCGTACCTCCGCCACTAAAATTGTCTTTTGGTGGAGGCCGTCCTCAAGCTCCTGCACCACCTTCTATACCTTTTGGTTCGAAGACGAACCCTCCTCCGCCACCTCCAGTCGGTGTTGTTATTCCACCAAAATCTCGCCCTCTTCCAGACATTGGATCAAGTAATCATGAAGCTGAAGCCCCTAAAGCCAAGCTAAAACCTTTCTTTTGGGATAAGGTGCTGACCAATCCAGACCATTCAATGGTTTGGCATCAGATCAAATCAGGATCATTCCAGTAAGGCTACTAAGGCCATAGCCTTTTTATATAATAATTCTAATCTCTCATAACGACGCCAATTTGACAGTGAATGTGTTTCTTAAACAGGTTCAACGAAGAGATGATAGAGACTCTATTTGGTTATGCTCCTGCCGGAAAAACCCAGAGTCCGCTAAAGGAGTCCTCATCCCAAGATCCTCCTTCGACCAACTATATTCAGATTATTGATCGTAAAAAGTCACAAAATTTATCGATTCTTCTGAAAGCTCTGAATGTAACTACTGAAGTAGTTTGTGATGCACTTCAAGAAGGTGAAACAGAATTAAAATCTTCTGTTATTTGGAAGCATAGTTTCTCCGTATCATCAATAGAGTGACATCGTAAATGTTTTTTTTTTTTCTTTTTGAATTTTCTCAGGAAATGAGCTTCCTTCTGAGTTAATTCAATCTTTATTAAAAATGGCCCCTACAACTGATGAAGAACTCAAGCTAAGGCTTTATAGTGGTGATCTTTCTCGTCTTGGCCCTGCAGAACGGTTCTTGAAGGTCATAGTTGACATACCATCTGTGTTTATGAGGCTGGAATCGTTACTTTTTATGTGCACCCTTCAAGAGGAGGAGAAGGTTCTGAAAGAATCCTTCTCAATATTAGAGGTACAATGCTGTTTCAGCTAATTGGTATCAATTAAATATCTCTGTGTTCATTTTTTTTTTTCTTTTCTTTTTTTTGAAGTCGTTTTGTTTGCACTGCAGGCTGCTTGCATGGAAGTCCGGGGAAGTAAGCTGTTTCTTAAACTGCTTGAGGCGGTTCTGAAGACAGGCAATCGGATGAATGATGGAACATATCGTGGTGGTGCACAAGCCTTCAAACTTGATACACTCTTGAAATTGTCAGATGTAAAAGGATTAGATGGAAAAACCACACTCTTACACTTCGTAGTCCAGGAGATTGTTCGCTCTGAAGGTGTACGAGCAGCCCGAGAGAAGAACCCGAGCATGTCCAGCATCGACTCTGATAATCTTTCTGAGGATACAGAAGATTTTTGCCAAAGTATTGGAATGCAGGTGGTGTCTGGTTTAGGTGATGAGCTGGAAAATGTAAAAAGGGCTGCAGTTCTCGATCTTAATACCTTAACTGGAACAGTTTCAAAGCTTGCAGAAGCACTCGTAAAAGCTCGGGACATCTTAAATTCAGAAATGAAAAACACAGACGAAGAAAACGGATTTTATCAAACACTAAGAAGCTTTGTCCAGAATGCAGAGGTTGATATCAGGTGGTTGCTTGAAGAAGAAAAGAGGATAATGGCTCTAGTGAAGAGCACTGGCGATTATTTCCATGGAAGCTCTGCAAAGGACGAGGGATTACGAATATTCGTTATTGTCAGGGATTTTTTGGTAATCTTAGAACGAGTAAGTAGAGAGTTGGAAAATTCCCCAAAAAAACTTACTAGGTGTCCGATAAAGCACGATATGAAGGCAGTACATCCAGAGGCACATCAGTCTGTTTCCCTTGATACGAGGGAACGAATATGTACACTTATCAAGAATAGGCGGATAGATGATTCAAGTTCAGATGACGACAATCTGTGACACATACATTTAGATGTGTAGATTTAGTTAGCAACTGTTTTAATATTTTGGTGCTTAGTTTTCTAGTCTTTTTGTAGTTCTTCACACAGATTCTAAATAAAGCCAAATTTCTAACTGGGATATTACATTTGCATTTAATTTTGACGAAATGTTAAACACACCACACTGAGGACTCTTAAATGCATCACATCAAACTTGCTGAAGAAAGCACAACTATGTTGTTAAGCGCGATTCTAAGGATCATTAAATGCACCATCCCTAACCCTAACTTACTGAAGCACTACTACCACATCACACACATTCATCAGAAGCACTACACACAGGTTCAATCTAAATGGTCATCAATCCATGGAGGTTCGAGTGCAATCCCAAAGTATATGCAATCTATACACTACATTTACAGGGTGAGGAAACAAAAAATGTCAATTTTACACTTATTACATAGCACTCTGATTCCAAAGTGGTAAGAGCAGAAAAATCCCAAAAGGATTATTTGCCTAACAAAGATTTGACATTTAATGCTACCCATGAAAACCAAACACACCTTCAATTGTAGAATAGCTCATACACAAAAGGGTAGGGTGTAAACTATATAACTTCTAACAAAACATGAGATATGTCCAATAAATAAACAAACAGAACAAGGCATGAAGAAAAAAGACAAAAGATGAATCAAAAATATCATTTCATTGATTACCAAACCATTAATACAGATATTCTATCAAGATCCTAAACTATATATAAAACCACTAAAGTAAAAAAACAAAACAAAAAAGATAAAGAGGCCAAAAGAAGAACAAGATTACAACATTACAGTCTCTTACACTCCATTAAAGAAGGCATAGAAACTTGCTTCAATTCCAAACAACACTTTGTCATAGAGTTATGCATGACTTCATAGTCTTCATATGTTCGTTAGGCTTTCATTCCAATGTTCTACTCTTCATCAGTAGGCTTGGAGGTTCCAGCCTTCTTGGGAAGTAAGAGGTTGTGAATGTTGGGCATAACTCCACCATTGGCAATGGTCACATCCCCAAGCAGCTTGCTCAGCTCCTCATCGTTTCTTACAGCCAATTGGATATGCCTTGGTACAATTCTAGTCTTCTTGTTGTCTCTTGCTGCATTTCCAGCAAGCTCTAACACCTGTCACAATATTCAATCAAAATTAAAGAAACTTGGAAAAAGGGAGGAACTTTAAACCAGATCTACACAAAATCAAGGAAATTAGAGAAGGATTTACACATGAATTTAGCTAATTCACAGTAATAAATGCTCAATAGAGGAAAAAATAAATAGGAACACGTAAAATTTGGACTTTAAATGGACAATTAATCAAATACTAGTAATTTTAACAAATACTTAATGATGAACAGTAAATAACCCAAAGATTCGAAACCCTAAATCTGGAAACCATCGAAAACTTGTGCTTTTTCAAAAATCAATACCAAAAAAGAAAACAAAGTATCACCTCAGCAGCAAGATACTCAAGGACAGCGGCGAGATAAACAGGAGCGCCGGCACCAACACGTTCAGCGTACTTTCCGGCCTTGAGGAAACGAGCAATACGGCCGACGGGAAACTGCAGACCGGCCTTGCTACTCCGGGACTGAGACTTCTTAGCAGCAGCGGAGGAACCAAGAGTTTTACCACGACCCGCCATCGATTGGTTATCTTCAATCTAAGGAAACGATTATCTTATCGAGAGCTTTCTGAAGATCTGAGTTCTACAAGGTAAAGAGAAACAACAGAGACTGTTCTAATTAAAGCGCGGTTTTGTGGTTTATATAGTGGTGGGAATTGCGCCTTGACCAATGGATAGCGAGGACGCGGATTGAGGTTTTGTACTGTTGGATTAAAACAACATTCAACGGTGAGATTATGTATGTACAAACCGTTTTCGACAAGTTTTTGTTGGTTATCACACTTGTTGTTTTATTGATACTGAGGCGCAGAAGCAGTAGAATCCTACCAAACTCATCATTATTTGATTCGGTTTGAAATTATTCGAATATAGGGTTAATTTCAATTTCAAAATTTTCGACTTTAAAATATTAGGAGTTAGGCTCAAATTCAAAAAATTTTAATGGGAAATTATTCGGTCCGATTCGAACAAATGTTCAAATAATTCGAACATGTTAAATCGGTGCAGACATGTTTATATATATATATATATATATATATATATATATATATATATATATATATATATATATAAATTTTTGTGAAAGGAATAAATAAAAAATCTAGTTCAAAATATTAAATGCCCCAAAATATAATATGTTCAAAATATAACATGTTTACATGTCCAAAATATTAATCCAAAATATTACATTACATATGTATAAAAAGCGTCAAAATGAATTCAAATATATTAAGCGCTTAATCGAGTAGAATATTATTTTTAGGGAATATTATTTTATTCAACAATAGTATATTTTTAGAGAATTTATTTTTAGGGAATATTATTATATTATATTGAACCGAATATAATATAATATATTAGCGCTTAATCGAAATAGAATATTATCGAACATGTTTGGTTTTCGAGCGAATACCTATTTTTAAAGCTTGATTTGACGTTTGATGATACGAATCAAGCCCCGAATCGAACATTTTCGAGCCGAATACACCAAATCGAATCAAATATTAGGGTTCACTTACAGCCCTAATTGATACAATACCAATGAGAGATTTTATGGTACAACGGTTGTAGGAAGGTTATACCAAGTGGCATACATTAGAGCCTCTCATTTTTATTCTCTTTCACATAATACACTTTTATCGTGTATGAGAGGTTAGAAATGAATGGTTGTAATGTATGTCACTTGGTACAATCTTGCTACAACGGTTGTATTATAAAATTTGTCATATTGAATACATTTCCGGACACCACATCAACACTTGATTTCTTAAAAATCGAATAGAAGATGAACATTCAACTCGATTTTACATGTGTCTACCTGATGTGCATTTTTTATTTTTTAAAGTTGAACCTAACCCGAAATTTGTCATGATAGGCTTATCTAATAGCTTGTTTATTATTATTGTTATTGAAAGATAAGTTTTTCTTTTAATCTCACGTGGTATTACTTCTGGTCTTTAAATAATATTCAATTTAATATGCAAAATGGTTTCTACTTGCATATTAGTCAATTTAAAATGTGATAAAACATTTACTGTATTATATTTTTCTTTCTTACTATCCTGTATTCATTTAGAAACTTTTCAAACTTGTCTTACATCTTTTTTTTTTCTTTGAGGAAACTTGTCTTACATCAAGGGTTTCTATTGACACACTCATTTTTATTACCGGCACTCTAATACTCCTGGCACCACAAAAAACTACTCTGGCACCACGGTTGTTTTTAATGAACGATACGTCAGTGGCACTGTTGTTGCTATTGAAAACCAACGTCAGGTGTTCAAAAACGAAAATCAGTGACACCGACATTTACGTTATAAAAGTGTTACAACTTAGAAACAACAGTGCCACTGACTTTCGTTTTTGAATGTCACTGACATTGGTTTTCAATAGCAACAACAGCGTCACTGACGTTTTATTTATCAGAAAAAATAATCAAAAATGAGTGTCAATAGTAAAAAAGAGTGTTCCAATAGAACCACCTACATTAATTCTATTCAAAGCATAAATTAGACTTTATTGTTTAAAATTAGACATACATATCTATTTCCTTAATATATGTGAAAAACTCAAGGACTATTATTTAGTGACCGGGATGGTAGTATTATATATGCAAAACAATTTTATGGCATGTTTGTTACGCAGGAATGAAATGGAATGAAATAAAATAATATAATGGAATGGAATAAATTCATTCAATTACTGTGTTTGAGATGTGAAAGAATGTAATAAAATGTATGATATGGTGGAAGTGGTGGGGGGGTGAGGTAGCCCTACCCCACACCCCACTGCACCCTACATCTCTACTCACCATACTTTACCTACCACCCCACCCCTACCTACTCTACCCATCACCTACCTACCCTACCCTACTCACCCCACCATACCTACTCCACCATCACCATATCCTACCCTACGCATTCTACATACCTTACCCCACCACCTACTCTACTCCACCATACCCTATCCTACCCTACCCACTCCTACTCTACATATCCTACCCACCACCACACCCTACCCTACCCTACCCACCCCTACTCTACATATCCTACCCACCACCACACCCTACCTTACTGATACACCAGAAATTGCCCCGCTCCTATTATAATATTTTATCTTCCCAGCGAGATCAGTCAACGGCCGGTCAAGTATGTCACCGCCTCGCCATCGATTAAACCAGTGATTATCGAGCCCCTCCGCGACATGTATCTGCGTAGCGGACCCCAAACCAGGGGGCCCGCCCAACGAGTTTATCAGTGACCTCGCTTTATTTCGGCGAGCTTATCTATTGTGAAGATCACCGGGCTCGGCCTCTCGACCTCGATTAAATCGACCTCGGCCTCTTGACCTCGATTAAATACCTGCGCTCGAGGCATCGATCATCCGCTAAGCCTCGTATCCGAGCCCATTATCTTAGCCACGTGTCTTATCTACTCGTTTGGCCTTAACCGTAAATACACACTAAGCCCTAAATGGGCTCATACCTATAAATAGGAGGTCTCCCTCCACCATAACTCTCGGAAGATACCTAATACAACACTTGGCTCCACACTAAATGAACCAACTCTTCCAATACGGAGAACTACGCGTGGCTTGATCCCTCTCTACAGGGTACGTAGGCAGCCTCCACGGCTCAGCTCACAACCACCCCAAACACCATCCATTTGGCCGGAGAGCCACCACTGTACACCGAGAAATGATATCCTTCCGTTTGATAACATTGATGTACCATTTTTGGCATCGTCAATGCTGCGTTCGTCATTGGGTACCGGACGTCACTAGCGGAGTCAAGGTTTCTTGTTCTCTGCTACACCACCGAACCATCGGCTCCTCCAACTACCTCGCCTTCCGTTAAACGGCTCTCCTCCGCCGGAGATTGCGCCTCTTCATCTCCGTCCTCTCATCACACTACTCCACCATCGAATTTTGCGGCACCACCGCTGCTTTCGCAATCCCAATCGAGAAAGTGAGATATTCACGGGCCTTTCTCACGCTTCTTCTCCGGCCAATGCATGTTCACTTTGGAGATGAAGGTTCGATCAAAGACTCCGCGATGAAGCTATGGCCCAGACCCATCTACTCCCCCGCCACTTCGACGGTCAAGCTGGTGCAAGAGTTCTTCAGGCTTTACTCGACCCGTTAAATTACATATTGGAATTACTTGGGTCAAGCCAAACCTCTTTGGTGCGAAACGAGCCGAGACAAGGGGGCCTCGCATTGGATTTTCTGGATTTTATGGTTTTCTTATCGGGCTCGGCGGAACAACTCGCCTCGCGACCTTTCTGGAACCGCGGGCTAAATCGCCCCCTGCGGTGTTCTAGAGACGGCCCTTATAGGCCCATCTTTACATAAAACTCGGCGCCCACGATGCACGGCCTCGCTATATTTTTTTACCGCGGCCTCTATCGGCTGGTTATGTTATTTTCGGATCGGCCTCGATCGGCCTCGACATCTTCGGCCCCGATTTGGCCTCGATATTATCGGCCCTCGATCGGCCTCGACTTAGCTTTGGCTTTTGTTCGTCCTCGACATCAACGGCCTCGTTTAGCCTCGCCATAGCTTCGGCCTCCGAAGGCCTCGACTTAGCTTTGGCCTCGATCGATCTGACACCTCGCCACTCAGCCTTGAGAGGTTCTACATGTCATAGCTACTACACAAAAAAAAAAAAGAGGAGTAGGGTGTACCCCTGCCTTAGTACTTGTGTTTTAATTGGGAAAATTAAAACTTTTCCGAAGATCAAATGAAATTGTTTTTACAAAGTTTGGAATCGAGGAGTATATGTGTACATACTCTTTCGGTGCTTGCATTTTTATTGCGAAAATAGATGCAGACTTGTTGAATAGTCTAGCGCCACGACCTCAATCATTTAGAGTCCGCCTCGACGGTTCATTGCACCGCCAACTACATGGAACACCGCCTCCTCGTTAACCATTGGGGTGCGCTTTCAACGGTTCGATGCATCGCTCCAGTAGTTTTCTTCGGCCATGGATATACTCTCATATCGAGTCTTGCCGAAAAGGGTAATCGAATGATACCGCACCGATTTTGCTTCACCACCAGCAGCTTTTTACAGTCGATAGACTTCTAGTATTCTTCGAGAATCATCGCGGATCGACCGTCATTGACTTCAGTTTCTGCGACCGTCAGCGACAATTCACTTTTGCGACCTCAACAACAACTCGCGTTTGCAATCTCAATGACTTCCTCGATAAAGATACATTTCTCAAAGGTCCTCGGCGCTTCGTTAACGCGCACGCGTCTCGACTTTCGAAGCGGCGAAGCCCCGAGAGTTTTGGAGTCGCTCGATATTTGCGCGGAAAACGAAAAGTTTCAGGAATCGACACGACGCTTTGAAATTCGAAATTTGCGCTACAAACGAAGTGTCATCATTACCAGCCGTCACGACCTATCGACGAAGCGTCACCTTGTCAGACTGAAAGGACGCCACATTTTATGAGACGCAGCGTTCTGCAGCCCATTTATATCTCTCACGTGGCATACCACCTATAGCAGCTCGTCAAGATGATTTTGAGCTCGCGCCAAAGCAAATGACTTCGCCATCTCGCTGTGATCGTAGAAAATGATAAATCCCGGAATGACACATGTCGACTTCGGTCAGACCAACGAGCACGGACGATTCACATCGCAAGCTCTCAAGCCGCGATCGCGAGTGACGAAACGACTCCCGCGCGCATATCTGGATCGCTACATCTGTGTACACTGCCGACTTCGGTCGAGACCAACGAGCACGGGCGATTCACATCGCAAGCTCTCAAGCCGCGATCGCGATGACGAAACGACTCAGCCTCGCGGCATATCTGGATCGCTTATCTTTGTGCACTGCATCGACTTCGGTCGAGACCAACGAGCACGGACGATTCACATCGCAAGCTCTCTCAAGCCGCGATTGCGGCGACGAAACGCCTCGCGCGGCATATCTGGATCGCTTACATCTTTGTGCACCTCAAGCGCGCGATCGATCGAATGCGACTTTGCGGCATATCGGCGTTCTATACTGTGCATTTCAAACCGCTTACTACTAGCGTATATCGAGAACGGCTCCTTATAGCACATCTCTTATAAGCCCGATCTATGTCGGCATTATTATTTCGGAACTCGCCATTCGGCGAGCCTTCTCTTATAAGCCCGATCTATCTCGGCATTATTATTTCGGAGTTCGCCATTCGGCGAACATCTCTTATAAGTCCGATCTATCTCGGCATTATTATTTTGGAACTCGCCATGGGGCGAGCCTTCTCTTATAAGCCCGATCTATCTCGGCATTATTATTTTGGAACTCGCCATTCGGCGAGCCTTCTCTTATAAGTCCGATCTATCTCGGCATTATTATTTTGGAACTCGCCATTCGGCGAGCCTTCTCTTATAAGTCCGATCTATCTCGGCATGATTATTTTGGAACTCGCCATTCGGCGAGCCTTCTCTTTTAAGCCCGATCTATCTCGGCATCATTATTTTGGAACTCGCCATGGGGCGAGCCTTCTCTTATAAGTCCGATCTATCTCGGCATTATTATTTGGGAACTCGCCATTCGGCGAGCCTTCTCTTATAAGTCCGATCTATCTCGGCATTATTATTTCGGAACTCGCCATTCGGCGAGCCTTCTCTTATAAGCCCGATCTATCTCGGCATTATTATTTCGGAGTTCGCCATTCGGCGAACATCTCTTATAAGTCCGATCTATCTCGGCATTATTATTTCGGAGTTCGCCATTCGGCGAACATCTCTTATAAGTCCGATCTATCTCGGCATTATTATTTTGGAACTCGCCATTCGGCGAGCCTTCTCTTATAAGCCCGATCTATCTCGGCATTATTATTTCGGAACTCGCCATTCGGCGAGCCTTCTCTTATAAGCCCGATCTATCTCGGCATTATTATTTCGGAGTTCGCCATTCGGCGAACATCTCTTATAAGTCCGATCTATCTCGGCATTATTATTTTGGAACTCGCCATGGGGCGAGCCTTCTCTGATAAGCCCGATCTATCTCGGCATTATTATTTTGGAACTCGCCATTCGGCGAGCCTTCTCTTATAAGTCCGATCTATCTCGGCATGATTATTTTGGAACTCGCCATTCGGCGAGCCTTCTCTTTTAAGCCCGATCTATCTCGGCATCATTATTTTGGAACTCGCCATGGGGCGAGCCTTCTCTTATAAGCCCGATCTATCTCGGCACTATTATTTTGGAACTCGCCATTCGGCGAGCCTTCTCTTATAAGTCCGATCTATCTCGGCATTATTATTTTGGAACTCGCCATTCGGCGAGCCTTCTCTTATAAGTCCGATCTATCTCGGCATGATTATTTTGGAACTCGCCATTCGGCGAGCCATCTCTTATAAGCCCGATCTATCTCGGCATTATTATTTTGGAACTCGCCATTCGGCGAGCCTTCTCTTATAAGTCCGATCTATCTCGGCATTATTATTTTGGAACTCGCCATTCGGCGAGCCTTCTCCTATAAGTCCGATCCATCTCGGCATTATTATTGTGGAACTCGCCAATCAGTGGGCACTTCTTGCAAACCCGACTTGATCGACATTGCATTGCATGGGGGCCTTTACATGCGAAAGTCAATGCATTATATTATTATATGGCCTACTCTTACAACAACAAGCGAAGAGGAAAGATGACGCGCGCGACAGGTCAACTCACAGGACAATTTCCTTGCATATAATCCAGAATTATTTGCTCTATCCCTTTCGCTTCAAGAGAATCGCTCAAGGCACAGAGCAGGGGGCCTTTGATACACCAGAAATTGCCCCGCTCTATTATAATATTTTATCTTCCCAGAGATCGATCAACGGCCGGTCAAGTATGTCACCGCCTCGCCATCGATTAAACCAGTGATTATCGAGCCCCTCCGCGACATGTATCTGCGAAGCGGACCCCAAACCAGGGGGCCCGCCCAACGAGTTTATCAGTGACCTCGCCTATTTCGGCGAGCTTATCTATTGTGAAGATCACCGGGCTCGGCCTCTCGACCTCGATTAAATCCGACCTCGGCCTCTTGACCTCGATTCGTCTACCTCGGCTCGAGGCATCGATCATCCGCTAAGCCTCGTATCCGAGCCCATTATCTTAGCCACGTGTCTTATCTACTCGTTTGGCCTTAACCGTAAATACACACTAAGCCCTAAATGGGCTCATACCTATAAATAGGAGGTCTCCCTCCACCATAACTCTCGGAAGATACCTAATACAACACTTGGCTCCACACTAAATGAACCAACTCTTCCAATACGGAGAACTACGCGTGGCTTGATCCTCTCTACGAGTGCGTGGCGACCTCCACGGCTCGACTCACAACCACCCCAAACACCATCCATTTGGCCGGAGAGCCACCACTGTACACCGAGAAATGATATCCTTCCGTTTGATAACATTGATGTACCATTTTTGGCATCGTCACTTACCTTACCCACCACCATACCCTACTCAACCTTACCTACCATATTACCCTACCCTACCTTACATACCACACTACCCACCACCCACCACCCACCACCCTACCCTACCCATCACACCCTCTCTACCTTATCTTACCTTACCTACCTTATCCCCACCACCTACTCTACCCTACCCTACTTACCCTACCTCATCACCTACCCTAACCTACCCTACCACCCACCCACCCTTACTCCATCACCCACGTGTTTTGTCGATTTTTCATTTTATTACATCGCATTCCATCCATTTTTGGAAGGAAATAAAATAGACATTTTTCACACTTTATTTTTAGTATTTGTTATTATATGAAACATATGAGCATTGATTATACCTAATAGTAACTTTTTAAAATATTTTCACCCTTAAAAAAAGTTGTCTCATTCTCGCAAACATATGAAGACGTCATTTTTTATGTCAACAACTAAAATGCGTCTGAATTGCTGAAATCGAATGAAACTATAGAATGTAATGTAATGGGCGTGATTACATTCCTACGTCTGGCATGATGAGTGATGGTGATGACGAGTGTGGCGGGTGATATGAGGTGCGCGTAGGTGGTGGTGTTGGGGTGGGGTGTGCAGTAGTGGGTGACGATTGATGGTGTGGGTTGTGCGATAAGGGATAAGGGTGTAAACAATTTGAGTTGCTTAACGTTTGGCTAGTGAAATGCTTGATCTTATATGATTTAACCGAACTCGAACAGTTTACTCGGTCCGGTTGTGATTCCTGATACCGAGGGCCTCTCAAGGAGGGGGAGGGGGAAACCAAAAAAGATGTAACGTAGCAAGCAGTATAGCAGTATATATATTGTTAGAGCAATTTTTTGTACAAATTAGTTCTAGTATATTAGCAGCATATATAACCGTTTTGACAATATATACTAATTAAAGGGGGGGGGGAGGGGGGGTGTTTTGCTATTTGTTGCTCTCCAGTGGTTTTATGGTGGTCCAGGATCTCCATATCACACTTGTCCACCAATGAAAATCATTATAAGAAGGGTAAAAATGTAAATTAATGGCACATTTATATTTTACCGTGGTGGGTCATGTGTGTTTTTTGTTCTTTCCTATCGATCCCTGATCATAAGTCATACTTCTTGGTCCGGGCCATAATAATAAAATTTCCGGTTGCTCTCAATCAAGTACATTAGCATCACTGCTTGCTGCTGTCACACACTCACACTCACACTCACACTCACACTCACGACAGCAGCAGCAGCCAAAGATAAAGATATTATACTTTTTACTTGATCTTCATAACAGACTTCTTCTCCTACTTCATAACATACAAAGCTCTTTCGATCACCTAAAGCATTAATTATATATTATTAAGACTTAATTTGTCAAGTTAGTTTTGATGTAGAAATCCACATTCAATGCATTTGACAACACTGTCACCTATAATATCTTGGACCCCATATATATACTTGAATCCCAAGTCTTTCAACCTTTTTGAAGAAATCTCAACAGGCGGCACCGATTCGTGTTCTTCCCCTACGATCCTGACAAGTAAAATTTTGATCAACTTCTTCAAGCACGTCAATGAGAAAACTAAACCGCACTAGTTGTAGCTAGATACGTACTGTAAAAAAACAACAAAATAAATCTGTAATACGAAGATCCAAATCATTTGAAAGAAAAAAAAAGCATATGCAGCAAAAACTTCAGATTGGGTTAAGGGTTTCCTGAAAGGTTTGAATCTCTGAAATACTGATTTACAAGTATTTACAGTATCTGCTGCAAAGTACAAGTGTATGAACGATGGGAAGAAAGAAAGAACCTTTGCAGAGTAGAAGTAGTATAAGGATAATGTTCCAAGAGGCAAGAAACAAGCTGAGACATTCCACAACTTTTTGCACTGCAGATATATCGACCGTTTGCTGCTGGATGCTCCATCAAAAATACGTGGGCGTTACATATGTCTTCGATGTGCACCATTGCAATCGATCCCATTCTTGAATTCACACTTGCCAGTATCGAGGACAACAGAGGATCGCCTGATTATATTATATGAGGATCAATCAATTTTATATCCAAGTAGTAATATGAGAGAAGTGCAAGTGCTTGCTGCATGATTTTTATATTTAAAGACTGGAACAAAGAAAATGAAGTTAACTGCATGGGAGTAGGTTGATAATAATGTAGATACTGTTGTTGTAGGTAATTAGCTAGGTAAATCTGACAATATGTATCACAAGTTCCACTCAAATCTAGCTGTAAAATGCTGAATATATTCATTCTCGAGCAAGGATCCTCTCTCTCTCTCTCTCTCTCTCTCAAGTAGAGTTGTTTAAAATACACAATCTCTATCCAAATTATGCCAACGTAGAGATTCTGATACATTTCACTTTGTATAGAGATTCTATAAAGTAGAAAATTCTGTAAAAATGGAGAAAAAAAATTAATGTTTGCGTCTATAAAATAGAAAACACAGTAGCTAGACTCAGATGGTACGTAGTAGTAGTGCGAGAATGCAGGTCAATGGTTAGAGTGCCCGTGTAAGTAAGTTTAACCTGTCAACGGCGACAAGAGTAGTCGAATACTTGCAGGAACGGTACTAGTCAGGAATGGTCCCCCAACAGTAGTAGTCACCACTGACACCATATCCATTTCATTTTCCTTACAAAACTCGAAAGCAGCCTGCTCCGTCAGAAGCTTCGAAAGTACATAAACCTAGCCAGCCAAGAAATAGAAAACAATTTACTTAATTAATCACTTTCCGCAATGCATATATGTTTCATCAACAAAAGATTATTACGTAGTAGTACGTACCCAACCGCTTGATTTATTTTTCCAGACTTGACCGACGGAAACATTGCTTGTTTCATCAACAAAAGATTTCCAAATCCCTAATAAGCTGTCTCTTGCTGTCAACGTACTTATTGATGATGTAAAAACAACCCTTTTGATGGAGCCTGACCTCAACCAACATCTCATCACATTTAAGGTTCCTTCAATCGCAGGTTCGATGACTTTTGTTTGTACGTAACTGTCTATATTCAAAACAAAACAAAACAAAACAAAACAAAACAATAAACACGAGATTTAGGATAGGATAAAACAACAACAATCACCCCTGCTATATGAATTATCACCGGCCAGCCATCTCGATCTACGGCTAGTTTAAACTAGTATAATAATTAATATACAACACGAAAGTGTGTTAATTATTATATACCAACATTATTGTCTTCCACAGATACTTGTAATTCCATTGAAGCTGCAACATGGAAGAGGCCGTGACAACCTCTCATCGCCTCATCAAAACTACCTTCTTCTTGAAGATCTGCTTCGAAGAGTTTAAGCCGATCCCTGGCGCCTTCCCATTTTTGCAGCAGATACAATGATTTCTCTGAAATGCATATATGGTACACGTCAAGAGAGTAAAATGTTTGAATTTGAGCTACACCCAGCTAGCCTCTTAACTCTTAACTCTTAAATGTTGTGTTTATAACTAGCTAGGCCCGGGGGAGGGAGGCCTAACATTAATCGAAACAATATATACAAAGTGAACATGCAATAAAGAGATTTGAAATTCAAGAGACATGATCATATATACTCTGGCCGGTGTCATATTGAATTAATTAACATATGTCTCAAAAGTTTAATTAATCTGATTCAATTAATAGGGGTACTACAATGATATTCAACCTAGCTAGCTATCAAAATAAAAAAATAAAAAGAAAGTGGATTATAAACTTTTGACTTGTAGAATGAATGTCGAACAGAACAGAACAGAACAGAACAGAACATAAAGCCCGGCCGGCCGGTATTGAAACTATAGATGTTGTGTGATGTCAGCAAAACACTATACAGTCTATACATATATATGATGAGGAATGGATAAATAAGTAGGGAGGGAGCTGGGGGATACAAACCAGCAGCAAGATGGCGGACGGTGGCATGGACAATGAATCCTCTGAGCAAAAGGGAATTAACAAGCCAGGATCCTATGTATCCTGTTGCCCCTGTCACACAGTATTTATATTTAGCACTAGTACTGCTAATCGCCCCTCCTCCTTCCTCTTCTTGTTTCCCCCCACCATCCTTTTCCTTTTCCTTTTCCTTTTCTTTGCATCCTACTACTGATGCTTTTTCTTCCATTGATATGTATATATGTTAGTTGACCGAATGATCGATGATCGATGATCGATGATTATGAAGTTGGCCAATCTTTCTTTTTCTGTTTACTACTAGTATTTTAAATAGTTGCCGTACGTACAATTATTCAAAGAAATGGACACAACATTCAATAATGTTCCCATCATCAAGCTCATTATTACTCCCTCCGTTCCACAATAACTGAGGCAGCTTGTTCCATATTATGTGAGGCAGTTCAATTTCCAAAGCAATATTTATTGTGTTTTTACCCTTATTTATTGCGGTAGTAGATATAAAAAAGAAGGTCACATTAATTATATCCAAAGACATTCTAGTCATTTCATTGTAAAAGTTAATGCATTAACTCACATTCTTAATATCGTGATTTTGGCAACGGTCACAGATAAATTGGAATAGGAGGGAGTATTTATTTAGGGTGGTTTATAATTTTGTCTCCTCAGTAATGCAGCCCCAAATGTAAGGACGGTTGGATCCTTGTCGTCTACCTTCATTTAACCTTACCAACTTTTTTTTTTCCCAAGACAAGTGCCTCAATAATCGACAGATTTCCGCTCAAATAAATAAATAAATAAATAATCGACGACTAATGATTAATTTGTAGCAAAATTCTAGTATCAAATGGCATACTCCCTCCGTTTTTTTATTTGATTACTAGTAGAATTTTGTAACGGATAGGTTTTCATTCTTAAACCACCACACTTGAACGACAAGTGTGAATTATGTAGGCACAAATGCTTTATTCTGTATGTATTTAGATGTAGTATGCTTTTTGAATAATCAAATGTATGCATTCCTACCCCTAGCTATACCGCTATGTGGGTTTAATTAATACCAATACAGCTGAAACCTTTTTTCAGTTTCAAATACCATCACAAACACATGTACAATTAATTATTATATAACATTGAATTGGGGTAATGCTAGTGAGTAGTGACCAAGAGACGACCGACCATTCAGTCATCGATTGACATAACTTGATATGATTTTACACTACCATTGATCATCATCACTCTATATCATGGGTCTTGCACAATGATTAATGATGTAAAATCATATTGTATCACTCGTGGTAACTGAATGGTTGTATCACTTGTTAGGGCTGAATATGTCTATCGTTACTCAATTAAAACCAAGAGGAGGAGGCTTTAGTGGAATCCTAAATCCTAAACGCACAGCTCAGCAGAAGTTCGAAATCCTACTCATCTAAGAATATACAAATAAAATAAACATTAAAAATAAATTTCAAAGCTAAAACACAATAAAAAGAAAATGCGACTATAGTGGCACTAAACCGGCCTGCAATTATGACATTACAATAACAATCGGTTTTTTCACTGTCAATTCAAGATCTGAGAATCGACTTTTCACCCATCGTTCACGGGAAATTCGACTCTCATTTCTTGAATCGACAATGAAAAAATCGATCGTTATCAGTGTGGTGTCACGGTAAAAACAGTATGGTGCCATTAGGACGCCCTAAAAAGAAAGCCACCTAGCAATCAGTGGAATTAATTAATGTTATTACGTTAGGCTTCACAAAATTCAGTGTTGTTGATGTCCAAAGATCCTGTTTGTCTGTGACCTGGAATAGGACTCTTACTGCTTAAATGAACCAAGTCAATCACACCATTGTTGCTGTCCAAAGATTCTGTTTGCCTATGATGACCAAAAATAGGACTCCGGGTATTGCTTAATCGATCAACGTCACTCGCGTTCTCTGGCGTGGCAGACAAAGACTTCACGTGGCTTCTCATTTTTAGAATCCTAGACAGAACCTGAACCACATCCCTCATGCCAGGCCGTTTCCTAGGTACACGATTTACGCATTTGTAGGCAAGTGCTGCTACATTGTTCACTTCTTGCATATCGAATTTTCCATCTAGACGCGAATCGACTATCTCTTCCCATCCCACTTTTCCATCACTGTTCATAGCAGCCTATCAAATAAAAATGTAAGCAATGAAATGAATGCTTGGCCGTGGCGTATATAGATCATGCAGTAGATAGGAAGGTTACCAAATCAACGTAATCCATAAGCCCCTGAAGGGGACTTCTTCCTGTGATCAGTTCGAACAATAATACACCGTAGCTGTAAACATCACTTTTCTTGGTAAAGGTCCTTGTTGATATATATTCAGGGTCAAGATATCCAAAAGTCCCACGAATATTTGACACGTTCTTGTTAACCATTTCCTCCCTTGAAAGTCCAAAATCGGCTACCTACTAGGAATCACGCACAAGATGCAATGAGCAAAAACATGTGCCAAGAAGACGTTTAACTGGCTACATAACATGACTGCATAATATTCTGCGTGTGGTGTCAGAAAAGTCTCATAAAGGCGGACCTCAATGTTTTATTGTGAATTTCTAAGACATGAAAAGGAGATTAAAATTAGGAGGACACACCCTGGCTCTCATTGACTGATCCAACAGTATATTCGATGATTTGATGTCACGATGTATCACTGGAGGAACTGCCTGAATATTGTTCAAAAGAATACAGAAAGAAAAAAAAAAGACAGTGAGTATGCCATAGAATAAGTTATATATACACCACGCATTTGCACAAGAGAGCATAAATGAAAAGGAAAGACTTACTCCATCATGAAGATACTCCAAACCCCTGGCAACATCCAGAGCAATCTGAACCCTCAAATCCCAGTTCAATGATTCTTCCTTTTCACCTAGAAACCAAATTGAAATTAAAAGTTCTGTCAGTTCAGCTATGACAGACAGAAAGATGCTACATAACTTGACATCAGATAGTTCAACAAGGACTAAGTTATGCAACTAGAAAATCTTCACTGTACTTCGAGAAAGATGGTCTAATGGGATTTAGTTAGCTAGCCATTAAAATTGTATGCAAGAAACCCCGTCGCACAAGGAATAAAGTGCATAAATAGTTGCCTTTATAACAAATTTAATCCAAAAGTTAAATTTGCAGGAGCATTAGTGCTGCAAATGCTGTGGAATACGGCGGGGCAAGAACATAAGAGGGTAACAGCATGTGGCCTTTTACATCCGTAATTTCAGACCAATTGCATACTTTCACTTCAATCCAAAGTTATGGAATCACTGTTGTCAACAGGATGCAAATAAAGACATTAGCTTTGGCAGTCTTCTGTAGTTGCAAGATTCAAGGTTAAAATTAAAGAATCTGACATGGTTGCCAAAGCTTATGGACTAGAGTCCAGGTCGAACAACTATTAGCATTATCGAGTTTTTTCAAATCTCATGGAGTTCTTTACTTGCCAAAGTAACTAACATTGGCTAGCAAGAAGATGCAATCATGCAACACAAGTGGTTGTTGATCAGCCAACAACATTAAAATAAAGTGTTTTAGAACCATAGCTACATAGAAATAGTTTAGTCAAACTGATGTTTCTCTTCCAGGCATAAGCAAATGAATCATGTATGTGTAAGCACTCATGAGGAAATAAGGCAGAGATGCAAGAAAGTTGTCACAACTTACTATTCAAATGAGAAGCCAAACTGCCGCTGCTCATATAGAAATAAATTAGCATATGATTGCCCTTCTCTGCACAATATCCCACCAAATTCACAAGGTTCCTGTGATGTAACCTTCCAAGTAATGTAACCTGAAATAAGGGATTTATCATACAAAATTACTCGAGTACGCCCTTTTTGATTATTGAAGCAAACAAGAATATCTTGAAATACCAACTGGTTGGGAGATTAAAATGTGTTCTCCCCTTTTAATAACTATAGATGATTTGCTGACACTTGACAACCACATCCTACTTGTTGACTCTGACTGATCTTCAGAACTCGATTTAGCGTTTGCAGTTGTACGCATTCAAAACTTAGAATAATTTGTCGCTAAACATAAACCAAGACATTGGACTAAAACAAGAATTTTTTTAAGTCCATTGCTATTCATTTCTCATAAATCTACACAACCTAAACGCTAAACCAAGTGTTAAATTTTCAGACATAACTTTTACTTAAACACTGTGAAGCTTCCCAGGTGATGCATAGTGGTGGGTGAATTTTCCAAAGTCATCACACGTGCTATGACCTTCTGGCAGTTATTAAGCACATTAATGCATCAGCAGCCCAATATAACTTTTAAAGCTAATGATCTAATTATATTGACAACCGTTTTCAACTCACCTCGGTTTGAAATTCTTTCTCCCCTTGCTTAGAATCAAGTGCAAGCACTTTAACGGCAACAATTTCACCAGTTAACATTTGCGCTTTGTAAACAGGACCAAAAGCCCCTTGGCCAATCAGTGTGGTAAAATTACACGTTGCTTTCTGCAGATCCCTGATTTTCATGTCATAAAGTACAGATCAAAACACCGAATTACTACATCAAACATAAATATACAAAATCCTCTACTTTTGGAGATGCACAACCGACATTTCTGGTGTCACCCATATATAACAACTAAAATGGCCCGGCCCTTCCCTGGAATCCGCATAGGCAGGATGATTTATGCACTGGCTCCCATGCTATCCATGGCCAACGACTATATATAATGGCAACAAAAAAGCAGGATAAACATATTCATGCATTATATTGTTGGCATATTCGTCAATGAGTATTGGGAAGAAAGCTGCTTATTTCTGTGAATAATGTAGCAGTTATTGAATCCTAGGTTAGTCAACTAAGAATGATGGTGCATTTTGATAATTTTCTTTACAAATGTTTGTTATATATATAAAGCTGTAAAGCATGATAGATATTCTTATTGATCGTTGTCCAGATTACTTTGATGTGCTCAGGCATTTAAGAGCACTATTTAGGGAATTAAAAGGTTTACGGTAGAAATGAATGATAACTAACAGCAAGTCATAATTTGAAAAGAAAAGGAATTGAAACTTTCAATAAAAATTCCAAATAAGAAAAAAGAAATCTATTATCAAATTCAAAATAAGACAATTCAGTGGTATTGAACAGACAGTAAATTACTCTGGTAATTAAGAAACTCCTCATACCTATAAGAGTATTCCAGAATACCAGATGCATTAACTACATTGGACTTCTTCATTCTGAGCCAGAAGGGCTGTTGTACGCTTGATATTGGCGACTCAGTACCGACAGATGAATCTGATGCTACGGCAGAAGAATCAATAGCATTTTGACGCATTGGGACTGTGGCAGCCCTCCTAGAACTACTGTTCCCTATCTGGGAACGCTTTTTATGGTACCTGAAGCAGAAAAAAACAACAATAGCCAGAAGCACGCCAATCACCACGCCAATGGAGATACCGATTATGACCCCATACGACAGAGCTTTCATCTCTTTCTTGACGATTTAGTTACATGTATCATATGACAGAGCTTTCATCTCTTTCTTGAAGATTTAGTTACATGTTATATAATCAGATCACCCATACTACCTGTTAAAAATTATTCAAAAAATACATCCAGAATCCAGTACAAGTCAGAATTGATCTTAAGTTCTAGCAATTCAAGGGAATTCAATAAGGTCAATTGCAACAAAAGCCAAACAAATGAAAGAAAAATAAAATGAACTAATGGCACTATTGGAGTCTCTTTGGCTGCATATGTGAACATCCCCTTGTCAATTGTCATTCTATAAATCAGTCATGCAGCTTACATAAAAAAAAACAACAAATATCCCCAAGTAACAAACATAAATGATATGTTATCGCATCAATTCAATTCTCCAGCAAAGTTCATTTCTTATAAATATAAAATAAAAAAATAAATAAAATCGTGCCAACGAAATTCACACCCGAACAGCATAAGCACGCACTCAGAAACTCTAACAACTCAAACAGTCACGCTTACAGAACCGAAATTACCACAACAGTAAATGCTGCTCAATTCATCCGTATCAGGAAAGAAATCCAACGTTAAAAAAAATTAAAAAGTAGAAAAACTGCAAAAACTACCTATCACATGTAAAAGCGATCAACATAATCATACAATTCTGGCAAAGAGGAAATCCTCCGCAAAAGTCGGATAAAACAAACGGAGCACGCTGTACGCAGATGCTACTATCAAGCAAACTCGGTAAAAAAGAGACTCGAGAATACTGAATCCAGATCAACATTTCCACGAAAAAAAGAGTATAATATGAGCATCACATTCTTTCTGTTTGCATCTATTCCACGATATTATTCTTCAAAATAACCTAAAAGTAACGCAATGTTTACCTCAAAACTCAAATGACGTATGAACAGGGTGCCGTAGCAGTTACTATTCGCTCCAAAACTGCAACTACAACTGCTACAACGATGAAAGACAACGGGAAGATTATTTCGAAATCCAAAGGAGAAAGGAACCGGGCAGAAGAGAAAGTGTAAAATGAAACAGAAAAGCGAAGAAGGATATGCGCGAGCTTTGCTTTAGGAAACCATTTCTGTGTGATGGGGGACTGACTAAATCGAAATCGTTAAAAAAAAAAATTTAAAAACTTTAACTTAAATTAAAATAAAGTGATTTTTGGGTGAAATCAGTTTTTAAAGTTCAGGATTGTCGCCATTTTGTTTAGAAAACGGCGTCAAACGCGCGAAATGTTCTTCCTATTTTGCCCCTTGAGCTAACTTATATTTTTCCCAAAGAAAACAACTACTCTATTGATTTAGGAACTATTATTTGAACCATAACCAGAGGCGGACGCAGGATCCCTTGGGGGACGATATTATGGGCGAGTGTAAATTTTTAGGAAGGGCAAAAAAAATACACAACATACATAATAGTGTATTTTTCGGATCTAAGAGGAGCGCTTGACCCCCTATTATATAGGTAGATCCGCCCCTGACCATAACTGATCTACTCGTGCATCATTCTATATATGCGTCATAATAGGTACGATTTTGAAATCGACAATGGAGCTTATAACTCACTTTTACATAGTCGGTTCTACTGTCGTGCATATGTAGGATGGTGTAAAAGTAAATTTAGTGTGATGCAAATAAAGACCCTTGATTTCAAATCAATTTATCACCCAAACCATAGTTTGATGTTGTTGTTATGGCGGCGGCGGTGACTATTTTGACTTTGGGACGAGGTGTTGGAATTCGATACATTGTATCGATTTACCTTCAGAAAAAAACTATACAAACAAACTATGCAAACTGGACCATTAAAAAATATCCTTCGATTTACATCATTTAAGATACTATGTAACATGACAGTCGATGCTTTTTGGTTGAGGCTCAACCTTTTGTTTAAAATTATTTTATCTAAATGATTATTGATGTAATAAGTGTGAGATTGCATACTGAGTACCCTAAATTTAGGGAAAATACTTGCGGGGAGAGGGATTTTGAGGTGAAGTGACATGTGAAACGATCAGAACACATAGTTATAATAGAAAATGAAACTCTGTGGTTCATATTAAACCACACGGTGTGTGGCGACACCGCACAAGTATTTCCCTAGATTTTTTTTTAAACGAGTTATTTATTTCATTCAAATAGTGGAAATTTCATAGATTACAACGCATAAATGAAAGAACATACTAAGCAAACTGAAGAGAGTTTGAGAATGTGATAAACACAAGAGTAAACTTCAACTTAGTTTATTCATTGAGTAAAAAGATGTATAAATAGATACAATTGAGATAGAGACTAGCTAGCTAGCTTGGCGGCCACTGAGTATGTAGATGTGGGCGGCAAGCATGCAAAAGTAAAAAGTAAAAGTTATGTCTATGACATAAAGTAAACTAGAGTTTGACATATTAATTGTTTATATGACTCACAATTAATATGTCTTTTACAATTAATTTTACAATTAAATAAGGTGTACAAAATATTATGCACGAAATCTGGCGGCTCGGCAATCTGCTTGAGCACCTGTTGAAGCCTCAAGCAGATGAGTCTCACGAGTAATATTTCCACACCCTCAAAAGGGTCAGTATATGTTGATGCGAACCAAGTTTGCTACTTAGTCTCTTGAACATAAGAGGTGGAATAGCCTTGGTAAGAATATCGACGATTCGATCTGTTTGAGGAACATCTTTGGAGTTGAATAATCTTGGCATCAATCTTCTCCTTCGTAGTGTACACAATGTCCACATGCTTGGTTTTATCATGATGGTGGATCTTATCTTCCGCCATGCATAAGGTGAATTATTATCACAACAGAGTGTGATAGGTTCTTTGACTGATTCTTTGAAGTTCGATCGAGTACTTTTTTTAGCCATAGAGCTTCACAAATGCCAAGTACAAGTGCCCTTAGTTCACCTTCAAAGATCGCTTCTTGACACAAGATGGGTTGTTTCTTGCTCCTCCAAGTAACCAGGTTCCCCATATATATGAGCAATAGCCTGTGGTAGACCTCCTGTCAATGTGACATCCAGCCCAATCAAAGATCGGTGTAGACGCTTGATTGATCTATCAAGGTAGACTTGGTGAAGTGCGGGCCTTGGCCAGGAGTGGATTTTAAATACCTCGATTATCCTATTCACTTTGCATCCCAATGTTGCTCAAGAGGGCAATGCATGAATTGATGACTGCCCGACCCATATGCAATATCGGGTCTTGTGTGAGAAAGGTATATGAGTTTGCCTACAAGCCTTTGATATTGTTCTTTCCTGACAAAGAATGTCACCATGCGATGAGGTATGGTAGGTCTACTTGAGAATCAACGAGTTTTGCATCCCAAAGATGCCGCTTCCTTGATGAGTCCAGACATACTTCCTTTGGGAGGCCTCGAAATGCCATTGGTGTTTCTAGCTACTTCCATACCAAGAAAGTACTTGAGGTAGCCTGGATCTTTAACTTGGAACACCTTTGCCAAGTAGAGTCTTCAAGTTCGGATCTCGAGAGAGTCTTCCCAATAAGGATGATATCATCTACATATACAATTAGAATGGACCTCCTCTCGGTTGGTTGTCTTGACAAACATGGTGTGATCGAGTTGCATTGATGATATCCAGCACTTTAACCACGGTGAGTGAGTTTTCCAAACCAGGCTCTTGGGGATTGCTTCAGGCCATATAGAGATTTCCGAGTTTGCATACCTTGCCTTGAGTGTGGGGGATTGACAAAACCAGGAGGTACATTCATATAGACTTCCTCGGTGAGATCACCATTGAGAAAAGCATTTTTGATATCCAATTGGTGTAGAGGCCGATCCAGTTGGACAAATAGAGAGATCGAACCCTGACGGTGTTGAGTTTTGCCACTGGTGCAAAAGTTTCCTTATAGTCAATACCATAAGTTTGAGTGAATCCCTTGCTACCAATCGGCTTTGTACTTGTCAATTGTACCATCGACATTGTATTTGATAGTGAATAACCATCTGCAGCTAATCTGTCTTCTTGCCTTTGGGAAGAATTGTGAGGTCCCAAGTATGATTATCCAGAGAGCGATCATCTCGGTTTTAACAAAGCAGACCTTCCACTTATCATTTTGAAGGGCCTCACCCGAATATTTCTAGGGATAGAGTGAGTCCGTGTCCTGTGTAAACATGGCAAAGACAGAGAGACAACGATCATAAGATAAATAAGTATGAATAGAATGATCGATGCATGATCTTTTCCTTTCCTTAGAGCAATAGGTCTGTCATCAATGTCGATGGCTGTTGAGGATCTGCGCAGATTCTTTGAGTGTCGATGGGCTCGGGATCGGCAGGCTCTGAGTCGGTTAGTTCTTTGAGGATCGATGAGTCAGCTTGTGAGTCGGTAGGTATCTTGGGGTTCATCTGCGAGGATCGATGGAGTTCTTTGAGGTTAAGAGTTTTTGAAGGAATGGGTTTAGGTCAATTTCTATCGTGTTTCCATCGGTGATCGCCCTCAGTGGACTTGTTTGTAGTAGGAGTCCTTTCAAAAATTTTACATCCATAGAATTGTAAAATCTCTTTTGAAAGAGAGTAGCACTTGTAACCTTTCTGTCCTTTTGCATATCCTAGGAAAATGCACTTGTGAGCTTTGGGATCAAGTTTGCTTCATGTTGGGCATGGATATAGACAAACACAAGTACAACCAAAGATTTTTGGAGGTAATCGGGAAATAAGATGGGGCGAGGAGTGTGTGTCCAAGTAGGGTTTTGATAGGAGTTTTGAAGCCTAGTACCTGTTTGGGAAGTCTGCATTGATTAAGTATGTGGAAGTCAATATGGCTTCACCCCACATATATTTTGGAACATTTGTGGTAAACATAATAGACCTAGCCATTTCAAGCGGATGCTGTTCTTTCTCTCTCAAAGAACCCCATTTTGGTGAGGGGTTTCAACACAATTCTTGATATGGACAATCCTTTATCCATCAAGAAATTACTTGAGATGAGACTCATAATATTCAAGAGCATTGTCGGTCTTCAAGATTTTGATCTTAGTGTCAAACCCGAGTGGAGACCATGTTGTAAAATTCTTGAAAGATGGGTCCAACTTCGGACTTATCCTTCATTAAAAATAACCAAGTGGTTCGGTGTGGTCATCTATGAAGTAACAAACCACCTCTTTCTGTTATGCTTTTTACTCTTGAGGTCCCCATACGTCACTTGTGAATTAAGGTGAATGGTGTGGATGGTAAGTAAGGTAATTTTGCATACACAGATTTGGTGAGTTTAGCAAACCGACAAATATCACATTGAAGATCATTCAAATTACAACCTTTAAACAATTCAGGATCTATAGACTTTAAATAACTAAAAGCTGGATGTCCTAGTCTATAATGCCATAACATGATATTGTCTAGGTTTTGAGTGCAGTTCTTGAGGCGATTCGGTCTTGATCTTTCCTGTCTTGGCAGGGTTGACCACAAACAGACTGAGCAGCAAGGTTTAGCAGTCCCAATCACCGCCTTTGAGGAATGATCCCGAATGTGCACTCGATTCTTATTAAAAACAACAAATCCAGCTTCAAATCTTTAGTATGTTTCTTGTGAGATATGAGATTGCAATCTAATTTTGGAACAAATAGGACATTCTGCAGCATATCTTATTAGTAAGCTTGACCACCAAAACCTTTTGCACTAGAGATAGATCCATCGCAAGCCTTAATATTGGAAATTTGGGGACATGGCTTAAGTTGAGTAATGAGATTTTTATTACAGTCATATGGGATGAGGCCCAGAGTCAACAATCCAGTTTCATTACTAATAGATGAGTAGAATTTACCATCATTGGCATGAGAGGCTATGTCGGTAGAGTGACTACCTCCCTTTTGTTGAGTTAGGAAGGCTTTGAATGCACAGCAAGTCGAGCATTCAAGCCGTTGTCATCTTCTTCCTCACTTATGTGTCCGCCTTTGACTTTCCTTGGCGGTGTCCTGAGGTCTTGGAGGAGTTAGGCTTGCCATGTAACTTCCAAAGAAGTGTCCTTGGTGTGATTAGTGCGTTTGCGGTGGTCACGAAACGGCTTCCCGGCTTTATCAAAGAGGCTTCCTGTAAGCCTCATTAGCCTCAGCAGGTTCCCGACGATCGGCCAGGATGGCACTTTCGAGTAGGGTTGTCGGCAGGGGGGGTTCAAGCGGCATCACTTTCCTCCTGCTTTCCTCATGTTTGACCTCAAAGAAACATGGATTTGAGATTTGGAAGAGGTTTAGTAGCAAGAATTCTACCTCGACATCATCAAGAGTAGGATTCATCCAGTAAGGAATTTGAATACTCTCTTTTTCGATAATGTCTTTAAAGAGTGCAACATCTTTAACATCATTCCAGGGTGAGTTTCCAACATATCTAGGTGTTGCCATGCCTTAGATAGTTGATTAAAGTATTGAGTTCTGAGACATATCCCCTTGTCTCGCAATTTTGAACCTGAGCTTGAGTTCATGTACTTGAGATGTATTGTCCTTTTTTGAGTAAAGGTCTCGGCATTGTCCCAGATTTCCTTAGCGATGTCATACATCATGAAGTTCTCATCGATCTCTTTTGTCATAGACCTCGTGAGGATGGTCATGACTTGGTTATTTTCTCAGGTCCCATGCTTCAAACTTGGGGTCGGCCAAAGAGCGTGTTTGGAACCGACGGATATCCCATCTTGCCCTGGCCGGAGATATACATTTTCATAGACCTTGACCATAGCAAGTAATTGTTACCATCAAGTTTATGATTTGTAAAGAAGAGTGTTCGATTATCCCATCTGTGGCAAATTGTGAGTCTCATCAAGAAGATGAAACTTGAGATAATGTTGACATTTTTCTCAAAAGAACCGAGTTTTGCAGCGGATTTTAGAACTCAGTAAGTCTCTGATACCATGAAGAGAGTTTGAGAATGTGATAAACACAAGAGTAAACTTCAACTTAGTTTATTCATTGAGTAAAAAGATGTATAAATAGATACAATTGAGATAGAGAGACTAGCTAGCTAGCTTGGGCGGCCACTTGAGTATGTAGATGTGGGCGGCAAGCATGCAAAAGTAAAAAGTAAAAGTTATGTCTATGACATAAAGTAAACTAGAGTTTGACATATTAATTGTTTATATGACTCACAATTAATATGTCTTTTACAATTAATTTTACAATTAAATAAGGTGTACAAAATATTATGCACGAAATCCTAAGGGCTCAGCAATCTGCTGAGCACCCTGCTGAAGCCTCAGCAGACTGAGTCTGCTGAGTAATATTTCCACACAAACTCTCAAGCTAGTCTAAGGTTCCTAACTCGGGTAGTCACATTAGAAATCAAAACTCTAATCGGTTGAGTCCTATCTTCAACTTCATGGTAAAGTTTATTTCGCCATATCCATACGCAGGAGGCCATCTCCCTAAATTGATACGCCCACTATTTATTACGTCCTTGGACATCAATATTTTTCTGGATCCAGTCAATGTTTGTGGTACACGAGAAGAAGTCATCCCAAAGGTGTTGCGGTAAGGCATGCTTCCAAAGCTTCTACGCCAAGTTACAGTCTCTCAAAGCATGTAGAGTAGTTTCCTCATCATGTCTGCAGATCTAACATGTATCGGTTGCACTCACACGTCGCTTGAACAGAAAAGACATTGTGGGTAGGGCCCTATGAGCTGTTTGCCACAACATAAAATTTGATTTAGCTGGACCTTTGAGTGACCATACATCTTTCCAAATCCGAGATTCAGGAGTGATGCTGTCTTTGGTGAGGTAATTGTAGCCTTTGGATACGGAGTATTTTCTGCTTCCACTATCACACTACACAATAATATCCCCGTCCACTCCAAACTCATTCTTCAATTTATCTGCCGCATACCAAATGCTCTTCCGGGTAAAGGAACTGGTTGGTTTTGGTGTCTGAAAAGGATTACCATATTTGTTCACCGTGACTTTGACCCAGAGAGACTGATCATCAGTCAGAAGTTGCCAAATTAGCTTCCCAGGAAGGTTGTATTCATATGTTGTAAGTTTTTGAAGCCTAGGCCTCCGTTGTCTTTAGGTTGGCAAAGTTTATCCCATGCTATGTAATGCATCTTCCTTTATGTATAATCTTATTCCCAGAAGAACTGCCTACACATGCGTTCCGTATCGAGCAACATATATTTCGGCAATTTCATAGTTTGCATGGCATAATAAGGATGTGTTCCAATAGAACTTTTCAAAAGAATCATCCTGCCAACTCCAGATAAGCATTTCACTTTCCAACTTGCAAGCTTCTTCCTCATCTTGTCCAGGATGTAGCTAAAGGTATTTTTCGTAACTCTTGAGTGTAGTAGTGGTGCCTCAAGGTATTGGCCCAGGTTATCAGAATGTTGCATCCCCAGCTCGTGTTTGATCAACAGTTGAGTTTGAGGAGAAGTGTTCCTGGACACATGAAACCTTGATTTTCCAACACTCAACTTTTGGCCTGAAATATTGCAAAAATCATCAAGGACATGTTTGATAGTGCGAGCTTGTTCAACTGTGGCATCCCCAAATAGCACCAGGTCATCCGCAAAGAAAACATAAGATAATGGTGGCGCCTGCCTGCCAATCTTTACAGTTTCCATGTTCGACTTTGTACAGCCGAGGCAATTCTTTGGCTTAAGCACTCCATACATAGAACAAACAAATAGGGAGCCAATGGGTCCTCTTGCCTCATGCCTCTCTTGGGTTGTATCGGTGGCAAGTTACGTCCATTCCATAATATCTGCATCTGCGAAGATTCCAACATAAACATAATAAGATGTACCATCTTTTGAGAGAATCCCACCTTGGAGATCTTTTTCAGGAACTGCCAGTCAACTCTATCATACGTTTTTTCAAGATCAATCTTTAAAAGCATACTACCCTTCCTCCCTATTTTATTTATGAAATAGTGCAATACTTCATGTGTGATGATTATGTTACCAGTACTCCCTCTACCCGGGATGAAGGTAGATTGAGTCTGCCTAACAAGTTTGCCAATGACAGATTGTAATCTACTGGCAATTACCTTCGAAATTACTTTCATGCACACATTCGTCATGGAAATAGGTCGAAATTGAGAGACATATTCTGGGGGGTTGACTTTCGGAATGAGGGATATATTGGTATAATTTAATCTGGGATCGAACGACCCCTCTTCAAAGGCATTACATACAAAAGTGAGAACGGTCTTACAAACTGTCGGCCAGCATTTTTTTGTAAAAAGTTGTTGGGATCGTGTCAGGTCCTGGTGCTTTGAATTCTCCCATTTCAAAAGCTGCGTCCTCAACTTCTTTCTCCGTAACCCGTCTATTTAGGAATTAGATGTCAGAACTAGATAAAGATGGCAAATTGATTTCACAATCCTGGACCGGTGTTGCTGAATCTGGCTTGAACAATTGCTTGTAGTAATTTCTCACCATATGATCCAAGATACCAACATCATAAACCCAGTTTTGCCGTTCATCTTTGAGGCAGGCCACAAATCGCTTATGCTTCCTTCTAATGGTAGAGAGATAGTAGAAATGGGCATTTCTCTCACCCTCTGCCATCCACTTTAGCTGTGATCTCTGGTCCCAAAGAACTTCTTCCTGGGTAAAAATTTCATCAAGTTCTTCATTCAGCTTAGAGTGTAAGTTGGATAAAAATAGTGATGGTGCTCTTTCAAGACTTTTCTCTACCCCTTCCAATCTAGCGAGACATGCCTTTTTTCATGTAAAAATATTTCCAAAAAACTGGCGGTTCCAAGAATTGGCTGCACTTGCGAATTTCTGGTGCATATCGAAAATGGAAAGGTTCTCATCCCAGACATTAATCACCATATCCTCAAAATCTGGGTGTTCCAACCATGCTCTCTGAAAGTAAAAAGATTGATTTCTTCTTTGCTTGGTTACTTGGAGGTCAGTTTCCAGAAGGATAGGATTGTGATCCAATTGCTCCCAGGGCAAGTGCCCAAAGCATGCTCAATTTTCTCCAACCAGTCAGTATTTCCCCAAGCTTGATCTAGTCTCTGTTGGATCTTCTGATTTCTAATAGTTTTTCCAGTCAAAGTGAATCTCGGCCCCTGAAAGGTAACTTCAAAAGGCCACACCGCTGTGTCATAGACCATAGTTTAACCCTATTGAGTCCCGCCACTTCTCTCCCACCAAATTTATCTCTCTGATAAAGCACCTGTTGAAATCACCTATAATACACCAAGGGCGACTTTAAATGCATTTGAGTCTCGATAAGTAATCCTAAAACTCATTTCTTGCGCTGGCAATGGGTGAAGCATAGACAAGAGTAAGAATCCAGTCTATATCTCCATCTTTAAGGATGGCCATAGTGAGAGATTGATTTGAGCACGTGATGTATAGCAGGGACACGTTTTCTTCCTTTTAATAGAACTAGAGCCCTTCTGCGTAGCCTCGAGCCTCCATAACAAAAAGGTTCGTACAGTCAGTCCTATTAAGAATAGCAGTTGCTCTTTCACTATAGCTCCTAGTTTCCATTAGGAAAGGATATCCGGTTTGAAGCTTGCCAAAATTGATTTAAGACGTCTGAGGAATCCACTGGAACTGGCCCCTCTGCAATTCCATGCAAGTCTCTTCATTGATCGATTAATAGTGACTCTTGGGGCCGTAAGGCCTTCATTCCTTCTTCAAATAACGGATTCATAACACTATCTATACCATCTTTGACAGTTCTTCCATTCTGCTGATTCATATCGGGTGGATGGTTCTTGATATGGTCACCAGAAGTAGAAGGGATGACATGGTCTATTTTATTACTCAACTGAATCTGAACCACCTTTTCCCTAAGATTCGAAGGTTTTTTAGAAGCATTGGACATGTCGGAAAGAGCACTCCTTGAGGAAGTCGTCTTTCTATTCGTCGATGTTCGTTTCATTTGTTGTCCTTGAGCTCCCAACTCAAGATTCTGCTCTTTGCGTCTGCCAGATTCTGTAGCACTAACTGTTGATTTGTCTCATCCCTTAGAAGTTCTGCCACCATGTGAACCTTTGTTGCCCCCCTCATCGGATGAAGGATTTCTTTTGTTATTCATTATTTGAGATGAGGATTTAGTGATTTCCTTCGTTATAGCCTTCCCTCAATGCGAATCTACTTGTTTGACATTCTCCCTCAGCTCCCTCACCGCCTCGGAGGCATCTACCATTACTTCTTCAGCTATCTCTTCTTTATCCTTCTCAATGAGGACATCAAATCTCGACCCTCTTATTGGAACATTAGGAGTGCTTTCTTTTTCAATGGGCACAGTCCCATTATCTGGCTGGTGCTGTGTTTTATTTCGTGCTGGAGTCCATTTCCGTCGTCTTGCCTCTATCATCCACGGCCCATACGGATTTTCCAGTGTTGGCCCATGTGGCTTCGGCTGCGTCTTCTCTATTGCCCTTGGTTCACCATTTGATTTTGCCTCTACGAGAAGAACGGAGCATTCTTCTTTACTATGCCCAAACTTCCCACAACCATAGCAAATTTGTTGCAATCCCTCATACTCAACCTTATACCTTCTACCATTGATCACAACCGGCGACTTTAGTCTCTTCTCTAGATCCAATTCAACACAGACTCTTGCGAATCTTCCCCTGGTATTCATAGAAGTTGTGGGGTCTATTTTAACAGCCCTACCAATCATGTTTCCTAGTCCCATCAATAGCTTTTCACGTAAAATTTCTAATGAAAGGCTCGTGAATCTTACCCATGCCAAAGTGGTGGTAATCTTCTCATTCTCTGGTTGGAAAAATGGTCTCCATTTTCGAACTGCTAGGTAGCGCCCCATTATCACCCATGGGCCATTCTCCAAAGCAATTTCGTAGTCTTCTTTTCTCGTAAATCGAACGACATAGAAACCGTGCTCGAGGTCAATCACTTCAATTCAGCCTTGATGCTTCCATTGTTCCGAGAGTCTCCGGCATAAGAATCCGTAAGTAATCGGTTTCCCCAAAAGCTTGATAATCAGAGCTTCCGCCATGGTTTCCAGAGATCTAGACACTCATCTAGGGGGATGATCATAGCGTCTTCATCAGTTTCCGGTCCGATAAGGTTGTCCACCATGACGTCCTTGTACTCAGACATGTCAGGGTCTTCATCATCTCCGGTGTAAATGGTGGTGTCGGAGAACCTACCCTTAACAACATCAACTCCACTATTCTGCTTCCAGACGTTTGGTTGTGGCTGCGAGGATGCTTCCTTCTGTCTCTCAACTGAACGGCGGGGGAGGTCGGCCTCCTCCTGGCTGCAATCGACATTAATTCTGTCCATCCAGGGATAGAACCAAAAATTAGTGGTCGGATGGGCTAATGGACTATATTTATATGCTCGAGTGTGCTGAATTAAAACAACTAACTGTGTTGGATTGATTTATATAAGATTTTTTGTGTACCGAAAATAAAAACCGGATGGACGCAATAGGCTGGGTCCATCCCTGTGTCCATCGCCGGCGTTTTGATAATTTAGACTTTTCTTTAATTACTTTGATATTACGCCAGACTTACGTATTTCCCCAGATTTAGAGTTACCTATTCCTACAAAATCACTCTAGATCGAAGATTCACGCTTTGCGGTAAATTTGCGAGTGTTCTTTATCAATCTTTATAAGTTATAAATTCGTTCTTTTATGTCATGATGAGACTCAGATGAGCCGGAGAAACAATATGGTTACGGAAGTGGATTAACTATTACAAATCCACCCCTGCTGTCTATGGCATTAACTATTATATTTACGTTCAATGTGGAAAGGAAAAAAAAAAAAAAAACACATTGTGCGATAAATTTTTTATCTTCAAATTCACCCTTCAATCAAGGAATCAACGGTTTTATATTGCAAAAAATAGCTGCTTCTTTTGACAAACTTTTGGGTTTAGGGTAATATTTTTTTTAATATTAAAAGCGTATCGCTTTTCAAGTTTTTTTTAAGTAGATATGTTTCAAACTCTTAACTTCATGTAGTAGCACTACTTTGGTGTTAGGTGTGTGATGTTTAAATTTGTTTGGACTAAAATCAAGAAAGCATATGATGCCTAATTACCTGTTTGTATATCTGAATAATTAAATGCCAAAATCATGTGGTTAGGTTTGATTTAGAGCTTAATTTTTGCTAATTGGATACTACTCCCCGTCTCATTTTGTTTGAGATATTTTGGAACTCTAAATATTTAAGAGGACATCATTTATTAGCATGTCTAGTCATTAAAAACATGACGACTTTACAATTACGTCGTTCTTTTATTGTCAAAATGTAATCATGTGGGTATTTTGGGAATTTTAAAAAAACCTTTTAGTCTAAATTTAGTTATGTGGCTTATTTTGGACATCCATAAATGAAATAAGTATCAAACAATTTAGGACGGAGGGAGTACTATTTTTTTTGTGGAAAAATACTACTCCTTCCGTCTCGTAATATAATGTCTTTTGATTTTTTAGTGGTGTCCCAAAATATAAGTTATTCTCATATTTTAATACAAATTTTTGTCTTGAAATATTAAAAAATAACACATTTTTGAGTTTTTTTAAACTGTGTGAAATGGTCAAAATGCCTTATATTATATTATGGGACGGGGAGAGGGAGTACTAATTAGATGAGAAATTTGTGAGATTAGCAGTTGGTCGGGTGAAGAATAAACAGGCATGGCAGTTAATCAAACAACTAACTTAACCTTTTTTTTAAAGTTTGCAAAGATTGCACCTAACTGAACTTAACACGCTTCTTAATTACTTGCTTTTATTTATTGGGCTTTGGTCATCAAATACATCAGATCGATTTAAACATGCAGTCCATGCCAATGCCATACGTCTCTCCCACGTAGATAAAAACACACACACCCCTCTTCCCTATCCTCCTCCCATGACAATGACTCCTAAAACGTGCCAAAGTAATTAAGAAGTAGACCCGTCTCTGAGCCGGAAAATGATCCAAATTTAGGATCTTGATTTTTTCTTTTCATCTAATTAGTTTATTAATCTAAGCAAATGACATGTGGAGAAATATATTTGGAGAGAGGCACTGTATGAGTTTGGATGGAGAATCAGGATCATTCATGGTCATTGATCTTGCTCAAAATTGTAATCGGGTAATTAGCTGATTCAAGTTAGGAAAATGATATAGAAACAGGTAGAATTTTGTATGAACTTGGACTGAACTCTTTTGAGAGAGCTGCCTACGTATCCAATTCAAGTGTCGAATCGGAATCAAGTCCCCATCGTAGTTCAGATTGCCTTTTATATATCTTTAGATGATGGGGATAACCCCCTCTGCTATAGTGAGGAGTTACCAACGGATATTCTATCAACTATAAGACGTGGGATCTACCCACGTCTGTAAACAGTTATGTCGTTATTGACTCTGTCTTTGTACTGCTCATTCGATTATTCTGTCTAGAGATCTTTCTGGGCAGAACATAGTGGAGTCCTGCTCATCTGACTATTCTGTCCAGAGGTTTGTCCTGGCCAGAATCTGGTGAAGTCCTGCTCTACCAGTCCGTTTATCTTTATCGTCTAATCTTTATAATGGGCCCGGCCCAGTCGTAAATAACCCGACCCAGTGGGCCTATATATCATCAGTCATATATTGGTGATAGGCCACCGGCCTCTTTTTTCCTATCTCAGGTGGTGGAACGAGCGAAAAACCTACGGCTTGATTGGCAGGACTTCGATTGATTGCGATTGTTTGAATTATGTCTTTTTTGATTTTCTCATGTAGCCGCCACCCCCCCCCCGGCAAATCAATTAAATGTCCGTTTCTATAAATAAATTTAAAAAAAAAAACTGACATGGATTATAAGAATCGTTTTTTTTATTATCAAAGGCCCAATTTTTTTCTTCTTCTTAAAGGCCCGGTATTCGGAACCAACTGATCCAACTAATTTGGAGTTCGGCCGGGGTCGTGCCTGCAGAGTCTGACTTTTACTCAGGGGTAAGGTCTGTCCAAGAGCTCTTTCAATATGGCATCTCAAAAAACCCAATTTTGATAACTTGGCTTAGGACCTCTACACACTCAGAGACGGCCTTGAGTTGAACTGAGAATCATCTTGCTCCCAAAACCGATTTTTTAGCGATATATGTAATATCCCGACTTTTCAGAAATGGCAAAGTAGTAATTTGGGTATTTTTGGTATGACCTAATTATTAATTGTCCTATTTATTTAATTAAAAAAGATTTAATTAAAAGATTTAGTTATTAGTTAAATTTAAAGTAAATAATCCCCAAAATCCATCTTTATGTTTCAGGCCAATTCTGAAGAAAAAAAAAGGAACGGAGACAGTGAAGAAGAAACAAACGCAAAAGATGCCTGGAAAAATGAAAACGTAAACTCCAATCTCAGGGCAATCCATAACGCAACTTTGGAAAACAACATCTCCTTATTTCGTAAGTTTTCAGTTTAGCCCTAGTTTTCAGTAATCGTCGAGTTCGATCCTTCAAAAATTCATATCTTTTAATTCGTAGCTCTGTTTCACAGCCATGAGTAGTCGAAACGATCGTCTTGGAGCGTAGATCGTTCTAAAAATAGTTTTACAGGAAATAAACTAGGTAATCTTCTATTTCAAGCACTTTTTTCATTGCGTGATTTTAGAGGGAAAAAAAGGATTTTAGGGTTTCTTGTTGATTTAATAGGTTTTGGGATTTGAGATCAAGAGTTGTAGCAATTTCTTGGCTCTTTGCTTTCAAGATTACTTGCAACTAAGGTAAGCTGCTCTTTCTAATGAGTAATCATAGTTTTATAATGATGGGTCGAGTGTTGATGAGTTTTGTGTTGTGTGGTGCTAGAATTCATGTTAGGTTGTAGTTAGTGAGTTGTGATATGCCTTGGTGTGTTTAAGTTGAGTTTTACTGCTGTTTTTATGAGTATTTTGGTGATAAATTTATTTGGTTTGGGATAGAAATCGTTTAAGTGCAGAAAGGAATGTTTAGTATGTTGTAGGTGGAATGCGTACGCATTGGCTAGCAATGCGCACACGTTGCTGTTTCAGAATGGTCTCTTTTATTCTCAGCAGGTGCAATACGCACGCATTGATTAGCAATGCGCACACATTGCTGATACATGATGAACATATTTACTTTCAGCAGGAGGAATGCACACGCATTCAGCCCAATTTTGGGGAAATTGTGGTTTTAAGCCACGAGATGAGTTTTAAATGTTAATTCTTAATCTAATAACACTAAATGAAAATGAACAAGTCTCGATTGAGTTTCTGATGCGTTTAGTTCCGACACCGAATGTACTCTTCCAAAGAGTTGAAGTTCGGGACCGTCGGAAAAGCATGAAAAGGCTTGTGCTTTGATGAATTAGTATTCATCAATGTCTGTGTATTTGCTAGGCCTTGTCCGTGTCTAGTGGTCTAAGTAAGAGAGTGGTATATGTGAGGGAGCTTACTTGAAAATACTTAGGTGGCTAGTTAACAACAAATAATAATTACTTATGTGTTTAGTAAAAAGATAAAATGTCATGCTATTCTTGGTAAGGCACCGATTCATATCGGCGATGTGATACGTTCAATAAGGTGAACAACGCTACTGGCTCAAAAGGCTGAAGGTTAGTGAAGGAAATTCATAGGACGTATACGCATACCGGGGAGACTCCGGAACTATCAGGTGCTAATCACCGTTAGTTAGCAAGTACATCTTCAGGCAGATAAACGCCATGCGTAGTGTCATTGAATGCTGACGTAACCAAGATAAGTTAAGCTAGATACGTATAGCCACGACATGTTGATGGACATGGAGTGAACCCTAGATTGAGTCAGTCATACAAAGACAATTTAATTAAATATATAAAACCTTTCCGTTGTAGAACTTAATTATTCTTTAGTTTCTCACTCTTGCTAAGTACTATGTACTTACCTCCTTTGCATTTTGTTTGTATGCACTGTGGGGTGAGAAGATTGACAGGTTGACCTTGAGTTCGTTGAGGACCACGATGAGGATTTGGCGATGACGTGTTGATGATGCTTCTTTTCCGTTTGTAATCCGTATAGGTTGTACTTTTGCTTTTAGACTTTCTTTTTGTAAGACAAGGTTGTATGTTCTTCCTCTTGGTTCATCGTATGTTGTAAGATGTTTTTTTTCCATAGTCGGTTTGTATTCCGTTCATAGTGACTTTTACGGTTTTTACCCGAGTCTTTTTAGCTTCTGTTTACTTTTATTTGATACGACGACATAGAAACTTGCGTATATATTAGATTTATTTAATGCTATACGCAGTGAACATTCTCTTCTGGATAAGGGCTCGGTGTCCGGGAGCGGAGCGTTACAGTTGGTATCAGAGAGAAGCGTCCTTCTTTCCTAGGCTTCTCCCCTCTAAGATAAGACTTCTTTAGACCTTTTAGAACCCTTCTGATCTCTCTTGATCTTGGTGGTAATTTCTCGTAGGATTAGGAATCCTTAGAACGTGGTTAATTTGCACTAGGACCAAGTGAAAAGTCTCCTTAGGCGAAGGTTAGGTTGAGTTTTAAGTTCACATCTCTTATATGATCCTCTTAAGTTTTGTTCCTTTCGAGAACCCTTAATAGGATCCCTCTTTCCTTTTGGAATCTTCGAATCTTTCTCTAATGTTCTTTCTTTTTGAGGTTTTAATGCTTTCACAATGCTACATTTGGTTCTAATCATTTCCTTGTAACTTGGTGTTATGCAAAACGAGTAAACAATTTTGTTCACGTTTCTACATGCCATGTTATATCATTTTTTTTGTTCCAAAAAATTCTGTAAATTTTCAGCCCCTTAGAAAGTTGTCTTATCTACAATTTCTCTCTTTACATCAATTCAGTTTTCAATATGGATTGTTCACAAATTGTTTAACAAGGAGGAGTACTCTGTTCAGAAAATTCTGCAGCGGTACTCTTACTAATCAATCTGTTTTGAATAAGCTAAACACCTCCAAATGACTTGGTTTTTGATATGTTTTAGAAAACATCCTGCACCAAAATTGTTGTTTTGGAACCAAGTGCAAATTCTTTTTGTTTTGAGCATAATCAGCCTCACAAGACAATTTGTGAATTCCTGAAGATTTTTAACAGCTTATAGAAGTTGACAAAAACAATTGTTTTGACTGACCTATGGCTTTCCCAATTTTTTTTTATTTTTGAGCATCATATGTAAAACTTACATACTTACAGATTTTCTCTTTGCCTCATGTTCAAAATCAGTTCAGTTTGTCTTGTGCAAGTCAATTATTTCATGATTTATGTATGCATCCGAATTTCTCAAAACCATTTAAGTCCTCTGGTCAAGGAAGTATAGATGTCTTTCTTCCACCCTGTAAGTTATGGTGTGGTAGGTTGTAGGAGATGGGAATACTTTGATTTATCTGATTTTTAAGCTAGTTGTTACCCAGGATAAGAAGTTTGGTAGGTAGAGACGATGTGTTGTCGTTATAGTGCTCCTCGATGGCAAGAAACGATTGCGTGGTGATTTTCCAATCTTATGTCTTCATTAATAAGGTTCTCTTTTATAATCATCTAGTTTCCTACTTGGTTATCCCAATTTAGAAATGTTTCCCCATCCATACTAATTGTAACCCATGCTCTAGTTAAATCCTCCATTTGAAACTTCTGAAACTCGGTAAAAGTTCCCTTATTGCGAAGTTTTGTTTTCCAAGTGTGTACATTATTTGATGTGCCTTATTTTCTTTAAGATGTTCTCATCGTGTCAAATGCTTGATTTAAGGAAAATAAGTTTCTCATCCTTCGAACTATTTGAACTGACAAATGCATATCCTTACAACTATACCATGTTTAGAGATTTCGGGGCAACACACTTTTGCATCCTAGTGATTACCTTCAATGCATCCCCTACAAGATGTTTTAGTGCACACGACTTTTTGTTTAAAGACTCAACTCTACAAATCCTCCACCTTCTCTCTTCGCTATCGCTTGGTTTATGTTCACCAAAATTCCTTGACATTGCTTGCTCGATATGGGTTACAGACGAACTCCATATGCAAATTTTATCCTTTCCAAGTGCTCCTCACTTGTTCCAATTATTAGTGTTCAAGGTTTCTTTCTTTAGCATATAGTTTTAATCGTCCTCATGGTTGGCTTTATTCAACACCGGTGAATGCTTTTGCTCCCATGTTTTCCTTTAACATAAAACCATTTTCCCCTGCTCCAAAAATTCTGAAAAATTTCATCAATGTAGATTACTGTCTTATCTACAATATATGTTTTTACATAGGCTCTGTTAGATGTAATATCGTCGGATCAATCATAGATTGACCCGATTACGCAGCGGAAGTATCGGATCTAGATCTAAACGAAACAAAGAACATAAATTAAAGATCTAAATCTACAAGGGGGTATAGGAGCCTACCTTTTTATGGTGCTTAACTCCAAGAACAAAAAGGCTCCAAGAACACGTGATTGAGCAGCCACCGTCTTCCAACGTGTGTCTCCCAGCAACACCAAGTGGATGGTGTTTCCCACCGCCGGACCTCCTTGATATGCTACCAGAATAATCCCGAAGATTATTCCAACTCGAAACCCGAAGAAAATAGCCGAAAATTCTAAGCTACTTTTCTTCCAATAATGGCGTGAATAATAATGTTGTCAAACGGCTTGGGAGAACTCTCTTTATATAGGAGAGTAATCATTAAGAGATAATTATTACATTAATCCATTTTCCAAATAAAAGATAAATAAAATAATTATCCCAAACAAATTAGAATAAATCATATTAATATCTAATATTCCATGAATTATCAATTAACAAATAAAAGATAAATCGCATATTAAATAATTATCCAAAAAAACTAATTTCTTAATAAATAATTAATATGTCATGCGCCCCAACCTTAATCAAATAAGGTCACACGCATCTTTTGATATTTGACCAATTAGGTCAAAAGGTCAACACACTAATTTGGGTCGAGTCCACGAAAAATATCTTTTCCGTGTATTTAATTATTTAGTCCAACTAAACAATTAATCCACATATCAAATTATGCTATTTCGGGAGCCACGTCGGGGACCATGGACCCATATTCAGTAGCTACAATAAATCGAATAAAATTATTCATCAGACACAATAATTATATCCAACCTATTAATTCCGGGATTACAACACCATAAACCCGAAACTGAACTCTATCGAATATAGATAACTTACACTCAATTTATGAGTCGAAAGCGTCCACTGATATAATCATTTCATACGGATAAATCCTCTATAGACTGTTCACTTCGATTCGGGATATTTCCGTAAACCCTTCTCGAAACATATTATCCTTATTTACCATTAACCCTCTAGTGATCAATTAGTTCATATTCAATATAATATGAACTCGGCCGATCGATCAGTTTCTAGGGTCAACAAATAAGGGAACTGTCTGTCTACTTCCCGATGGAAGGAATGGATTCCATATCTGTGATAACACAGGCCACTCACTCATTCTAGAATAGAGCCAACGAGAAGTGTTGGACCACATACTACGAAGTGATCCTTACTAACACATCAAACTCTACCCCGGGTCTAAGCGGTTTGTGCAGTGATCACCTCGAGATTGAGATTAATCCATATATGATCATCTTGTGATTCGATAAGACTTCTCGATTACGGAATTATATCGAGAACTCAAATCAAATCGGTCCAATTTCTATATGATTATCATCATATATAAATGCCCCACTAGTACCTCTATTACCGATAAATCCGGATAAGACATCACACACACCTAAAGTGTTCTGGGCGCATTATTAGCAAATTAATCTAGAGACCCGTACTCCGATTAATAAACGCTACGGACTAAGTTAATTTTAAGTATATTTCACAAACTCAATCCTCGTGTGTATAGCCATACACTGAGTTGTGATTACATAAACGAGGTACTTAGGGTTTTCAGTAGTGTCTTAATTATAAGCATACATGCATATAATAAGATGAATTATTAATTCTGTCCTAAAACAATTACATAATTGTCTTTCGGGCACTACGCCCAACAGGCTCGATAATCATTTTGGATTGTTCATAAAATCCATGTTAATGCCGGACACTCTGTCCAGAAAATCTGCAGCAGCACATTCACTTCTTCTTCTGTTTTGAACAGGTTAAACATCTTCAAATGACCTGAATATTTGATATGTTGCAGAAAACAGTTTCATCTACAACCTTCCTTTTGGAATCAAGTTCAAATTCTGTTTTATTTGACCACAATCTGCAATTTAATTCAGTGTTTACCAATTTGCAAATTCTGACAGCTTGTGCATTCAAGCAGAAATAATTGTTTTTGACCGACTTCCTCTCATCCAAAAATTCAAATCTTTTGCTGTCACCTGGAAAACTCCATTACCTAAATCTTTTCTCTTTTGATCGTACTCAAACTCCTTTTCATTTGTGTTGTACAAATTGATAATGTCAGATCCGGAGTAAATATCGTACACAACAACCTAAAAGGGACCCTCGCCTCTGTGATTGAGGTTTAGGCTAAGAGAGTATTATAAACAAGAACCAAGATGCTATCCTCCAGCATGCCATGTTTGATGTTCAGACCCTTTTCATTCCCTTTTGTAATTCTACCTTTTCTGGTAAATTAATTCTCATGTAATCCCTCACTTGATATCTTTAAGCTCAACAAATCCTCTTCACTTGTTGTCATGAATTACCTTAGAAACATGTCTCCATAAGCCTTTCTTTTGAACAAATCCATGCTTCCTTACTTGTCAAATCAAGGAACAAGTTCCCTCTAACTCTGCATTGTTGCACCCCCATTCTTCTTTTCAAGTACAATTTTGACTGAACCTTTTAATGTCAGAACATTCTTTTTACTTGTGTTTATTCTCAGCTTCCCTCCTAAGGATAATGTTGATTATGTAATCTTTCCATCTAATGCTACTTGTTCTTTGAAGGTATGCATCTCATCTTCTTACCAGTTGGATCTTTAATCCTACCTTGACATCCATCTTCAGTTACCTATCTTTAACCTTCTAGCAATTTATGCTAAACCAGTTTCAAGCAGAAGGTAGTCTTTGCCAAGGTGCCTTCCGAACCTATTTAGCCAATCAACTTTTGAATTCCTAAACTTCTGATTTCCAATTCAGATTAATGTACCTTGTACCCTTCAGTTTTAACTCTCTTTCAGGCCATTTAGAGCCATGAACCGTCATACTAGTTGAAAGTCTATTTTGTCTTAACCTTTTTTTCCCACATGAGGAATAACCTTGAGCCATTATTTCCCCGGCATGGTACTATTCCTCTCGAGTAGTGCAACCTTGAAACTTTGAATTGGATCATCAATGATCTTCACACTTTCTTTGAAAGTTTGAGTTAATTCTTCGAAGCCAAACTTTATCCAACAATTCTTAAGTGTCTTTTCCTCTTCACTTGAAAGCTCGTTTATCGCATACTTTTTCAAACTTTTGATTTTCCCTACATTGTCATGAGAAAAACCCCCTTTTCAATATTGAAATAACCTCTGGTTGAATAATGCAGACTTTGATTTTTCCTTGACAAGTTCCCTTTTATTTCATTCTGAGACCTTTTTGTGTACTCGTTTTGTCTCTAAAGCTCGTGCATGTTGAGATTCTACCCTCTTTCTGATTCCAAATGGTTTAGTCTTCCTGGTGCTCAACTTGTCACCTTCAAACTCTGTTTGTTTTTCCAAGCTAACCCTTATTGTCATAAGGATTGGATCAGATCGTCAGAGAGAAAGTATGGCAAATGCATGTTATCCATCCCAACGAGACTCAGAAGTGATTTAACTGGGATCATTGCGGTTCTACAGCAAACTTGTGTCGAAGTGATGAATGAAGCCACAAGATAGCACTTGTGTTCATCCAGAGCAACCAAGATGCACGGAGAGTTGGAATAGTACTACTGATGATCTTTCATGAAGATAGAGATAGAAGAGTTGCATACAACAATAGTTACCATGTCAACATCCAAATGTCAACATTTGAAACTCTATCTCGAGAAAAGCGAAGAACGCCAGTTTTCTGGGATGTAGTGGAGCGATGACAGGATACGAGACCAGAGTTGACACAACAAGCTAATGAGAAGACAAGCAGAAGAGTTGGGTAGGTGTAGGGAGAAGACCGTTAGAGCTGAAGTTGAAGATGAAGCGTATATAAAGACGCCCTTTCATGTGTCAAAGATAAGTAAATTGCTTAGCTGACTTGGATATAGAAGAAAGCATGGACCTTGAAGTGGTTGAAGAGATCTTGAACTACGCGGAGCAATCAAGTGCACTTTAGAACGGTAGACGAAGAAAGTTAAGAACGAAGACGTACAACTAGTCTTCGTTCAGAGAAACAGTCACACAACGGCAGAGATGACATGAGAGTTCGAGGAACAAGACGCTTTGTAGAGTCCAGAGTTCAAGTACCTCCCAGTTACGTTCGAGTTTCGAGGACGAAACTCCTCTTAAGGGGGAAGGAATGTAACATCCCGACTTTTCAGAAAGGGCAAAGTAGTAATTGGGTATTTTTGGTATGACCTAATTATTAATTGTCCTATTTATTTAATTAAAAAGGATTTATTTAAAGGATTTAGTTATTAGTTAAAAAGGATTTAATTAATAACTATTTAAAGTAAATAATCCCCAAAATCCCTCTTTATGTTTCACACCAATTTTGGAAATAAAAAAGAGGAACGAAGACAGTGAAGAAGAAACAAACGCAGAAGATGCTTGGAAAAGCGAGAATGTAAACTCCAATCGCAGGGCCAATCCGTTTATCGTTTCAAGATTCCGTAGTAGAGGAAAGTGATCACCGCGACGTAACGCAACTTTGGAAAACAATATCTTCCTATTTCGTAAGTTTTCAGTTTAGCCCTAGTTTTCGGTAATCGTCGAATCGATTCTTCAAAAATTCATATCTTTTAATCCGTAGCTCTGTTTCACAACCATGTGTAGTCGAAACGATCGTCTTGGATCGTAGATCGTTCTAAAAATAGTTTTACAGGAAATAAACTAGGTAATCTTCTGTTTCAAGCACTTTTTTCATTGGGTGATTTTAGAGAAAATAGGATTTTAGGGTTTCTTGTTGATTTAATAGGTTTTGGGATTTGAGATCAAGAGTTGTAGCAATTTCTTGGCGCTTTGCTTTCAAGATTACTTGCAACTAAGGTAAACTGCTCTTTCTAATGAGTAATCATAGTTTTATAATGATGGGTTGAGTGTTGATGAGTTTTGTGTTGTGTGGTGCTAGAATTCATGTTAGGTTGTAGTTAGTGAGTTGTGATATGCCTTGGTGTGTTTAAGTTGAGTTTTACTGCTGTTTTTATGAGTATTTTGGTGATAAATGTATTTGGTTTGGGATAGAAATCGTTTAAGTGCAGAAAGGAATGTTTAGTAAAGGAATGTTTAGTATGTTGTAGGTGGAATGCATATGCATTGGCTAGCAATGCGCACACATTGCTGTTTCAGAATGGTCTCTTTTATTCTCAGCAGGTGCAATGCGCACGCATTGATTAGCAATGCGCACACATTGCTGATACATGATGAACAGATTTACTTTCAATTTGGAGGAATGCGACGCATTCAAATTTCAATTTTGGGGAAATTGTGGTTTTAAGCCACGAGATGAGTTTTAAATGTTAATTCTTGATCTAATAACACTAAATGAAAATGAACAAGCCTCGATTGAGTTTCTAATGCGTTTAGTTCCGACACCGAATGTACTCTTCCAAAGAGTTGAAGTTCGGGACCGTCGGAAGAGCATGAAAAGGCTTGTGCTTTGATGAATTAGTATTCATCAATGTCTGTGTATTTGCTAGGCCTTGTCCGTGTCTAGTGGTCTAAGTAAGAGAGTGGTAGATGTGAGGGAGTTTACTTGAAAATATTTAGGTGGCTAGTTAACAACAAATAATAATTACTTATGTGTTTAGTAAAAAGATAAAATGTCATGCTATTCTTGGTAAGGCACCGATTCATATCGGCGATGTGATACGTTCAATAAGGTGAACATGTTGGAAGTAGCCCCCGAAAGACAATTTATGTAATTGTTTTTAGATTTAATAAATGACAGATTTATTCTCATCTTATTACTTGCTTCGTGTTTGTAAGTAATACACTACTGAAAACCCTAAGTCGTATCATATGTAGCCATATAACTTAGTGTGTGTCACACATGAGGATTAAGTTTATGGTGTACATTTGAAATGTTAGTCCGTGGTGAAGTTAATCAAAGTATGGGGTCTATTGATTAAACCACCATTAATGCGCCCAGAACACTTCATGGTGTGACCGTCTTATCCGGACCGTCAACATTGGTTGTCTAAGTGGGGCATTTATATATGATGAGAGTCATATAGGACTGGACCGATTTAATCTGCGTTTCTCATATAATTATGTGATTGAGAAATCTTATTAAATCACAAGATGATAATATATGGATTAACCTTAATCCTGAAGTGATTACAGACTCCTACTTGTCCAGGATAGGGTTTGATGTGTTCGTTAAGGATCGCTAAGAGGCGCGGTCCGAATCACTATCACGTTGGCACTATTCTGGAATGAGTGAGAAGTGTGTGCCTCACAGATATGGAATCCATTCCTTCTTGCGGGAAGTAGAAAGACAATCCCCTTATTTGTTAGTCCAAGAAACTGATCAATCCCGGGAGTTCGTATTGGTTATGAACTAATTGATCACTAGTGGGTTAATGGTAAATAAGGATAAGATGTAGTGAAGAAGGTTTACGGAAATAATCCTACTTCATTACGGATAGTCTATGGAGGGTTAGTTTATATGTAATGATTATATCAATGGACACTTATCGACTCGACTCGACGTTTTGAGAATGAGTTATAACTATAATCGATAGAGTTCATTTTCGGATTTATGGTGGCGTAATTCCGGAATTAATGAGTTGAGTAGAAATATTCTGTTCGATGAATATTTTATTCAATTTATTGCAGCTACTGGTTATAGGTCTATGGTCCCCGGGTTGGCTCATAACACGCGAGTGTTTTCTCGTTTTATGGAACCTCGAGATTAAATTAAATAGTTGGTATATTTAATGAATATACAAATATTATTTATTTGGTAAATAATATGTAAAATAGAAAAGACATTTTCTATTAAAATGACTAAAAAAATGGTGCCACATTTGGGATAAATTGGAATAAGAAATTTTCCTAGATTATCTCATTTGTGTAATTAATTAATTATCTATTTGTTGGATAATTAATGGAAAAATTAAGAGATTGATTTTTTGGGAATTATCTCTTATTTTGTAGCAAAAATATCTTTTCCTTATGGGAATAGGTTTTTGTGGTGTGAAAAAGATAACTTTCTTGACTAGTTATTTTCCTATATAAAGAGAGTTCCTCCTAGCACAAAAAACTACACAAATTTGCGCCACAAATAAAATAGAAGGAAGAAAAATTAGTTTCTTGCCTTAGTCATTTATAGAAGAAAAATCTAGGGTTTTTCTTGGGCATATTCGAGGAGGTTCTACGGCGAGGATCGACGTCCACCAGTCGTCGCTAGGAGATACAATCCGGAAGACTACGGCTTCTCCCTTGGTCGATTTTATCATCTCTCTCCGATAAGGTAAATCTTCAACCTTCTCGTAGGATTAATTAGTTATGTCTCATATCGTAAATCGCATAAACTTCCGCTGTGCAAAGATCGAGTGTCTCGATCGGTGCTATTACTCCTAGCATAATTAATTAATTTAGGAGTGCATAATTAATTAAATTAGGAGTGGAATTGCATATTTTATTTTATTGAATGATTGAATGTTGTGGTTGACGAGATGGATTGGGGTTGGTACTTGTTTACCGTTAGATCTATTGTAAGTTTGTATAATTAGTATTGGAGGGTAGTGGAGGAAATTTATCAGACGTATACACATACCGGGGTGACCCCGGAGCTATCAGGAGCTAATCACCATTAGTTAGCAAGTATATCTTCAGGCTAATAAACGCCATGCGTAGTGCCCTTGAATGCTGACGTAACTAAGATATGTTAAGCTAGATACGTATAGCCACAACATGTTGATGGACATGAAGTGAACCCTAGATTGAGTCAGTCATATAAAGACAATTTAATTAAATATATGAAACCTCTCCGTTGTAGAACTTAATTATTCTTTAGCTTCTCACTCTTGTTAAGTACTATGTACTTACCTCCTTTGTATTTTGTTTGTGTGAATTGTGGGTGAGAAGATGGACAGGTTGACCTTGAGTTCGTTGATGACCACGATGAGGATTTGACGATGACGTGTTGATGATGCTTCTTTTCCTTTTGTAATCCGTATAGGTTGTACTTTTGCTTTTAGACTTTCATTTTGTAAGACAAGGTTGTATGTTCTTCCTCTTGGATCATCGTATGTTGTAAGATGTTTTTTTTTTTCCATAGACGGTTTGTATTCCGTTCATAGTGACTTTTACGGTTTTTATCCGAGTATTTTTAGCTTCTGTTTGCTTTTATTTGATACGACGACGTAGAGACTTACGTATAATATTATATTTATTTAATGCTATACGCGCCGAACGTTCTCTTCCGGATAAGGGCTCGGTATCCGGGAGCGAGGCGTTACAATATATCACACTACTTGTTCAGAAAATCGAATCGACTTTAATTTTTTTTTTTCAAGAGTGGATTGTAATGATTAATCTTTATATAGAATCAACTTTTTGAATATGGATTCGATTTGATGCACAAGTAAAATTATGAATAGGTAAAGTGACTATAGTGCAAATACTCTCTTAATTATTTAATTAAGCAAGTTGTCAAAAACAAGTTTATTAAGAAAAAGAACATATCTTTAACAATTAAATGCCTAAATTAAAACTTTTGAATATTTGTAGTGTATAGCATTACTCTTTTAGCTCTCATCTAGTCATAAATATGGGTAAAGTAGTCAATTGAATAATATTTTTTTTTCCGACCCCTCAAAAAAAATATTTTTTCTTTGAATTCCTTTTAACATGAGTTAACTAAGGACAAATAGTTTTGACAACTCCCTTGATTAAATAGATACGAGTAATTCATATATCAATTAAAACCATTAAGTGATTAAAAAGTTAATAAAAACCATCAAGTGATTAAAATGTTTTTAATAATTTTAGTCAAGTTTGGATCGAGTTGGAAATATATGAATCTAACAGTTTTTTTTTTTTTTTTGTTGTTATTGTCATGAATCTAACAGTTAGGTGTTAGGGTATACAGAAGAAGAAGACAAAAATAAAAATAAAATACATGACTATATTAAATGTGACTTGTTATATATAATAATGTTACAGCATGATAAAATTTATCACCTATTTCATGGCATGAATGTTGGATAAAAACGAGGGAGAATTATTATTATTATTATTTTTTATTTTTTTTAAGAGATGCGAGGGAGATTTTAAGCCGCGGGCAAATAGGGAAAAGAAGTGGAGAAAAAAAGGAAAAGAAGGCACTACCACTATTTATTTGTTTATTTTGTTGCATAATTTTGCATTTTTGACATGTTCACTTACCTTTCAAAAAAAAGTAGTTTTTTTATTTTTGGAAAAAAATAAAGTAGTATTCAGGATTAATAATCAGTTTTTAATTAATCATTAATAACGCATAGCATGGAAGTAGAATTAAAACCAACCTCAACATGTATTTACTATTGACACTTTTATTTTTTCATTGATTTCTGACACCACACACGTATTATTATTTTTTACTTCCAACATCACTTTATGAACGTCACTGCCACCAACATTCATTTTCAAAAATAACGACAATGGATTGTTGTTATTCACTCGTGACACTTTTATAACTATAACGTCAGTGTCACTGACGTTATTACTGGAAACTAACGTCAGTGCCACTGACGTTATTATTGAGAAGAAACGTTAGTACTACTGACGTTATTTGCTCAAAAATAATCGTAATGTTCTAAGTAATTTTTTGAATGCCAGAAGTAAACGTGATGCCGACAGTAATTTTTTGGTATGGACAGAAGCCGCCTATATCTAAACGCTTGTAGAATAAAATTTTACTATGTGGATTTGCCTTAAGAGAAACTTAAGAAATCAAATAGATGAAGCTTAAAGCTTGGGCTAATTTCCTTCAACAAAAAAAAAAAAAAAAAAAAAAAAAGAAGCTTGGGCTTGAAAATTCATTTGGACTTTACTATGTCTTTAGAAGGTATTTGGTTGGACAGTTTGGGCCCAAAGGATATAATCTGCATTTGGAAATTCATTTTATTAGGCATGTGATATTATTGAAACGCTCTTTATGATGTTTCGTTACTCATATTCTAAAAAATTCAACAGATGTTGTTGAGTATTCATTGATAGCAGGTAGGTAGTAGATGACTCCTACCTGTAAAGAATTGATAGATACTTGTGTGGAAATAATATTTAAAGAAAAATATGTTTCATTTTCATCCAAAGATGAAGAACAACAGATTTACCTACACTTGATCTTTCTCCTCTAAATATCCGCCTCCTTTTTCGTTTGATGAAATCTTCCCCAAACGCCCACCACCATCTCTACGTTCAACCTCAAGTAGAATTTATGACACTTCATGTGTTGTAATCCCCACTCTTGCCAACTCTGATGAATCTCTAGAGTCTTCAAATGAAAAATCATTATGAACTAGTACTAAGAAAAGTTGCTTCTTTTGGGACAAGTTCACATTATGTTTATTCAGGATCTTCTAAAGAGTCTTTTCAGAAAAACTTTATTTCTAGTAAAAGAAAAACTTTCAAAGAAACCTCTTTAGAAGATCCCGAATAAATATAAGGTGAACTCATCCCAAAAGTAGTAACTTTTCTTGGGACCAGTTCATAATGATTTTATTCAGACGACTCGGAAGATTAATTAGAGTTGGCAGAAGTGGGGATTGCAACAGATGAAGTGTTAAAAATTGTACTTGAGGTTGAATGTAGAGATGGTGGTGGGCGTTGTACTGATCGAGGACAATGTTTGGAGAATATTTCATCAGAGGAAGAAGGAGGCGGATACTCATAGGAGAAAGATGATGTGTAAATCTGTTTGTTCTTCATCTTTGGATGAAAATGAAACATATTTTAATTGTTTTCTTTAAATATTATTTCCACACACGTATCTTGTTTACGTATATGGTGTGGATAAATAAGTGATTCGATGCAAGCAGGATGTGCACACACTTTTGACATCAGAACTGTCAGCCGAATATATTCAAAGCTGAAACAGTCAGCTGAATAGTTTCAGAGTTGAAACAGTCAGTCAAGCATATATGATGAATCAGATGTGATGCAGAGCAGATTCATATGTGATGAAGAATCAGCTGAGTATCATTAGTTCAACTGTGAAACGAGACTAATGTAATTTCAGTAGACATTTATAGTTACCACTGATTGTAACTGTTTGTAACCAACTTTGGATGAGTATCATCTATAAATACTCCACTATCAATATCATGTAACTTAACTTGAATACTTTTCAGATGGATGAGAATTCCGCAATTCATTTTGGTCTCTAGTAGTTTTTTTTTCTCCCAACAATTTCAACATATTTACCGTTTCTTTATAGGTAGGAGTCATGTAATACCTACTTTTATAAATGAATACTCAACAACCTCTGTTAAATTGTCACAATAAGTTTTTGAATACTCTGAGACCCAATCATTGATATATATCCCACAATTATCAATTATTCAAAAGCGTGTTGCGCTATCTTTCCTTAAACCTAGAATTTCCGATTCTAATGTTTGATTGCACAAAAGAATTTATACATGATTGGCAATTCGCTTGGATTATTATTTTACATAGTAGTGGGTTTTCTCGTGAAGTTATTCCATTGTCATTCCACAAATGGAGTGACCGAAGAGATGTCACAAGGAGTTTTTTTGGTACACTCATTGGTTTACCAAGTTAATGAAAATTTTGTATGTGGTAACTTCAAAATCGCACAGCCAAAGCGACAACATAGTCAATATCTTTGAATCCTTACAAATGAGAGTAATACATACAAGCTATAAATGCCTACATAAAGCATCTCCAATGCTCATCATTTCAGTATTTTCTTTCCCCAAACATGTTTAAACACGTCGATTCAACAATGATGAGAGTGTAGTTAGCAAGAAAGAGAGTGTTGTCAGCTGAATCGACGTGTTAAAACATTTTTGAGGAAAGAAAATACTGTAATGAGGAGCATTGGTAAATATTTATGTATGCAGTTATAGCTTTAATGTACTACTATGATTTGTTAAGGATTGAGAAATGTTGATCGAATTGTATCTTTAGGGGTGCGATTTACTAAGCCACTCGGACTATTTTTGTTTTGAAAAATTAATATAACTATTTGAAATAAAATAGCACAACATAATTTTAAAATGATTGCAGGGGAATGATTATTTGTGAAATCCCAAACTTTTGTGTAAAATATTTTAAAGGTATTTTTGTCTTGGAATTATGATTTCCTTTCCCAATTAATTTAAAGTTAATTAAGCATTTGCTTGTCACCAAGTTACCTTAAAACCGACATTGACTCAGAAAATAATATAAAAAGGCTCGAGAAAACCCTGAACTTCATAAGTTTCGCGTTTTTTGGATCTTCAAAGGAAAAGTGGGCCGCTGTCTCGGGAGAGCTCCCGGGAAAGCGCACCATAAAAACTCTACAGGAGCTCAATAGGATCGTTCTGGGTTTGTTTTGAGGTCAGAATTGTGAAATCCAAGTAGATCAGTCTGTTGAAGTTGTTTAAAGTTAAGAATCTCTTCTTGAAGGTAAAGTTTGATCTTTTCATTGTAAGTTATTGGCTTTGATCTTTTTTTAAATCATTGGCTTTGATCTTTGTAGTGTTACATTCTCATAAGATTTATGTTGGATTTGTTGTTGGTTTATAGATTCACGTAGTTTTGGGAGTTAGTTGTTGTTCGGTTTGTATGTTCGGCTCGTATAAAAGGTAATGAGTTGTTTTTATCAAAAAGATCCGTTTCAATTTAAAGTCTATGTTTTCAATTTGGTTTACTATTGTTTTATGTTAAACTGCACAAATATAGACATGATTATGTATTGTCGGGTATTTGTAAGGCTATGAAGCAGTTTTGCAGAGTAGGTTTGGGCCGTTTTCTCGGCCCCTCTCCCGAGAAAGCAGTTTTGTACTACTATGATTTGTTAAGGATTGAGAAATGTTGATCGAATTGTATCTTTAGGGGTGCGATTTACTAAGCCACTCAGACTATTTTTGTTTTGAAAAATTAATATAACTATTTGAAATAAAATAGCACAACATAATTTTAAAATGATTGCAGGGGAATGATTAGTTGTGAAATCCCAAACTTTTGTGTAAAATATTTTAAGGGTATTTTTGTCTTATTTTTGAATTATGATTTCCTTTCCTAATTAATTTAAAGTTAATTAAGCATTTGTTTGTCACCAAGTTACCTTAAAACCGACATTGACTCAGAAAATAATATAAAAAGGCTCAAGAAAACCCTGAACTTCATAAGTTTCGCGTTTTTTGGATCTTCAAAGGAAAAGTGGGTCGCTGTCTCGGGAGAGCTCCCAGGAAAGCGCACCATAAAAACTCTACAGGCGTTCAATATGATCGTTCTGGGTTTGTTTTGAGGTCAGAATGGTGAAATCCAAGTAGATCAGTCTGTTGAAGTTGTTTAAAGTTAAGAATCTCTTCTTGAAGGTAAAGTTTGATCTTTTCATTGTAAGTTATTGGCTTTGATCTTTTTTTTTAATCAGTATTGGCTTTGATCTTTGTAGAGTTACATTCTTATAAGATTTATGTTGGATTTGTTGTTGGTTTGTAGATTCACGTAGTTTTGGGAGTTAGTTGTTGTTCGGTTTGTATGTTCACCTCGTATAAAAGGTAATGAGTTGTTTTTATCAAAAAGATCCGTTTCAATTTAAAGTCTATGTTTTCAATTTGGTTTACTATTGTTTTATGTTAAACTGCATAAATATAGACATGATTATGTATTGTCGGGTATTTGTAAGGCTATGAAGCAGTTTTGCAGAGTAGGTTTGGGCCGTTTTCTCGGCCACTCTCCCGAGAAAGCGCACAACCAATACTCCAGAACTGATTTCTGGTTCATTATGAGACATAAATTGTGTTTTCAGAATGTTATTGTGTTTTGTAGTTACTTTTCTATAAACTATTTTCATATGTTTTGGTTACGAGTAGTGGAGATAGTTTCGGAGTTCGTTGTTGTTATGGCATTTGTATGGTCACATAGGATATAATATTGACTTTAACATAAACTTATGTACTTTATGTTCTCCGACTTGTTTTATAGTTAGTGACCTAACAATGTATTGAACAGAGTACCATGGGTCCTTAAATCTCATGACAGATGTATGATCAGTTGTAGTACTCATGTCGTTCTCAAGACGACGTATTGAACGGGTGATATGATCGAAGATGAGACGTTGTGCCTTGGGGTCTATTTATTTTCTCATCTATCCCACATGTTTCCATGAAAGATTTTAGTGGACTTTTATTAGTATTTATTAAGGTTTTATTATTATTATTTATTTCTATTATTTATTTTTGTCCACATCGACTAAGAGTTGTTTTATTTCTTCCATTGTAGCCTATAAAAAATTTTTAATTGTACTATTTTAAGGCAGACAAATTTCGATATAAATATATTTTATGTGAAGCTTTTAAGTTTTGGTGAGTTTTCTCATGTTGGTGGATTCCAAACCGAACTTATCAAAGCTGTGAGCGAACCTTGTGGGTGTCCATATATACCAAAGTTTTTTGTTACATGTTAGCCAAGGGTCGAGGTACTCGTCTTATTTGTGTCTTCAGTCAAGTCCTCGGGTATTTTCAAATCTTATTCGCACCGCGGATCACATCAACGGGGTACCGTGGCTAAGTCTCGCGTTGGATGTATTCCTAGTCATATTACCCGTATTGCAACTTACCCTCATTTTAAGTGATTAATGCTATGTAACGAAACATGAATATGAAAGTCAAGACAATAACATGACAAGAACCCGAACACGTTAAGTAATCAAGTAATTAATGAAATGAACAAAGTATGTGCAAATAAACTGAACGTAGTTAATATGCATGCTTTCTATACATTGTTCCAAGTCGGTTTCTAAATCGGATTTTCTTACGTTTTAAGTTATGCCTTTAAACCGTATTGTAAATTGGATGAAGTAGATTGATGTCTTGTATTTCAGTATTTGACAAACACGAATCTCTTTGTAAACTTCTTTCTTCTTAATTAGCTTATACATGAACTTATTAGGATCAAGCGCTTACCGTTGAACTAAAACCAATTGGTGCTAGTAAAGGCGCAACTTTATTTCCTTTAACACGCCCCCTCAAGTGTGGGCCTCTAACAAGGCTGTGCATCTAGGCACACAAATACAAGACCAAACTAGGCCAACAAGACAAAGAGCCCCAACACTTGCACAATATAATTGAGGGAGCCAGGGTTTGATCCCATGACCTCCCGCTCCGATACCATGTTAGGATCAAGCGCTTACCGTTGTACTAAAACCAATTGATTGTAGTAAATGCGCAACTTTATTTCCTTTAACAGAACTTACTATTTTATTTGGAATAAGAATGTATGCAGGTACATGCAAAGCTTGAAAATGAGATCTTTATTTAAAAACTGCTAGGAATAGCCCTCACTGTAGCATTACAAATGGGAAACGGAATACTAAACAACAAAATAAATAATGGACATTATAAACCAAACTAGTCTTCGACACACCAAGCTAATCGGAGGTCATATTTATTTTCTTTTGTGTTTTTTTTATTACTTGATATTATATGAGACTTATGTGAGTTTTCTAAATTTTTTTTTAAAAGTCAACGACAGACGTTATATTTTCGAATAAGCACTCGAACACAAGTTAGTTCACCTAGGAAAGAGGTACATCAATTCATAGCGACATCCTTGACCTCCAATACTACTCCATCCATATTTTACCGGGATTTTGGAAAATCAGGCTTTGTCCCCCCCCCCCCCCCCTCCCCCCACTTGGAAATAAAGTTACACTTTTGACAAAATGTGTTTTTAGATAACACGACGATAATAGTGGAGTAAAAAGATTTTTTACGACAATAATAATGTCGTAAAATCACTGATTTTACGACATTATTATTGTCGTAAAAAATCTTTTTACTCCACTATCATCGTCGTAAAAAGTTTAACTCCACTATTATTGTCGTAAAATCTATTTAACTCCATTATTATTGTCGAAAATCTGTTTAACTCTATTATTATTGTCGTAAAATCTGTTTAATTCCAATATTTTTACTACACAATTATCGTCGTGTTACCTAAAAACACATTTTATCAGAAATATAACTTTATTTCCAAGAGGGGGACAAAGCCTGATTTTCCAAAATCCCTATTTTACCGAATATGTGTAATTTCCTGTTATATATGAAATTAATAAATATAAAGTTTACTTGAAGCTTGGATTTCTCAGTGAGGACTTACTAGTAGAGAATCGCTATATGCTGGCGAGATCTCACCCACACAGCTTCACGAGGTGGAATACTGCGGTGCACATGTGTGAAAATTGTGTGGTCAGATCTTTGCATGCATGTATTAGCTTCCTAAGAGGAAATTCCAGTGATAATTTTCCTACTTCAAGGGTCGTTTCTACTTATAGGGACTTCTCAGAGTAGAACTGCTCTACGCCAGCAGGATCTCTGACCACACGCGCTTCACGAGCTGGAATACACTGTCTTAGTCTTTGAAATAAGCAGACGAATCAATCAATCCGCGTGACACGTAGGGTCAAAGCAGTCAGAACATATAAATTCTAATGTCTCACGTGGCTTCATATAAATCTGTAGTTCTGAATTTTCTGGTCAAAAGACTAGTGTTTGCATGCTAGTGCACAAGTCAACCCAGCAGTACCATGAAATTCATGGTGATGTCACGTACACGTCATCATGCTTTTGACTTTTTATAATCCTATGAATTGTTTGGTTTTATACACATGACTTATATCCAACGGTTGGTGCACGTAAAGACTTTCCGAATAAGAATATCCCTACATAGAATGTGTTGTGATGTATTATTTGGCACACACTGTGGAGGCATAGTAGAATAACGGGTGCGGTGTAGTTCACAATATTTCTTTTGAGTCTGGTAAGTGTTTGGAATTATATATTAACGTCTTTTAAGAGTAAAATATGTATATGTAACTTAATGGTAGTCTGGATCATTGTGGGATAACTTTCGATTTGTATTCTCCACAAAACACCGGTTTTTATAGTGTTTGATACACTAGTTGAGTAATTGACTAATGGAATAATATGTTAAAAGTTGACAACAGATCGTATTGTCTCGAAATTTCAGGCCTAGTAATTAATCTTTTTATGCTTTAATGAATCTGATAATATTTAAATATGTAGTTTCTCAAATGGCTTTTCTGTTACAATCTTAGAATTTTTTTTATTGCTTTGCTCGCTTCTATGACGTGAGACATTTCATTATCTTTCTCTTAAAGCACTAATTTCTTCACAAGTATCTTTGGAAATTCTAAATGCGGCCCCTATCGTCTGTAACGACATGATATTTAGTTTCATTGGATAATATGTTATAATACCACTTGTAACGCCAATAATTCATATTAAAAGAGACTATTTGAATCATAATACATCAATAACTATCGTTTTTACTTGGCCTAAAATGACAAGTAACCTAATAATTTGATGATGTTTCCACATTGTTATTACATATTTCCTTTTATGCACTTCAAACATACATGGATCATTTCAAGTCATTCTTCAATCAACAAACTAAATCCACAGCTAAATTTATCAACAAAAAAAAAAAAAAAGTCACATAATATCATATATATGTATCGTTTTTACATACTATATTGTGCATTTGATAACTTATTAGTTATTATATAAACGGATACTCCAAAGCCAAAATTTACACATATATAATACATGTCATTATTTCACTACGTCGAATGCTTTGGCTACAGCGCGCCGGCGCCTATTTCGGACAGCTTAATAATATTCTCAGTCAATCTTGTTATTAATACACCATTAGCATCGCGTGAGGATTTGCATTTTCTTTTCTTTAGCTTTGAAGTTGTTAAGGTTGTCCACACCGGACATTTGCTAGTGTATCACTCTTCATATTAAAAGATAATTTTCTCTTACTTCACCAACTAGGTTTTGAGAATAATGCCCCACATCTTATATTAGCTTGAGACTAGATTTTCTACATAGTATCAGAGCCACCATTTATTGTGTAAGTGTTGGGCCTCTTTGTTGGCCTCAATGGCGGAGCCAGAAAAAAGATTCAGCGGGTGCACAAATATTTTTCTAAGTAGATTTTTTTTCAGCGGGTGCACTATTTTTTTTCCGGTGTAATATGCATTGTTCTTCTTCGGTTCCCCATTGTTGTGTGTGTGTGTGTCCGCCTCTGGTTGGCCTTATAGTGCCCTTTATATTGCCTTGTGTGCTATGTGGCCTAGCCTCTTCATAGGCACACACTTGAGGGGCGTGTTAAAGTTGTCTCACATTGGACACTTGATATTATATCATCCACTATATTAAGATATTGACTCACCTCACAGCCTAGGTTTTGATATTGTATCACCACCATATTCACCCCCTCATCTTACATTGGCTTGGGTCTAGATTTTATACAGAAGTAAAAATCGACAAAACATGTAGATGGTGAGTGAACATAAGGTGTGGTAGAGTGGGTGATGAGCTAAGGTGAGGTTAGACAGACCATATTAAGAGATGGACTCACCTCACAACTTAGGTTTTGATATTGTATCACCAACTATATTCACCCCATCCCCTTATATGGGCTTGGGCATAGATCTTCTACAAAAGTAAAATATCGACAAAACATGTAAATGGCGGGTGAAGATAAGGTGGGGTAGGGTGGATAGTGAGCTAAGGTGGGGTGAGACATGATGGGTGGGGTGAGGTATGGTAGGATATGTGTAGGGTAGGGTATGATGGAGTTGGGTTAGGTAGGGTAAGACGGGTAGTGAGAAAGGGTATGGTAGGGTAGGTGCCTAGTTGGTCCCACCATATTAAAATATAGACTTCTCCTACCTCACAACCTATGTTTCGAGGATGAGCCCCATCTTTTTATATGGAATTGGGCGTAGATTTTCTAAAGAGGTAAAAATCGACAAAACTTGTGGATGGTGGGTGAACATTAGGTGGGGTAGGGTGGCTGGTGAGCTAAGGTAGGGTTAGACATGGTGGGTGGGGTGAGGTATGAGATATGCGTAGGCTATGATAGAGTAGGGGTAGGGTGGAGTAGGGTAAGACGAGTGATGAGAAAGAGTATGGCTGGGTACCTAGTCGGGTAAGGTTGAGTATGGTATGGTGCGTGCTTGCACGGGGTAGGGTAAGATAAAGTACGATGAGGTAGAATAATGAAAGGTCGTGGGTATACTAAGGTAAGGTCGAGTGGTGGGTAAGGTAGAGTATACAAGGGCAGGTTAATGTATGATGAGGTATGGTTAAGTAGGACACTGAAATGGGTTGATTGGGGTGGTGTGTATGGTAGTGCAGAGTATGTGGAGTTGTATGGTAGGGTAGAGTGAGTTGTGTGGTAAAGTGGGTAGGGTTAGGTCGGGCTAGGCTATGTAGGGTAATGTGGTAGAGTATAGTGGTAAACTGAAGTAAGGTAAGACTGGGTCGGTTGGAGAGGTGAGGTAGGGCAGGGTAAGTGGTAGGTAAGAAAATGTGGGTAGAGTAAGGTAGGGTGAATATGGTAGGGTGGGGGTGGTAGGGCTACCCCACCTCATTTAACCCTTCCCATACCCCTTCCACCATATTCTACTAGACACCTACCCTACCCACCCCATCCCACCTTACCCTACTACCATGAACAACTCTTAACTCAATGTGACACCGATTATGATTTTTTTTTATGGAGAATTAGGGATAATGACAGCTTTTGAAATATTTTTGTATAACATGACAACCACACATTTTTTATAGGGAGAATGCCGACTTTTATATTTTCTATAGCCTTAAAGACAAAATCCAAAGAAAAAATAAAAATTTAAAAACAAAATGCGCGCCTGGGACGGACTTTTTCCTGGGAATTGTTGTTTTTTTTCTTTTTTTTCTCTTTCCTCCTCGATTTTCAAACGCTATATCTTTTGATCTAGAGATCCAAACGTGATGAAATTTTTACTGAATGTTTTATTTTTTGATGCTCTTTGTTTTGAGACTTGGTTCGATATAATTACAGCATTTTTCATGAGATGCACTGTCGAAATTCACTCAGTGAATCTCCCCAGTGAATCCCGAAAATCAGTGAATATCGACAGTAAATTTCGAACAATAGTGAATTTCGACAGCGGATTTTCTGAAATCACGTCGGAATATGTTGAATGTGGTCTCAAAATAAAGAGCATGAAAAAATAAAAAATTTGGTGAAAGAATTTTCAAATTTGGAGTTGTAGATTGAAAGATATGAGTGTTTAGAAAAGATGGATGAAAAAAAAAGTGTGTTGAGTTTTTAATTTTATTTTTATTTTATAAAACCTGCGCCAGAAAATTATAAAAAAAAAGTTTTTCCTTTATACAAAAGTTTTAAAAAACTGTCATTCTGCTAATTGATGAAACATTTGTGTCCTTCTCCCTCATTACCCATTTTTTTATTTCATTATTCTGCATTCCAAACACGGTGATGAAATGAATCTATTCGATTTAATTCTTATGAGTTAATCCAATACATTCCATCAATGCATAACAAACATGCCGCAAGGGATTTTTATTTCTATAGTCATAAAGAAATACAATGTTATTACTATAATGGATGTGACACAATGAATGACATTTTTTTTATTATACAAAATTGAGCATAATATATTTGTTTAGAGGACACAATTATGTAAAATGTGTTATTTATGTCACAACCGTTATAAGAATTATATACATCATTGTCTAAGCTATGAGATGTGATGTGAAAAGTATATTGGTTGATATGATGAATGGATAACAAATTTTCGAAGTGAAACAATAACTTCAATTGACCTAATCAATACTATATTTATCAGACCCGATCCGGTCATTGAACCGGAAAAGACACTGGGTCACTGGTTCAACTGTCAGGTCACTGGTTCAATCGGAAATATTTATATAGTAGTAAATATATAATATCATAAAAAAATACTTTTTGATAATTTATATTCAAGTAAATAATGATTTGAAACTATGTATCACCATATGAGTTACAATTTATAGTTTCAAATTATAATTATTTGCATCATATCGGAGAAATTTGAGTATTTTTGCTGCTTAAACCGGTTCGATACCCATTTCATGCATTTTTTTCCATCAAATTTACTTCACCCACCGGTCAACCAGTGCCCACCGGGTTTACCGGGTTTGAGCGGGTCACTTGCTTAAACGGTATGATGCTTGAACCGGCCCGGTTCCCTAGCCAGATCACCAGGTCGAACGGTTGAGCCGCCGGGCCGGGACGGGTTTGATAACTATGATCTATACTGATCCAAAATACAGGAACAAAGCATGAGTTTCCCTTTGATATCATTTAAAACATTTTCAAAGAAATTTATTGCTATGTTTACTCACCCAAATTCATATTTTCATTTGTTATTCGTATGTAATTGTAAACATTATCTCCACACAAGTTTTGTGTAATTGAGTTATAGACCTTTCAACTGCGCTTGATACGTTGTACCGAGAAATACTCTTGGGAAGACGCACCAAGTTCGGGTTCCAGGATCGGTTTGATCGTTCCGGTTCGTTTATACATATCAGAGTATCAATTGCAAAGCAGTTTCATATTCTGCATCTAGCTATGGGCGGATTGTTGGAACCGGTGGGTCCGGTTCATGGACCGCTTGTTCCGATTCCGAAAATGTCCGGGCTGGTTCGGTTCAGAATTAGGCAGGTTGGACGGTTCGTTTAATCCATAGGGTTAGAAGGGTTGACGGGCATGTCCGGGTTGAAACGGATTCAGATATGGGTCGGAACGGGTTATTGTACGGTTCAAATTATAGGTCATTCTATACATATATTTTTTTCTTAGAAAATCAACTAAATAGGAAAAAAATATTTCCGAATTGCAAAAAAATAGTTTAATTTCATTAGTTGGTGTTATTATAATATGGTTGTTGGTTACATTAAACATACTATAATAAACAACGTTTAATATTAATGATATGATACCGATCACATCGATTAAATTAGTAATATTACAATAAAAGATGCAAGATGGCTCTCTGGACGTTTTGTGTCGTCGATCAACAGTGTTTCCAGAAAATTAGTTTGCATTTTGGTTACGTTTTTGTATTCTGTTTTCACGCGTACAATGAAGATATGATGGTAGTTCAGCATTGTGATGCCATTTTTATTTTCCCATACGTAAGATATGGATCATAACATGAATTTATGTGCTCTATGTGTTGCTCCAATTTATTTAGCATGGTATTTGTTATTGAGAAACGAATCATACGGGATACCTTGGCACAGTAAAGACCCATACCGCACGGAAAATGTGATAATTAGTTGTATTAACCCAACCGTTTTAAGGCGGTGTGCTACAATAGTACCTTGGGCATCAATAAGTCTCATGTTGGAGGGTATAGTTACTCATACTAGCCGAGCTATACCGTGCGCCCTCAAGCTAAGTAGACAAGGAATGTGTAACGCCTCATTCCCGGACACCGAGTCCTTATCCGGAAAAAGAACGTTCGACACGTATAATATAAAATAAATCACATATTATACGTCAGCCTCTACTACGTCGTATCGAGTTAAGCAAAACGGAAGCAAAAGACTTGGGTATAATTTTTTTTTTCCAAACAACAAGAATAGAAACTCAATATCTAATGATAGAAATGTAACATTTATTACATTGTGAAAAACCAAACGAAACCGTAAAACATACGAAACCACCAAAAGTATACTAAAAGAAAGTTACATAGTTCCCAGAGAAACAACTAGTCTAGTATATAAAAAAATAAAATAAATAAACGCTTCAACGTCGGTGTCCTCAAACGTCGTCATCAAATTCTTCCTCATACTCTGGGTCTACCTGTTCATCTTCTCTTTCCCAAACACATAGAAAAATAATGCATTTGAGATAAGTACAAAGTACTCAATAAGAGGTAGAAGCTACAAATTAATTAAGGTTTGTTAACAAGTTTTAGAATAAATAATTATATTTATGAGACCGACTCAATCTAGGGTTCACTTCATGTCAATCAACATGTCATGACTATACGTTTCTAGCTTAACTTATCTTGGTCAGCATTCAAGGGCACTACGCATGGTGTTTATCAGCCTGAAGATATACTTGCTAACTAACGGTGAATAGCACCTGAATGCTCCGGGGTCTCCCCAGTATGCGTATACGTTCGATGAATTTCCTCCGCTACCCTTCAGCCTTTTGAGCCAGTAGCATTGTTCACCTTGATGAATGTACCACATCGCCGATATGAATCGGTGCCTGACCAAGAATAGGTGACGTTTTATCTTTTTACTACCACGTATGTAAGTTATCAAGTACTAACTAGCCACCTAAGTGTTTTCAAAGCAAAGCTCACATTAACAAATCTACTCCCTCACTTAGACAGCTAGACATCACATCCTAACAAATACACAGACATTGATGAACTATAGTTCATCAAAGCACAAGCCTCTTCATGCCCTTCCGACGGTCCCGAACTTCAACTCTCTTGAAGAGTACATTCGGTGCCGGAACTAAACACATCAGAAGCTCAATCAAGGCTTGTTCATGTTTAATTAATGTTACTAGATCATGAATCAACATTTAAATCTCAATACATAGCTTAAACAACATCTTATTAAAACTGGGGGTCAATGCGTGTGCATCCCTTGGAATGCGTGCGCATTCCCTAACCAAATACATGCTGGAAGTTACTGTCCAGCCAATGCGTGCGCATTGCTTGCAATGCTGCACATTGATCATGCTGGGAGCAACTTTTTTACAACCTGAAACAGCAATGTGTGCGTATTCCATTGAATGCGTGCGCATTGCACCTGCTGTGAAAATGATTTAACATCCTGAATCACGAATGCATGCGCATTCTGTTGAATGCGTGCCCATTCCACCTATTGGGACTAAAGCCAGACAATCCTGTAACAGGAATGCGTGCGCATTGCTAGCCAATGCGTACGCATTCAACGTAGAAAAACCCTAAAACCTGATTTTCTACACTTTGCGATCTCTACTCAAATCCAAACATGTTCTACACGATTTCTATCAAGAAAACATCAGAAAAACATAACTTTTATGATCCAAATAAAACCTTAATCCTTAAACAACACATAGGCATAAACTTTGATACAATAACGTATCAAAACACGATCTAACATCTATAAACCATTTCTAATTTGTAGGAAGAACCTCTTACCTTATAAGCAAGCTAATCCAACAAAAAAGATATGAAAAACTGCAGCAAACTTGATCCTCTCTTAGGAAAAACTCGACTTTCTGGTGTTGAATCGACGCTCTCTTCACGACGATTCCGTTGCTCTACTCTGATCTGAAAACCGTTACGAATCGCCTTAAAACTGGAAGAAAATCTCTCAGCCCTAAAAGTTCTCACACGCCGCCTCTAGAGAGCAAGAAATTTATGATTTCCTTTTGTTATGGGAACTAATGGGATTTTATTTTCCTTAAATAGATAATCCCAAAAATAATAATCACTTATCATTTTCCCTTAATTATTCCTTAATAAATCAAATCATATTTTTCTTTTCCAATATATATATATTTCGGCCCATGTATATATATTTACACAAAAATACTTAACTCCCTAAAAGAAGTAAAGAATATAATATTTCATTTTCACAAAATGACACGTCTGCCCTTTTTCCGAAAATCGGAATATTACATAATGAAATATGAAAGACTAGAATACGATAAGAAATGAGAAGAACATGATTATGCCAAGTAAGTATGAAAAATGAACATGACTGTCAAGACACAAACAGGCTCCAGTTAGTTATCAAGTACAATATGGGTTAGTAGTACCTTACGTAAGTTTGATGAGCAGGCTAAACACAGTAAGTAGGTAAGTATTGTAAACAAACAAGTATGTGCAAAATGAACTAAATGTGGCTAATGGACAAGTTTTCTGTGCATTATCCTAGCATGGTTTCAACTTGGCTTTCCTTTATGTCTCAAGTTATGTTTTGAAAGTAGTTTTCCTAATGTTTCATGTAATGGCTTTAAACTGTTTGTAAACTGAATGAAGTGGATTTATGTCATGTCACCTGTCTTATGACAATCACGAATCTACCTTATGATCTTCTTTCTCTTTACTAAGCTTCATGCATGAGCTTATTCCTTTATTTAGAATAAGAAGGTATGCATGTACATGCTCAGTTTGACGATGAGTTTGGTGCACTGAAGTTTCTTATGTTTAAGTTTTCTTTTATCGATGACAACAGTCGTCAAAGCTTAAGAGTGGAGCAATGAAGTTGCTTATGTTTTTGTTTCCTTTTATCGTGGTTTCTCCCCGGAAAATGCATTGTTGCTAGTAGTTTCACTGGTTCTTTCTTTTCAAACATGTCAGTTGTAATAGATGATAGTTTTTTTTCGAGTTATTTACGATTTAAAGTGGCAACAGTTGTATTCGGGTTATTGGTTGTTTTGGAAGACCCCAATGGTCTATTTTTTGAGTCTTCTGTTTGTTTTCTTTTGCGCAAATATTTTATTATTCTGATATGACACGAGTCTTACATGGGATTTAAGTTTACCCTGAATATCACATGTCGAATGTTCCATGTCTGGATAAGAACTCGGTATCCGGGACATGGACGTTATGAATGTAATTGAGCCAAGTCGAGTTGATAGTGTCTAAACTCAAACTTGGTTGACTATATTAACTCGAGCTCAAATCTCAGTTCGAGCTCGATCGATTCGTTAAAAGGCAAGATCGAACTCAATTCGCCAAGTACTCGATTTGGCTCGTAAGCTCGATTATTCTTTTAGAATTCACATTTTTTTATTATAAAATATGACAAGATCGAGCTTGACTCGGTGAATACTTGACTCGACTAATAATTAATTATTTATGTAATACATTTTAATTATGAATATTATAATTTCAATTGACTAAATATTTATTTATTAAAATATGATTAACTCGTGAGCTACTTGATTAGTACTACATCCGTCATAAAATATAAGTCATCTTACATTTTTTTTATTTAACCCAGACTATAAGTCATTTTTTATTATCAATGCAGCACTTATTACCTTTTTCTACATCTTACCCCTGATTTATTATTAATCCAATCATTACTCAACAATAATAACGCTCTAAATGCATCATTAAATTAACCCTTATTTACCTCGAATTCTGCTACAGAGAATGTAGATAGGCACATTATTGTGAAGGAATGTACGTTAAACACTGAGTGCATGTTCCTAAATTCGTAATTCTGCATCTATGTTATTATCCCGAAGATTTGGTACTGTTTTGCCTTGTTTTATGTGTTTTTCAGGATGTAGCAAATATGGAGCACTTAAGGACGGATCTGGATCAAGGAAAGAGCATTGGGCCGAGTGGAGTAAGTCCAGGAAGAAATCTGCTGAAAGAAAAGAAGAAATTCAGGCCCGGTTTACCATGGGCTAGGCCCGATAAACCGAGGGTCTTGGGTAACACGAAACTGAATCTGCCGCATCTACAAGGTCAGTTAGGGTTTATTTGAGTCATAAGTCGGCTAATGTATCTATATAAAGCAGTATAACTGATACTATTAGTATGTTCCGTGTCCCATATATTATTATCATATACATTATACAATTTTGATGCAATAAAGTTTTTTTAAGCTTTTGGAGGTTATTTTCTGGTTTCCTTCCCTTCCTTGCCATCTCTAGCTTGAGTAAATCAAGCTAGATCTCCATAGTTGAATGTATGAAGCTTTGAACATTCCCTTATGTCTTTAATATGGTAGATCTGCTTGTATTTACGTGTTTTAGTTCATCTGCATTTTTAACAACCCCATAATTTACTTGAATTAAACTGAATTGAGCAATGTAGATTCCCGATTAAGAACCACCACCTCCGATAATCGGTAGTCTATACCGATTTACCGAGGTAACTTTTAGGTCACCTTAATTTGGAGATTCAACGTCAGATACGTTGATCGGCAGGAATAATTAAAATGAGTAATAGGTCTGGCCAATCTAGTATTCTTAATTCATAAATTAACATGAAGGACTGTTAGTGAAGTGTTAATTAGGACATTGTCTTGATGGATCCCTAGGAACGTGCTAGTCATAGTCGATAGCTGCTTAGGGAGGTTTTCGGTCTTGTGCCGGCATCTCTAGAACTTACGGCGTATGGGCTAATACAACCAACGAAGGAGGTTAGTTGCGTATAGATTGTCTGCTGTCCTTACAGTGGAAGTAGATAGGGTTAGGAGATGCACCTGTAGCTAAAACTGAATTTAAACGCTCGATTAGTTTAAGGAAATTATGTGGAGAAGTAAACATAAGGATTAACTAGACCAAGTTAGTAGATAGAAGGGATGAGGAAGGAATACCATGATTCTTTTATGTTTATTGTTGGTCAATGACCACGTATGTCTTCTTGATTAGGTCAGAATTGTTTAGGCTTAAGTTGCATTGTCTCTATGGGATCGACCTTGATTCGCCCTTGCTATACTAAGATTGACCTAGTACTCTTGCTAGTATAATCGACGTAAGGCTCGCGACGATCAAACAACTATTCCATTAATGATGGTTAAGGGGTATTTTAGACATTTAACCTTCAAACTTATATTTTGGATCGGAGGTAGTATAGTTTAATACTTGAATTTAGTTGGGTTAATTATTCGAGTAGTTCGATTTAAACTCGAAGTCCAAATATTCCAAATCAAATCTAGCACTTTTACTAATAGAATCCGAATAGCCAAAGACTAGAACTGATGCGGTTGATAAAAATACGCATGTTAAGAATGTGAGTTAATACTTTAATTTGAATGTCAAAATGACTAAAAACATAGTCTATAATTAATGCAATGTTGTTTTTATTTTCTCACTATTTAAAGTAATGATAAATGTAAGAAAAATACAATAAATAATGTATTAAGAATATACACATAAAATGAAATAAATGATTTTGACAATTGCATCGGTTATGTTAGATTGGAGAGATTACATATGACTCTAATATTATGGGTATTTGTCTCTCTTTGTCTTGTGGGGTATCTTTGTTGGGAAGTTATTGGGTGTACCCGCCATATGCGGAATGCACCCGTGTGATAAATAATTCGATGCATGTGGAGATAACACACAAAAAGTTCCCATATTTGTTTGGGAAGAAGCAAACAAGATGATGATGGATTGGTAAAAAGGAAAAGTTCTTACACGGTCACTCCATTCGTGTGGAGTGACGATGTATTACCTCCATCCCATATTATAAACAGAATTGCACATAGATTAAAAAACTCAATAATGATCCAACTTTAATAGTTTAGAACTAAAATACAAATAAGCTAAATAAAATAATGTAAAACTTTAGAATAAGTAATAAGGGTAAAACAAGAATATGAGACAGAGCTACTAAGCTAGTAATAATTTCCCGCAAAAAGCGCGTGAAGCCATATCGTACGCCGACAGAAAAAGCTTAAAGCTGAAAGCGCGACGAATGTTCGACTACAGCCAGCCGTACGTGTGTGTGGTCGGCGTAACTAACGGAGATAGGATCGACGTCATCACTTCCGTCAACTTTCAACGCTGTTTTCTTCTCGGTCTCCTGTCAAAACCCAAAATGTTGGTTTTAGTTTTACTCGCTTCCGTTGTACTTTTGCTCCTATATATTACAAATCTTTTCTTCCCTCCTTTCCAAACCTTCCCATTTTCAAGAGTAGAGCATTTTTCAGCTCAAGAAACTATTTACAGAAAATACCAGTCGGAAAGGGATTGGAAAGTTGAAATCTTTGTTCTTGGTTATCAGGTACTTTTTGTGGGTTGCATATAATCTTTCTCTTTTTTCCAGCACGAATTTATTCTGCTTTAGATATGCTCATTGTTTTGGTAGATATGTTCATGTAAAGTTGGGTTCTTTTTTGTGTATTACTTTTAATTTGAGATGTGGATGATCTGGGGGGTAATTCATCCCCACCCACTCCATTTGTACCATAGACACACGTGGATCATTCTGGACAGTACAGTTTGAATTTGAGTTGAAACTGTGTGATCGAGATTCATCCATATGTTTTACTCCTCAAACGGACTCATGATAAAAGAACTTCACATGTTCTTGTCACTATTTGGTGGTTGTTGAAATTTGTGATGGTTAAAGAATGATGAAGATAAAAAAAGATGGATAAACCTTTTTTTGGCGGTTGATTCTCTCTTGTATTATCCATTTCTTTTTCTCTTATGCAAATTAAGTGGAGAGTTGTAGTCAATAAAGAAAAAAAAATTCTATGCATTTCTTTCGATTGTAGTTTTTCTTGGCATTTGATTGCTCAAGGTCAGCTGCTTGCAGCTGACAGGGATTCTTAATACTTAGTTTTGTAGGTGTAAAATGTAATTATAGCAATTCATATATCATATTGTGCTGACCCAAAAAGTTTAATGTCTGTTTTATTGAAACTATTGGTCCTCAACCTTCTGTTGATTGTCTGAACCATGTTACTTTTATAGACAAAAAGGTCAAATTGATTTATTTCAGTTATACACACTTCCTTGCTTTTGATAAGGGCTTAAACTAGTTTGCTTCTACTTTGTTTTCATAGTGTTGTTCCTAGGATAAAAAATTGGATCTTTAGTTCTTTTTTTTTTAATTATTTGCTAGTCTGTCTGTATATCTTATGCTAGTGCTAGTTAGTTACTTCATTTGGTCGCATCTGCCCCAAGTGCAAAGCTTTTTTGCAGCTTTAATGGACAACTTTAAGTAAAATCCTTTCGTGCTCCCCCTGTTATGTCATAAATAACCCTCTGAAACTTAAAATTGCTATGACAATGTACATGGTCGTTATTTTTTAGTACCTTTGTAAGCTTGGGTTTGAAGGTTTTGTTGTTGTCGTTGTTAGCTGAAGCGAATCATTTGCCTTTTAGAATACTGTTTTTTGAAGAAGGGCTAATTTTTTTTTCCCCTGTATCTATTTTTCAGGTTGATTGCCCTCCATAACCGGAATCTTGATTTATTGCAACCAGGAAGATAATATGTCAGCATTAACTGGTATATAATCCAGCTATAATCACTCTATGGATTCATCTCGTCAGCTTTTTGAGTATAGCGTAAACAGTACAGACATCTCCTTCTCTACTTACCCCGTGGTTCCTTCTATTCCCAGTGCGCTGTTTAGATCACTGAAATTTGGTTCGACCAACTCTCCTAATTCCCCTTTTCTGACCCATTTTGGTTCTGATGTACTTACTACGTTTCGTGATGGTCAAGAACACCGTAACTGTCAAGAAGATCTTTCCGAGGCCAGCCCTTCCTGTACTTCATCACTGAGCAGCACCAGTCAGTACCGTGATTTTAGCCCATCTATTGATTCATGGCAAGAGAGAGAAACAGTTTCTAATGAGGGAGGCAATGGTCATCGTATGAAACATGCTCTGCAGCGTTTGGAAAACGCTCTAATGGGGCCAGATGAACTAGTTATAGCATCCGGTGGGCCTTCTAACAAGCAGCCACGAGCATCAGGTCAGAGTCCTAGGGTGGCCTGGAGCCAGGAAACACATGAGCGCGTATCTATCGGATCTCAGTCGTCTTATGTCTCTCAAATGAGGAATTCAGGTGACATACAAGTTAAATCATGCGAGGATTCATCCCCAAAGGCTGTCCCTCCTGCTAATCTGAAGCAGTTGTTAATGGAATGTGCCAGAGCATTACATGAAAATCAGGTAGATCATTTCGGAAAGTTGATTGCAACTGCTCGTGCTTCTGTAAGTATTAGCGGTGAGCCGATTCAACGCCTCGGTGCTTACATGGTCGAAGGATTAGTAGCCCGGAAAGAGGCATCAGGATCCAACATATACAAAGCTCTTAGATGTAAAGAGCCTGAGGGTAAAGACCTCCTCTCGTATATGCATATCCTCTACGAGATTTGCCCGTATTTGAAATTCGGTTACATGGCTGCCAACGGCGCCATTGCAGAAGCTTGTAGAAACGAAGACCGTATCCACATTATAGACTTCCAAATCGCTCAAGGCACACAATGGATGACTTTATTACAAGCTCTTGCTGCAAGGCCTAGCGGTCCTCCTCATGTACGTATTACGGGTATTGACGACCCGGTTTCTAAATACGCGCGTGGAGAAGGGTTGGCAGCAGTAGGGAGAAGATTAGCAGCCATTTCTGACAAGTTCAACATTCCAGTAGAGTTTCATCCTGTACCGGTTTTCTCCCCTGATATAAAAAAGGAAATGCTCGACGTAAGACACGGTGAGACGCTCGTGGTGAATTTTCCTCTGCTGCTACATCATACTCCAGATGAAAGTGTTGACGTGTCGAATCCAAGAGACGGGCTTTTAAGGATGGTGAAATCACTTTCTCCGAAAATCGTAACTTTAGTGGAACAAGAATCCAAGACCAATACAGCCCCTTTTCTTCCTAGGTTTTGGGAAACTCTCGAATACTATTCTGCGATGTTCGACTCGATAGACGTAACAATGCCGAGGGACAGTAAAGAGCGTATAAACGTCGAACAGCACTGTCTTGCAAGGGACATTGTGAACATTATTGCTTGTGAAGGTAGAGAGAGAATCGAACGCCATGAGCTTTTAGGGAAGTGGAAATCACGGTTTATGATGGCGGGTTTTCGCCCGTATCCGTTGAGCTCATATGTGAATTCGGTTATTCGAAGCTTGTTGGGATTATATTCAGAACATTATACATTGGTAGAGAGTGATGGAACTATGCTCTTGGGATGGAAGGACAGGAATCTTATTTCTGCATCTGCTTGGTACTGAAGAGACAACTTTTTCATGCACATCTTGCGTTTGTGTTTATGTTTCTATGTTTATGTTTGAGAAGGTGTATTTTATAGGTAATTTCAATGTAAAAGAAATTAGATTTGGTTACCCTTTTATGAATTATAAATGTTATTCTTGCAAAAACAAAAGCTTTTTTTTAGAACAGTGGATATGAATTTATTTGGACTACAGTATTCTTATTTTAGTGAACAAATTTTACTCAAAATATTGTTTTTTTTTTCTTCTGATAAACAATATTGTTTGAATCTAATCGATTATTGTGTGAATAGAATGAATATGATATATTGTGAAAAGAAAAGGTGGAGGAAAAATATTGTTTTATTCGGTGAATAAAATTGTATACTCACCAAGCGGCCGTACACTTTTATTGAAGCATAGTGTTGTTAACGAGCTGAATCGAATATTAGTTGCTTAAGTTTGTGTTCGTTTAGGTCACGAGCTTATTTATATTTTGTTCGTTTGATATACGAATAAAAAATATGTTCAAGCTTGATTCGTTAAGATTACGAGTTTATTCACGAACGTTTGTTTAATAAGCGAACAAAAAATAATATTCAAGCTTAGCTCATTTATGAAAAAGATTTGTTGATGCTCGTGCTCAAGAAGGCTTACTACATGTATTTTTGTCTTTCAACTTGAGCTCGGCTCATGTATGGCTCGTTAAAGTATCAATAATCAAGTCCAAATGAATAAATAACAAAGTATAAAGAAATATTCAAAAAGCATAGTACGAACAACATTAGAACTCTATAAATATTTTATAAATTTACTCTAGAGTATCTATTAGATTAATATATGGTTGTTAAAAAAAAAGATTAATACACGGCTTATCATATTATGTGTTATAGTTAGGTGGTAGATTGGCTTATCAACATATAAGCAGGTTGACGAACATAATCGAACGTTCACAAAATTGCTCATGTTCTTGTTCGTTTAACAACACTACTGAAAGGTACCTATGCATGATTCTACATTAGTTAAAGAGGGCATAGTTGGTATTAACACGTGAGACTGATTTTTGGATGATGTCCTCACATGTAGAAACATCTTAATCATACAATTTCATTATGTGATAAGACCGTGTGGTCTAGAAATGACATAGCACGTCCGGCTAACTTTTGGATGATGTCTTCACATAAAGAAATATCTCAATCATACAATCTTATTTTGTGTTTAAACCGTATTGTCTAGATGTATCTAATGTTATAGCTCTATTTTTTTAATTAAAAAATTGTCAGGAAATTCAACGACAACTCAACTTTAGTACTTATTTGGTTGTAGTAGTGTTTGTGTTGTGAACCGACAAACCGAACCGATCCAAGCCCAAGAAATGGAAAAGCCGAACCAAACCAAACCGAAATAAATAAATATAATTGGTTTTGGTTTTATCTTTTGGGCCTAGATTTTCATTATGGTATCAGAGCCACCCATTTATTGTTCAAGCGTTGGGCCTCTTTGTTGGCTTTGTGTGTCCGACCCACACTTGAGGGAGCGTGTTAAAGTTGTCACATATTGAACACTTGCTATTGTATCACCCACCATATTAAAAGATAGACTTCCCTCACCTCACAACCTAGGTTTTGGGATGATGTATCTCCTCTTATATGAGTTTGGACCTATGTTTTCCACACAGCTCACTGTTGAATGAAGAATAACTTTATGCGGGATTTTCATTTAATGCAAATTAAATTTCTTGTAGCCTTGTTCTCTTAATTGGTGGAGATAAGGGTTTTGACAACTTATCATGTCTGAGCTACAATCATATCATATATATTCGTTTCGATATTAATTATTTCAACTTAATTTAAATATTCCTAAAAAAAACCCTTAATTTAAATAAAGTATTGGGTTATAAAGGTATTTATTTGTGTTGAGTTTTGTGTCCCAAAAAAGTTAATTTTTGAAAATGAGAATAAAGGTAAGGAAAGAAATGTTACGATTAGTTCAAGTTCAATGACATATGGGAAACACAAATTTTATCTTGATCCAAGATTAAATCTGATTTGATGATTCATAACCAATAAAATAAGAAATAAATTTGCAATTTAGCAACAAACTATTTGTCTAAAATTTCCTATTGAATAAAAATGATGTCATGATGATCCATTTTATGATTCTGGACCATTATAAAATTACTGATTACTTTTGGCGTTTACCTAAAAAATAATTACAGGCTATAATAATTACAATGACTATTGGAAGCAGGGGCGGCGGCGCTAAGGGTGGGGTTGGGTCAACTGACCCCAAACCTAAAAAAAATCAATGTATTTTTTATAATCTTTTGAAAATTTTATCACTAATATATATAACTGACCTACTAAAATTTTAAAATATTGATCCTTGACATGTATGTAATGTATTAAAAACTTGTAATATGATGTGTTATACTCGAATCTTAACCCGTATCATAAAAAAAAATTAGCCGACAAAATATTTTGGGACATTAGTAGAAATAAAAAAATTAAAAAGAAAGTGGTAAGGGTCATTAAATAATTTCTTTCATTAATTCTGTAATTTATTTGTATTTTTATTTTTAAGAAAATTCATGTACGTTTGTTTGTTAAAAAAGTAAGTCAAGTCCATCTTTAGCCGGCTTTTCCAAAATGTGATGGTATCATAAAACTAAACTACAGAAAATTCTTGTTTTTTTAGGCGAAAGAATACAAAAGCTGTTTTCACTTTTTCATATTCTTTCTGTATATCTCTTTCTGTTTTAAGTAGCCTTTATCTGTTAAAATACTAAAACATTTTAAAATGAACGTGTTATTTTTTTAGCATTTCTTTGAGATCGTGTGCTTCATAATGACAGCTAAATTATTTGGTTGAATTAGGTATTTATATAATATAAAGTCATGCACTTAACATGGCAAATTGACTATTCAGGTAAGAAAAATTAGTATCAGTAGTAAAGTTTATCCTGTGATGATGAGGAACTGGCTATTCTTCGTTCAAGTCACGACAATCTTGTATATATAGAAAGACGCGGTGTTTATGGATACACGATGATAAACCGGTCAATATTGATGGGCTTATCACAAACGCTCAAGTGGAAACGACTGATTTTATAAATTCTACGCGCACTTCCTTAGGGCAATTGGCCATCCACGTGGTCACCACCACCACCTAGGGTAGTCAAGGTCAACACGGACGTCGTAAATGTGGCTGAAGCCTCAACTATTGGAGTTCTATTTCGAGACAATTCTGGACGTGTCCTACGTACATGCGTTTTCTCAACAGATTCTGGGTCATCTGGATGTGAAGGCGTTGGAACTAATAGTGAATTTCCAGGCACTTTTTATGCAATCATATATCCTTGGGGCTACATAGGGCTTTAGTGGAGACCGGTTCTCTTGTTTGCAATCAGCGTCTGAAGTCAGTGGAAGGATATCTATCTCCTTTGGGTTGAATGGTTTCGGATCATTTAAGTTTGGGTAGAGCTCTTACGTCATGTCCCTTTTATTTTATTCACCGTTCGGACAATAGGCCCGCTTATTATCCTGCACGTGCAAGGCTTGACGCGTTAGATTCTCTCCCCCCTCCCCCCCGATGTACTTGAGGCTTGTGCCTTGGATTTGAGTTAATAATCACATTGAGTTTGTTCAAATGTAAAGATAAATTCGATGGTTTTTTTTTAATATTGTCACTATTTTAGGCTAAACGAATACGATAATCTTAAGTAGTTACCGTGTCTAGAAAAAAGCACAATCTAAATGATTTAAGCCTCTAATGTCTGAACACATCACAATGATATGCAATCTGAAGAGATCAATTAAAGGATTTGAACAAGTTTCTTTAAACAATATAATACACATATTTTGGAACATAATAAATAGTAATAATAATGAATATCAAATAAAGTTGGACACATGAAATATTTGCTTTCATTAATTCATATTCATATGAATATAAGTATGTAAGCATAATCTAACTATATTGTTACTTGAGTCTTATGAATACAGACAGTAACAAATTACGATCATTGTACTCGTCATGGGCGTCCCAAGGCCTAAGCCAATTAGGCCACAGCCCAGGGTCTCCCTCATAATTGACATTTTTAAGACCCCGTTTTAAAATATTTGTACGCAGCGTATTTTAGATACATTTTATTATATTTAAATTGTAATTTTCTTATAATAAAACTCAAATCAATACATATATTTAGTCAAAAAAATTGTTTAGCCGACTTATATACTATTTTCTGCACATGTACACATAATTTAACCTAAAAATATCGTTACACCGAAACTTTTTACATAGTCAAGGACCCCAAATCAAAATTTTGGCTTAGAGCCTCTGATTACATATGGACGTCCGCTTAGTTTAAAATGGTTAACCCAATTTATTAGAAGCAACAGACGTTTTCGTCATAACCTTATCACATTATTCTAGATCTAATGGTGGGCATGACACTTAGTTCAACTGACGTCTCTGTCAAAACCTTACGATATGATGTTAGAGATGACCCTTACTATCTTTAATATTATGACACATAGTTTCATACGTAAGTCTCCTATGATACCACATGTACTGCCTTATAATTTAGGATTAGCAGTGGCGCAGTGCTCCTTGAATCTTTATGAGTTTAGTAACTACTTAGATTGATCGTAACCATTTGGTTTAAAATGATTATCGACCTTATATATTTTTAAAGTTGTTTCACAGTTTAAATGGGAATATTGTATCTTCAACCAGTGGCGGACCTATGTACAGTCAAAGGGGACAACTGACACTCCTTGTTTCGGAAAATATTACTAATATATGTTCTAAATATTTTAATTGCCCCCCCTCCTCCTTCCCCCTTCCCCCCTTATTTTATCAATTGCCACTTTACAATTTTCATTGCCCCTTACTCAAGATCATGTGTCCGCCACTATCTTCAACCAGTATTTTCATTCTTTTTTTGGTACAAAACGGGGGGTCAAGACCCACAAAAACAAAACTTACTCTCTGGGTAACAAGACCCCTCTCAAATCAACCGACAAAAGAATCTTAACGTCATCAGGAGGGTCATTTATCAAAATAATATTACAATCAGATATGTGCCCTTGAGAGGCAAGACGGTCAGCAACACGGTCCCCCTCTCTCAACGTGTATTGGATGACAAAATTCTAGTCTTTCTTCAGGAACATTCTACAATCTTCAATAATGGATCCCACGCTTGAGTCTCAGTCTTCTTCTTGGTGGATGCTTCTAACAGCAGACAGAGAGTCTGATTCGATGATAACCTTGCTAAAACTTGCTTCCCAAGCCAATCTCAGAACTTCTCTAATCGCTTTAAACTCTGCACAAAAGATATGAGTGATGTTAGTATTACCATAAAATCTAAAAATCTAATTTCCTTCATGTTTTCTTGCAACACCCCTAATTGACGAAAAACCGTTGAGGTTATTGCAACTAGCATCCGTATTCAATTTAACCCAATCCGAAGGAGGAAACTACAACCCAATCCATCTGATGGGCTTAGGAGTAGTGGACTAGAGATCTGTCTGAGAGTTAAAGATAAACTCGTTATTCGATTGCACAAATCTGTTAGAAAAAATGTGATAAAACCTCCTGAATTAAAAGATCTCCAAGGCACGTATAAAACGTTTTTTTAAAGAGATGTTTTAAGATCTCTCTCGAGATTGATGAGATCTACTTTAGAGACACAATATGTTTTATGATCGATTATGATTCTAAAAAGACTTCGTGTTTTTTACACCGAATCTTGATATTTACTGCATATATGTATTAACGAAAGATCATCAGAATCTTTCACGAAAGAACAAACCAAGTTACGCGCACGAAAGGATGTGTCGATGAGCATGCAACACCGAAAATGGTGTGTCGATGAAAAAAACTCTGCTTTTCTTTTAAATGCGACACTGTCACTCAGATTAATAGAACAACACATTCAAAATAAAATAAAATAAAACAGATTTTATAAATAAAATATCTAACAAAATCAATCGTACTAAACGAGACATTATTAAAAATCATATCATTCCTATCTATAGCAACCTAGAACCGTTAACAGAATTATTTTCTTTTATTTCTTAGTGAAACACAAAAGTGTTTTCACTTTCTCGTTTTCATACTGTCTTTATATATTTTTTATTTATATTTTTAGGACCATGCAGTACTTTTTATACGCTAAATCATTTTCGTTGAGTTTTGTATTTATATGGAGTCACGTGCTTCACAACATGGCAATTTGAATATTGAGGCAAAGAAAAACAGTATAGGTAAGTCTAATTTAAAACTCAACAAATTAGGTTAGTCTGGACCAAATCATAATTAGTGGTCTTTAACCAACCAAAATGAAGTAAAAAATTATGGACTCGTGCTTTTAGAAAAAAATTCATTTAATTTATGTTAATTGGATTAAACCGATGACATGGTGATTCAAAATTTGATCCAAAACCATCATAAAATCATTGTTAAAACTCACGTTGATAATTAGTCAGATAGGCAGACTCGTGTAGGGCCAAGGGGGCATGCCTTCAGAATAATACACTCCGCTCCTGGGAGTAAAAAGTCTCGCCAAGGGCGGAGCCAGGATTTCTATGTCAGGGGGGTTAGAATATTTTTTTTCATGATAGTTGTTTTGTACCAATTTTTTTTCAAGTACACTTGAGCCAAAAAATTACACAGAAACACCCAATAATATGAACAACACCATAAACAATACTACTACTCAACACCACAAAAATGAGCCACTGAGCCAGTATCATTCATTTGCTATTGACAAAAAGCTTAGACACAACTAAAACACTACTCACAGCCTCACACAATGTAAGCAATACTACTACCCAATTCAACAAAAAGCTAAAACAAATAAACAATAACAGCCTGCTACAGCCACCAAACAACATTTTTTAACACAACAAACAACAACAATTTGAGGAAACAATTTAAGAAATGAAGAAATGTCTACACAACAAACAACACTACAAGAATTCAGAAATTAACAATTTCAGATTGGACAAACTTGTTCAAGCAATAGCACAAATCGTCCCTTCTTTCAAATAGCACAAACCATCCCTTCTTTCGAAATGGAAAACCTCAATAAATTGAAACCCTAGATAATGAAATTGAGGTCAATAGATTAGTGTGTTCTCTTTCTCTTGCGCAGAATTAGTTTGGTGAAGATTGAAGAATAGAAGATTTGGATTATCTATTTATCTTGAACAATTACCTTGAATTCTTGGCGCAGAATTGAAGAATGAACTGAAGAAAAGCGCTGCTGCTGCTGCTACAGTGCTGCTCCTTTGCCGCTGTTGCTCGCCTTTTTGCCGCTGAAGAGGATGACGAAATGTTGAGTTATTTGTTTTTTTTTTTGTTTTTTTAAAGACATAAACTGGTTTCTATAAAATAATATGAAAAGGAATTATTATTATTATTATTTTTATTATTATTTTTTCCTAAGGTGGGCTGAACTAGTTGGCTGAACTAGTGGGCTGGATTTTATAATTGGTATATACCTAATATAAAAAAAAATTTCTAGGTGGGCTTAGCCCACCTGTGTCTGAATGTATGTCCGCCCTTGAGTCCCGCTAATCGGTCGGTAATAGAATGAGCTGATAGGAGCAAGCAAGCGTAGCGAATCGTTACATTATGTATATCATTATAGAACAAACTCTTTTATTAGCTTACAATGAGTAGACACGTAACTTTAGAATTATCATATTATCATATTTTTTTCAATTAAGATGATCATACAAAACCATGCAAACTGTTTTATTTCATCTTGTCATAGCCTCATAGGTCCTATTAGGATGAGCATCAAACTACGTGTGTGAGGTATTTGATTGAAGTATTAATAGATCATGAACATAGATATTAGTTATTTACATGTAGTGATAATTGAGCAGGACCGACGAAAAGTCGGTTCACTGTGATGATCGGTTCCCATAATGTACTGACGAAGTCTGTTTTACCGTGGTGCACAAGTAGAGCGGTAAACAAAAGGATTGGTGTGGTGTAAAAAAATCCCTTTAATTAATAGTGCCGATATTCATAGACATATACATACAAACACACACACACACACACACACACACACACACATATATTTATTCGGTTCCGGTTTGGTCCAGTTTTTATCTTACAAAACCAAAATCAAATTGTTTTTCACGGTTTGGTTTTTTACAATACAAAAACCAACCAAAAACCATGGTTTGCGCATTTTTTGATTGGATCGGTTTGGTTCGGCCGTTTGGTTTGCGGCTTTTTTGTTCACCCTTAACCCTTACACCATTTTTATGGGCTCTGGATACCATTTTGTAACGTCCATAGACCTCAGACTTTGTTGCACTAATTGAGTCATAAATGATCCAGTCAATTGCTTACACCGTCTTCCTCACTTGGTCTAAAAGAGCTAACCCAAGTGGACAAGACCTTAATGTCTCACGCTTATATAGGGATGAACATTCACTTATTTTACCGATGTAAGATTTATATTATCCGATGAAAGTCAAAAAAATAATTATTTTTTTAATCTGCATGTTTTTAGTAAATACCGGAGGGGAGGGAGTACACTATATATATAAGCAGTGGCGGATCCAGGAATATATTTCAGTAGTGTCACCGGAGTCTAAAACTACATCTTTTATCCAAAAAAAATTTCAGTGGGATCACCGAAGTCTAAAACATCAATTTTTATCAATAAAATGACTCTTTTTAATAACAAAACTACATAATTTTAATATTATTTTTTTTTTTAAAATTTTAGATATTGAGTGGGGTGACGTTGAGAGACTTTATGGTGCAACGGTTGTAAGAAGGTTGTACCAAGTGACATACATTAGAGCCTCTCATTTTTACTCTCTTTCATATAATACACTTTTATCGTGTGTGAGAGTTAGAAATGAATGGTTGTAATGAATGTGATGCTACTCTGACAACTATTCTATACAACTGTAGATATAAAATTTGTCGGGTGACGTGACCCCTCCCAGGTAAGCTAGATCCATCCCTGTATATAAGGAATCAAATTCGTATATTCTTGTGAGTTGAACACAGCCAAAACTCCCCAAAGCACAATCCTTATCGGGAAAATATACTTTCCATGCTAATCTCTTAGCCAAAGTTATTTACTCAACAATCATCACGACCACTTCACCGTAAATCAAAAACATAAAAAGACAATGCCTGAATCGTTGCCGGTTTCCGCTGAACCCGTCGACGGTGGACTCCGGTCACCGTTACTTCCTCCCCCGTCTAAAGAAACCGAACCTAAAAACCACGATCAAAAGCTAACCATTGACGACATGTTGCAAAATTATTGCGGTGAATTCGGTTTATGGCAACTTAGACACTTTATATTAGCGAGCTTAGCTTGGGCTCTAGAGGCGTTCCATACCATGGTTATGATATTCGCCGACCGTGAACCGGAGTGGCGGTGTTTGGACGGTTCGAATTGTTTGAATGATGGACGGAGGGTGTGTGAGCTTGAGGCCGGTTCGTGGGAGTGGATAGGTGGACCGGGAAGCTCGACGGTTTCAGACTTCGGGTTAATCTGTGGACAGAAATATAAAGTGGGTTTGGTCCAAGCATTGTTTTTCGGAGGCTGTATGATTGGTGAGTCTCTCTTTCATTCATTTCTTCTTTTTTCATTTCTTCTCTTTCATAAAAACTGGCTGTATGAGTATGGAATAGGATCCTCTTGAGGAAATATTCTCTTAAGTATACATGATCCAACCACACATTTTAAAAGTGTAAAACATCTAGCCATTGATTAACTTTTTTCAAAACTACATAGTTTAGTTCATTATATGTAAAAACACTAACTTTACCCTTAAGTTATTTGAGAGGATCTTGGTCCGTATGAGTATGGGGTGGTTCTTGTGTGGTGTCCACACCACCACACAGTTTCATTCTATTTTTAAACTGTGTGATTCTGATCGTTTCACCTCAAAATCCCTCTCTACACAAGTATTTTCCGTATCATTACTGTTCTATTAATGCATTCCGAATTTCTAAAAAACCAAAGAAAATGAAGTGTAGTTGATATTTTTTTTTTTTGTTTGTTTTGACTGAAATAGTGATACTCCACATTTTATTAGAACCCAACATAATAAATAGTTTATCACTTTAATCAATGAGATTGCAGCAAATAGTGGTAAGTACACTACACATCTGTATAACTCTATGAAGATGCATAGACAAGACAACATTTACATAAATTTTAAACATTTTTTTTAGGGTATAAATTTTAAACTTAAGTAACGTCCAAATGCATGTTATCCAACAAATAGACAGTGTTTTGTTTAGAATAAATCAGTGTTCTAAAAATTGCCCTGGGCGATCGCTTTCAGCGCCCGCTTAGCCCTGGACGACTTCCCTCGGCGTCCTCGACTTAACTCTCTAGCCGATTTATCTGGCGCTCAAGTGTCTTTGGGCGATTTTCAGGCGCTCTGGACCCTTCTAGGCGCTCCTAGGCCTTTCTGGCGCTCTGAGCCCTCCTAGCGCTCTAAGGCCCTTCTAGGCTATTGATTAGGGTTCCATCTGGGCGACATCAAGTTTTTCCAAGTGTTTAGACAAGAAAGATGCATAAAACCCTAAAACCCCTTAAAACCCTAAACCCCCTCGTAAAAACCCTAAAACCCCTCAGAAAAACCCTAAACCCTCCTTAAAACCCTAAACCCCCCTTAAAAACCCTAAAACCCCCCTTAAAACCCTAAAACCCCCTTAAAACCCTAAAAGCGTCTGGGCGCCCCTGTGGCGTACCGACTTCGTCTAGCGAGTTTTAGAACATTGGAATAAAGTAAATGTGACAACGATGAAAAAAAAGTTAACAGGGAAAGTAATTTTTTTTAATTAATTTAAATTGAATGAAAGAAGATTAATAACCAAATGGTGTAGTAGTGACCTTTGTGAAGTACTTGGATATTTTATTTTTAATAATGGCAGTGGGACATAAGTAGTACATGTGGTGAATAACATGTGAACATAGTCAGACATCTGTAATCTCAACTACCCTATTTTTTTCAGTAATAATCGTATACGATTTAACTTGTCACACTAAACTCCAAAACGTACAGCACATGACTCACACGAGATTATTATTATTATTATTATTATTATTTTATTTTTGGAAAAATGACTTTACAATACATGTGCGAGGACACGAGGGTTTTTTTTTTTTTTTTAACATGCAAAACAATATGTAATATATGTTATATTACATATGCTATAACATACTTATAATAGAGGAGTTGCTTTGTGTTTACGGATGTTATCATTTTAATTTTAGATTAGCATGGTTTAAATGAGTCGAAAGTAGAAACGCTTTATAAGCATATTGACGCTCGACTCGTGAGATTCTCGTTTAACTAAACTTGAACCGAACTCGAGCAGTTGGTGTTCACAGTTAACAAGCCCAACTCGAGCATTTTTAAATAAATACTTTTGTAGTGTGTTAGATAGATTTGATTGAATGCCTTAACTCCCATTCTCGATACAAAATAGTAAAAGCAAAAAGTTTATTACCATAAAGATGGTATAAATAAAGTACAAGGAAACAAAACGCTCGGAATTTATCTCACCACTTTCAAACTCAAAAAAAAAAAAAAAAAAGTTTAGTTGAAAAGTTCTCAGGAAAAGTCGTATACGACGATTTTGGAGCTTTCCTTATCTGCTATCATTTGAATATTCGGGCATCATCGCATTATCAGCTTCTTTTTCTTTCTTTTTTATATCTTTTTTCCTTCATTCCACGACCCATGCTTATTATATTTACAACTTATTTTTTTCCGGATTCGGAAAATGGGATCATAGCGGTACGTTTAGACATGAATTTTTCAGTTAATATCTATTTAAAAAAATAATTGAAATTGTGTTCAGATTATATCGATTTCGTGAGGAGATAATGTATCATCAGGGAAAAAAAAAAGAGAAAAGATTATTTAATTCAAACGAATAAACCTGTGTTTTTTAGTAGGATGAATAACTGGTCGGAAAATTTGTTTGTCTTAAAATTAGTCTCTATCTTTATGTATTCCAATTTCTATTTTTGATACATTATAAAGTTAAAAAAACATCATTAAGATATGACTTTGATATATAATAAAAATCGTAATTTGTATTATTCATTTTTAGGCCTAACGATTACTATATGTCTAGATAGTTACTAGATACATTGTATCTCAAGTAATATGATTGAAAATGAGTTTCAACGTCTGTGTTTTGAGTGTCACACCGCAAGATGTTAATGATGATTACATCTATAATAATCTTGTAGTAGATCACGACGAGGACACCGATTCCTAAAGAAAATGTAATATTTATATAATAACAATTCTACTATTGACGCGCATCCAGTCGATCACCATATTTTTTTAACTCCGGCGTACTACAAAATAAAATTTTATGTTGTCATTTGGTGAGTAGGATGAGTTGAAGTCAATTAATGCAGGAAAGATAGATAAATGTAAGGCGTCGATTTTGCACTATGCCAGCCAAAGTTGACTTTGTGGAATTATTCTCTTTATTAGTAGTACTGTATTTCCTATGATCTCATCAACTTAATTATTCCTAATAATCCTACATGATACACGTGACGTTCCTTTTTTTTTTTATTCCTAATTATTGTTTAAAAAATATTCTTATTTCATTAATTACTGGTGACTCATGCACATTGCATGTACAAACAAAACATTCATTTTTTTTTGTGTGGAGATTGGAGAAGTACGTATTTATAGTTGATATATAAATAAATTTTTTTTTGTTCATATAATATATATCCGAATCGAGTGATTCCAAAGCTAAACATTATCTACTCCGTGAGTAGAATTTTTAGACTTAATAAGCTCTCGGTAAATCACACCGGAGCATATCCGAAAATCACGCTAAAGTTGACCGTTTCAACCTATTAAAATGAGATATCTCCAACAATATATATTTTGAACCATAGTTGATATATAAGAATTAATAGCACTAGAGTAGTTATAGTGCCATAATAGATAACATAACTAGAAAATGATTTACTGTATAATTATTGATTGATATAAATCCATCGTAATCATTTAATGTAATATTTTTTATATTATTGTATTGCGAAATTAGCATTCCTGACAGCGTTATGGCCCTTTTCCCGATAGCGTTATAGCGTAATGGCCCTTTTTGTTGCACATGATATTGTCCCATGTATTATTCCCGATTCAAGCAAACATAATGAAATTGTCTTATGTTGATGACATCCGTTTTCTTCTCCAATCTTTAAACTTTTAGCAGACTAATCAATCGAGTATCAAAGCCGTTTTTGGACTTAGTTTAGGTCAACCAAGATGTTTCAAGTTTAATTACACTAAAACAAAATATAAACTAAAGATACTAAAGAGAGAAAGATACATAGCCAAACCATGATCCAATTGAATACTTTCGCCCCTCTAATCGACTATTCGAGAATGAGATTAACCAACCTACCAACCTCTACTTATATCGACTCATTCATGGGTGCAAACTCCTAAGCTAGTGTACGACGCCATACAACAATCGAACACCCTTTGCCCGGTTCAACAGTCCGCCTTTAAGAATTTAATTGACCGAAACAAGATTAATGCGCTAGAGTTGCCCGATTTCATAACCGATTGAACCTCACCCCATAATCAATCTAAACAACTCAGTTGATTATAAAGAATTATCTTAAAACCCCTTTTCCCACACCCCTTCGCAACATACATTTATAAAAGTGGTGTGTGAGTTCATGAACTAGATGATCAAGCTAATTCAAGCATTAAGAACAAGTTTTAAGACATGAATTCGTCAATATAACAACAATTAAACACTACTCATTCCCAATTTCATCAATTAGAGGGTAATTTCTTCAATTTTCATATAATTTGGCTATGAAAGTGTTTAGCTACACATTATACTAATTAAAACATACAAAAGACAGTAAATAAGAGCCATAACAAGTAAGAGAAAGGAGAAAATTACCATTAAATTGCAGAAATTCGAGATTAGATCCAAAAAGTACAAAATAGAGAAGTAATTAAAAGGTGGTCTCTTAGTGTTTGGAATGAAAATCTAAGCTAAGAAATGGAAAGATTAGGCTAAGATGTTTTGCTAAGAGAAATAGGTAGAGTTTTGCTAAGAGAAACTAGATATCCAAGAAATAGTCTAAGGGGGGGTATTTATAGGTGGGGAAAAATCAGAGAAAATGCTGTCGAACGCGTTTGGGAACCTGAACGGGCGTTTGGAATCTTCAAACGCGCGTTTCGCATAGTTGAAACGCGCGTTACTCATCATTTCTGGGCAGGGACTTGACTGTTCTTCATCCGGAACGCGCGTTTAGAAAGTTCAAACGCGCGTTTGAGAGACTGGAACGCGCGTTTAAGGTGGTTTCAGCCGCGCGTTTGGAGGGCTTCAACTCTGTATCAGTGCGGATTTACGAAGCAGCGTTTGGGAGGTTCAAACGCGCGTTTGAACCCCTGTTTCCCCAAATCTTCACTTTTCTTCCTTTTTGGGCCCTCTTCTTGCCTCGATCATGCTTTTTCACCACAAATCGTCACCTTCCAGGTCCTCGAGACACCAATACCCTTCAATATCATAAATAACCACAAACATCCAAACAATTCCGGAGGGTAAAAGTGCTCGGGAATGAGGTTAATATCAACAAAAAGGGTAAGAATCCATCAAAGCAACGGATTCACTCCCCGTGCCATAAGCTCACGATATCACCCCGAAAACAGTCTAATTCACCCAAAATTGTGCTAAAAGTGTGGTAAACGGGTAATAATTAATGACCGTCAGTCGTAAAATGACTTCATCACAGACTTTGTTTCTTTAGCAGAAAATATAATGTTGTTAGTCACAAAATAGAATCATTTTCAAGAAATCTTGTTAATCCTGTCATTTGGGCTGGATTTTTCCCTCCATGGGTCATTTGTGCGAGGAGGGAGGAGGTAGCAGTTGAACAGTCTTGGTTGTAAGTATGTTTTTCTGTTCAATTACATTCAGTTTGGATGGATGATCAGCTTTTTATAATGTTCAATTATGGCTACTTTAAACAAGTTATCTAACTTTCGGGTTCCGTAAAGAAACAATTAACTGAACCTAATCACTTTAAGCTCGGTTTAGTTCTCAAATAAACCTTAACCATTTAAATACATGATTATTTTTTTTTTTTTTTTTTGTTTATTAAGGCAATAGAGTTGTAAATTAATGGGTGAATTAATTGAAATATGCAGGAGCTGGAGTGTTTGGTCATCTTTCAGATTCAAGATTAGGAAGAAAAGGTTCACTAACAGTTGTTTGTATACTTAATGCAATCTTCGGTTGCTTAACCGCTTTTTCCCCAAGCTATTGGATCTATGTTTTGCTCCGATTTCTCACCGGTTTCAGCACCGGCGGCGTTGGCCTCTGTTCTTTTGTACTCTCCACCGAGCCTGTTGGCCCTACCAAGCGCGGCGTTGCCGGAATGTCCACCTTCTATTTCTTCTCCGGCGGCATCGCTCTTCTCTCCGGTGTAGCTTACATTTTTCAATCATGGCGAGATCTTTACATTGCTTCCTCAATTCCGTCTATTCTGTTTGTTATCATCGTACTTCCCTTCATATCCGAGTCGCCTAGATGGTGTTTGATAAAAGGACAGACAGATGGATCCATGAGGATCATGCAGAATATTGCTAAATTAAACGGAAAACGGATTCCGGAGGGCGTCGTTCTTGCTCTTGATGATGAAATAAATGATAATTCAGATAAGGTTGAATCAAATTCAAAAGAAGCCTCACTAATCGACGTGTTGAAATCGCCGTTAATGCGTATACGGTTATTCCTTGCTGTGTTGATGAACTTCTTGTGCTCTGTTGTGTATTATGGGCTTAGCTTGAACGTCGTCAATCTCGGGACAAATCTCTACCTCAGTGTATCACTCAACGCAATTGCAGAAATGCCTGCATATTTGTTGACAGCAATATTGTTGGACAGATTTGGAAGAAAGCCATTAGCAGTTGGTACACAATGGTTTAGTGGGGTGTTCTGTTTGTTAGGGGCATTGTCAGGAGGCAATGGGATAACAAGGAAAGTGTTGAGAATGGTGTGTAGTGTTTTGGGGATATTTGGGATGGCTGGGACTTATAATCTGCTGTTTATTTATACGGTGGAACTGTTTCCGACGGTGGTTAGAAACGCAGCGCTAGGGTGCGCGATCCAGGCGGGCCAGATAGGGGCGATATTGGCACCATTTGTGGTGGTTTTAGGGTTTGGGATACCCTTTTGGGTGTTTGGGTTTTGTGGGGTTGTTGGAGGGATGTTGGCGTTTTACTTGCCGGAGACAATGAATAGGCCTTTGTATGATACAATGGATGGTATGGAAGATGGTGAAAGGGCTTTTGATGGTGTTTAAACAAACAAGGAGGTAGATATTCTATCGTTACAAGGTCATATTAACTTGTTTGAAGAAGGGGGTAATTTAACCTTGCTTGCTCGCTCAAGCTCTTTGAAATGTAAGCATTCACTTTTCAAAGATAGGGAAGAGTAGGATTTTTAGTATGGATACATAATAAATGAGCGGAGGAATATAGTTGTAACAATCTGTTGATTTTGTTATATCTTACGTACATTACATTGTGATTATTACATCTTTCTTTGTTTAGTTGCTCAATCCGCTTAATATCTTACAACTCTTACGACAACGTTGTATTTGCCACAACAATTATGCTAATGATTGTGTAAGTAACAATATACAAATATATTCCACTCATATTAAATGATCAAATAAGACAAATGATCAAATTGTAGGACTAAACGGGGATATTTTGATTACCTTATTAACAAAATTCAGAAGAAGCTAGAAGGTTGGCAAGCTAATTTTCTTTCGATTGGGGGTCGTCTAGTGCTTATCAAGCATGTCCTCTCTTCTATTCCCATACACACTCTAGCTGCCATACAAGTCCCAACCTCGGTCATTCAGCAGCTCCATCGACTTTTTGTGAATTTTTTATGGGGACGCACTTCGGATAATAAAAAACGCATTTGGCGTTCTTGGGAAAATTTATGCGGCCCTACAATTGAAAATGGGTTAGGTGTTCGCAATATTCATGATATTCAAAAAGCCTTTTCTTGCAAATTATGGTGGAAGATTCGCAATAAGAAAGGTGTTTGGGGTAAACTTTTTTCTTCTGTCCCATCTTGGAAAAAGCTGCAAGCTTGGAAAATGATGCGTAAAGTCGAATCGTTGGTTGAAAACTATCTCCAAAAACGCCAATCTAATAATACTTGGATTTGGACCCCTACCTCTTCTGGTATTTTTACTGTTGCATCGGCTTACCACCTTCTTCGGCAACATAAGGAAAGGCTTTACGAGCTAGGTGAAATATGGAAACCTTCGATACCAATCAAAATCTCTGTTTTTATGTGGCGCTTCCTTAACAATATGCTCCCCCTCCCAAAACCCTTCGCAAAATTGGTATCCATGGCCCTTATAAATGCCTTTTTTGCAATGAGGAAGACTCCGAGCTCATGCTTTTACCATTGTGCCTTTTCTCAAAGATATATGGGACCATGTTCGAGACTCGACTTTCTTACCATCCTCTAGCTAATAGTTTCATAGCATATTTAATAGCTTGGTGGAACCCCATTAGGACCGGTGCTACTTAAAATTGTCTCGCAAACTTATCCCCACTTTTGTCCTATGGGAGCTATGGAAAAGTCGAACAAAGTAATTTTTGAAAACACTCGGCCTCTTAAGTCACAAGTGTTATACAACATCCATCGCAACATTCAGATGTGCTTAAGTCAGCGGAAGATCTATAAAATTGATGAAGATGATGACTGCCTCATCTCTAATAACTTTATTCCTCGCTTTGCTATCAGAACTTACAAGCCCCCTATCTCGATCATTTGGCACAAACCCCCGCACAACCATTACAAGCTTAATTCTGATGGATCTTCTTTGGGTAATCCGGGACCTTCCGGCGGCGGTTACATCATTCGTGATGAAAATGGTCGTCTCATTTGGGCTGCGAACAAGATCTATGGCACAGCTACCAGCATTACTGCAGAGGCAAAGGCCCTTCTTTCTGGCATCTCTTATTGTGTTACTCACGGAATGCTACCTCTTGTCATTGAATGCGACTCGCTGATTTTGGTAAACATCCTCAACCGACGTTGTAGCATACCGTGGTGTATTGAAGATGATATTGCAGCTATCAACACGCTTCTTCAGCAACATGGACTTTCTATTACTCACGTTTTTCGTGAAGCCAACTCAGCAGCTGACTTCCTTGCCCGGCATGCCTCTCAGCATTCGCATGGGAATCGTTTTGACCAAACTACTCAGTTACCATTACAACTCCGTCGTATTCTACATTCTGATCAACATGGGATACCTAACATACGATTGGCGAGATAGCCCTCTCTCATAGATGGACGCACCCTACACTTTATTGTGGAAGGGTGCAAACCAGGTACTCATGGCTTAGTTACGAGCGTGTGGATGGCTCTTCTCATCATGCGTTTATGGCGCGTCACCGGTCGATGGTCCAATCTTCTCAAAAAACTTTTGTGGCTCAAGTCTTGGCGCAGTTTATTGGACACACCCTCCATACGCAACTTGACTGGAGTCAACCATGATGAATGTTTTAGCCGTCATTGACGGATCGAAGATCTTTTTCTACCATAGAAGAGCGGAACCCACTTGTTTTTTTTTTTTTTTTTTTTTTTTTCCGTTTGTAACTTTCTTTTTTGGGAGACTTTATTTTTAGGCGTGGGTCTGCACCTTTTTCCTACGAGGCAGGATTTTCCCACACCTGGGTTTGCCACTCATAGGTTTTTAGAGGACAGGCTACGCTTAGTCCTACGTTTTTGGTATAAGGGAGGCGCAGATACGGCTGCATCTGACCTTATTTTTTTTCTTAATAATAAAAGGTTCACAAAAAAAAAAAAAAAAAAAGTGAATACACTATACAAATACATTCTCTTTTATTCTTTTTTGAACTACTACATTGTACACATTTTACAGATAAACATTTTAGTCCTCTCTAAAATGGTTCTTGAGTTTTTATGTCACGCCGGAAGAATAGGAAATTCCCGACATTTCAACTACACGTGAAAGATGAGAAAATTCTGACATCTGGACTATCTATTGAATCAGACTGTTAGATGATTTACGTGCATACAAGAAGTCAACATCCTTTATCGCTTTGCATACGCGTCATCATCTAACAAAACTCTCTAATGAATATTTTTTGTATTAGAGTTTTTATATGAAGTAACCATATTTTTACTTATAGTATATGACATCAGGGTGTATGAGAGACAAACGACATAGGGATCCTTAGAACATGAAAGGTGATGGAGAAAATGTCGGTGACATTCTGTTCACTGCAACTCGCCTGCAAAATGACCGTATATAAGTGTAAGATAAGAGCTATTATCTGATTTTGTCGGTGAAAAATCTAGAAAGGAGAGATTTTAAAGTAATTGTAGAAAATTAAGAAGGTCATCGGAGTGTTGAGCATTGAGCACGGGTGACATGTTTATCTATACGTGTATAATACAAATTTGTCCGGCAAAGTTCAACAAGCTTTTCACAAAATTAATGAAAATGAATACGGTAAACAATGACACAATGCACTTTATGGCTATTGATCGATAAGAATCTCATCATTTAAGTAAGAATGTGTTGTGTAATTTATTGTGACGGTAAGATTTGTTATTTTTACACGGATAAATCATTTTTGTAAGATATTTTGATTTATAAAGGTCCAGCTATAAATAGGAATGTTGTAAAAGTATTTGGTGACAAATATTGTTGTTCAACGACTTATTGCTCTAGCACTACTCTTTATACAACGATAATGATTTGTCACAATGCATAATGACAATACAACATGACGTGATAACTGAGATAACGATAAGTTTACATCTTTATGCCCACTTTTCTATGTGTATCACATGACCGACCAACTAATATGTATTATTGTAAGATAAATTTGCAATGTAAATCTCGAGTGAACGATCATTATAAATGATATTGTAAAAGTGCGTTGCAACACATCTTATGAATTATCATGTTGTGTCCAACATTATTCTTTATCTAACGGTAATTATATTGTCACAACTAGATCGACACTATAAATGCTACGACATGACTAGACAACTAATATGACTCTAATTCTACATATTTGTATCGATTTTCCCTTGGATAATTAGTATTAACATGTAGTCTTATTAATATATGTTCGGTGGCACCACACCATACCAGGCAAACGGCGTTCATATATTTTTGACCCTTAAAAAATCGAATATGAAACATTTGAATGCCATACGTTGTCTAAGGGTAGGTAGGTAGGTAGATGACGTAGCTAGCGCGGTGTCAGTAAATTAAATGCATGTAAAAACTAACCAAGCAAGTGCATTAGCATCTTCACGAGAAGGACGGTGACCGGAGGGCGACAATACAACGATTCTCGGATGAGAAGAATTTCTTTCAGAAAAGGAAGGCAATGATTCCAAAACAGTAGCTTTAACTCGTTCGATGCTCACTAGAAAAACGTTTTCATCTTCGCATATCGAAGCCAACGACGGCTGCCAATCACTCCGGCAAACTCTTCCACTTCCACGACGGGCCATAGCCGGTAGTGCATTTCCGGTTCCGGCCTTCCCTTTCTTCATTCCTTTGTTCCGACATGGTCGTGGTGGCGGCCCCGCCCGATTATCTTCCTTGAATGTGGATGATGCATAACTTGAATTTCCACCACAACATGGCAGTAATTCTGATAGAAACATTGTCTGTGTTTTAACAGTTTCAATTTTTTATTTATATTATTTTTGTGTTGAGATGAGAAATATTATAGGAGAAGTGTTAATTAAATGACTAGCAGAGATAGATATAGTGAGATTCTTGAATAGATAAGACCGCCTATAATAACTATATTAACATAAAGATGCCGCCCATTGCCCAAAAAAAAACAAGAAACATAAGCTTCTTCGTCGCTATTAATTCTTTCTTTTGATTCGTCTCTGACCACTTTCATCAAAACTCTTTGATTTTGTTTAATCACGTTCAATTTGGCGTCTCATTTCGGGGTTTGTTTTTTCTCTTCCCTACTTAATTGTGATTACTTAGTGGGAGACCAATGAAATATATTGTGATAATAAATAAATTATTTATTTATTTTGAAATAATTAATTAATGGACTATAAAATACATTCGACTTCTTCATATCTATAGCTTTTTGATACATTGTTAATACCTAACCATTATGAAAACGACAGTGAAGTACACTCGTTGAGGATTCATTATTTTCAGTCTTGAAATAATTAAATCAATCGTTGAATAAATGAACAAAAACATAGTAATTATCGACAACAATTAAAACAAAGAATGACGTTTATGGTTAAAATATCCGGAATTAATCAAATAGTAATCCAATAACAATATTGAATTTTTGGCATTATCACAAACGATTCATTATAATAATGCCATATTGTAGGACGATTACTCTAAAAAAACGAATAATATTTGAGGAAAAAAAAAAAAAAAAGAGGCTAAATATAAGTTGTAACTGGACATCATGACCATATGGGTGATGGAAATAATAGGGAATGCTTACTATAAAAGGGGATGGTTGATGACAAACATCAGATACTGTCAAGGTGCACACCACATCGTCATTCGACCTCTTGCAGATCAAACGTAAACTAACATTCAATTTTGCATCTAGAGGTCGAATGTTCATTTTCAACCTGTAAAGTCAAACTTAACCCGAAGTGTGGTGGTGGTGGTCGTGGTAATAAAAGCTCCCTTAAAAAGCATACATTGCACAACAAAACAAATGACAGAATAAAAATCATGTACTCAAATGAGTCAGACAATTCAATCAGGCTTTATTAGCCTGAGAGTGCCAATAAATAAGTACATTACAGTCAAAAATTGGGACAATAAATATGACCATTTTCATACTTCTCCATGTCAACCAAACAGATTATAAATACTATATAATCATATCAATATTGGTAGCGAGAATTGTTGGTACCATTCTGGGAAGAATTAGGAGGTGACATAGGACTTCTTGGCCTTGCATACTCTGCAAAGATCACCCACCCATCCAAGTACTGCCCATGCATATACACATTGAAAAACACCAGTGAGTTTAAACGGGATAAACAGGAAATTCTATTGTATGGAGTCTTCATCGCACCAAAACCGTTAGATGTGGTATGCAAGAAGACCAAAAAAAAAAAAAACACTTTGTTTTCTTGCACAGTTGTCATACATGTAACAGTCTGGTGCAGTAGGAGGCTCGAGAGAGTGTGCAACAGAACTTTCTTGGCTAAACAGGGAAGCACAAATGCATGCCGCGTGCATAAAGTAACCATAACATGTTCTTAAAGAAAAATAACATAAGGCTACAATTCTAAGATTTTTCATGGGAAACAGAAAGACACACATAACAGGAGACCGATGTTTGTACATGCACCAGCTTAGCTGTTTCGTTATTAAAAGAAGGGATCACACTTTTGGTCCCATTTTGTTTCACGATATTTGCATTTCTATACCCACTGTTTCATTTTGGAACTTTTACCCTTCACCTATGTATTTTATTTTTTCAATTTTAACCGGAAGTGTTATGTGTCCAACAATAGAATAAACATTGTGGCATGCTCCATCCAGTAAAAAGTTTACAAATGGCAAAAAAAAAAATAAAATAATCAAAGACAAGGGATAAACGTGTTAAGGTGAAACATTGAGGATACAAGTGAGAAATAGTGAGGAAAAAAAAAGGACACAATGATGTTTTTATCCCTTATATAAGGAAAGAAAAAGAGTCTATTTTTTTCACATCAGCAGCAATACAAAATACTCATACAATCATCAATATACCAGAATGCCATAATAAGATCAATTGCAACTTTAAAAGTATCACCTTCTTGGACCTAAAAACGCACACCGGAATAGGTATGAAGCACAAATACGTTACCTTGGCATCCATTCCTGCAATACCAGCTGCAGCACCTTCCAAAGTTGCATATTTCACAAAACCGAAACCCTTTGAATAACCGGAGTTACGATCTGTCACCACTCTCGCTGTGAAAAACAAAAGATTTAGAAAGAAAAAAAATTACATATAAACCTAGTTCCTGACGATCTGAGAAACAAACGTACCATCAACCACCTCACCAAACTTCTCAAAGGCAGCTCGAAGACCTTCTGTGGTTGTGCGTTTGCTAAGGCCTAGAAGCACATATAAACAAGAAAAATTGATGATATCTTTCTGCATAGTAAAACAAAGAAATGGCAATGGTACAGTGTACAAAAGACTGTCCATGAATGGGACTGTTTTAACAACCGATTAAAAGGAAACTACAAACGCCATGAAACACAACTGACATGCACTGAGAGACATTAATACAGACACTTCCAACAAGAAATAGAAAAAGAAATCAAACTTCTCTTGTTTTCACTCTCGCTTCAATGGAAAATAATGATGATAAAGACAGTAGACAAAGGATGCACAATGTATAAAAGGGAAGTAAAGACGAATACCTGCTGAACCGATTCTAGAACATTATCATCTTACCTGCACGCTTAAGTTGGGTGGAGTTCAATTTTACAAGTACAAATTTTAAGACTTCTATGCTTCGAACTCTACAGGACACAACAGAACTCAGGACCTTGATGTATACAGAGATATTCAAGACCACTACGCTTCGAAATTCTACAGATTGGAACTTCTACATATCCTTAAGGCCACATGGAATTAGTCCTCTTCTCTTTAAAGCCTTCAATTTCACCAGCTTATTGCAATATTTGTTCAATAAAGAAGACGTTAAGCATGCTCAAATCTAGAACTCTCGGTTTCAATCAAATGGCCCATAACAGGAATACATATAACCCCCATATTAGGCATGATCCTATTGGAAAACATGTTCATAGACACCAGAATATTTTCAACAGTGAAATATCCATCATTGCAACATTCCGATGAGATTTTGCTAGAGGAACTTTTCTTTTCACTGTATACAATCACAAGTCAATAACTTAGATCTTCGAACATACATTTCCTTTGAGTGACCCATGAGTGCTTTTCGAAAAAACCTATTAAACAACAAAAACATTCCCAGATTGTCTATCTTGCATCAGTTCTTGTGCAAGAACGATCGATGAATGTAACAAAACTATCACTTCGCATTGAAGTCCAAACTTCCTAACAGAGCAGCCAGAACATAACCTAAATCAGGAGTTATCTAATGGACCAGCTTTTGTGGCAGAAAGAAGAACAACTGCATTGGTCCAATCAAAACAACGGAATAGAACATCGATAAAGATACAAAATGTTCTCGAAAGCTAGTAATGCTTTTAATTACACAGTATGAAGGAAAAAAGCTGGTTAAACATCCACAGAACAACTACAATTTACGAATACCAAACATCACAACATAACTATCCAGCTACTAAACAAACACTTACATCTGCGGCATCAAAAAAGCTCAAGTTTTGAGAAATGGAACATGAAACTTAGCAATCAAAGGATGTAAAAGAGATTTCGCATTCTGGGAAAATGAAAGAGAGAGAGAGAGAGAGAGAGAGAAAGAAGGAAGGAAGCGTACCGGAGACGAAAAGATTGGTAGAAGGCTCAGCTGGAGGAGGCTTCTCCGCTGGAGTGGGAGGCGACGGAAAATTGAACGGAAACCTAGACGTAGTAAACAAAGCAGCCTTCAGGCCGTTTGGAGCAACCGCTTTAGCCACCGCCGCCCTCAAAGCCATTTTTGTATGTATTGATGTTGGGGTTTAAAGGAGAAGTGGGGGTATTAGGCTTTCTCAACAGTGTTTACGTAGTAGGTCGTGGAAACGGAGAAATTTTAGTTTCAGTGAATATAGAAAAAAATTAGGGCAATTGACATTTTGCCCCTTCTTTGGCATTTAAAGTTTGGTGTAAACCAAATCTTTATTATACCCATTAATATAATATATACATACTTAACAAAATTTAGGACACGCCTATTCAACGATACAATAGAACAAAATTTGAAGCAAAAATGGTCTAAAAATTGTTTAGACCATTTTAAAAATAAGCCAAATCTTTACCAACAAGATTAAATAAACGTATGCCCCATCTAAACTATCTTAGAACTCTTTGAAGCAAAAATAAACCAACTCCTAAGTATTCTAAACTATCTTTAACTCTCTTGCACAAACATCATAAATCCACTCACAATCCGAAAAAATGTGTAGAAAGGTCTCCATATGGTTTTGACGAATCATACAAGTCTCGTCATGCAAGACATGCATGTGCAAAATCATATCCGTCGTGTGTAAGGCTTTCATGCGGATGAGTCAAAGCAACATATTACCTCTCTGTGGCCCATTAATGGCCCAAATAGTCTTCCACTTCCGTTCCTCACCTTTCGAGCACACCTCAGCAAGTTTATCATGGTGCGCACTGGTTACATTAAACTTCATTAAGGACATCCCTCAAGCAATTCATAGCCACAGATTTGCGCCAAAGGAAAGAACACGTCTGTTTAAGCTCATCAAGAGGATTCTCATGTTTGGCTTCCAACACCTTTACTCACAGAATGTCTCTGTTCACCAAAATTTGCCACACAAAACTTTGGCTAGGAGGGGAATATTCATTTTACAAAGTCGTCGCACCCCGAGTCCTCCCAACGCTTTCGGTAAACACACATCTTGCCATGTTACATAGTGCATTCCCATATTTCTTAGTCACCGGCCAGAAGAAGGATCGGGCCCACCTTTTCCACTTCATCAAGCAGAGAGCTTGCAATGCGGGCCGTTTGCATGAAATAGTACGTGATGGTCATTAGAGCCGACTGGATGAGAATATTGGGTCCAGTCCTAGATAATACTTTCGTTTTCCACAATTGGATTTTTGACCAGACTTTATCGATGATAAAACCATAGCTTCCCTTCTTCCTTTTTCCGCTAAGGGAATGACCAGTTCCAAGTCGTAAGTGTTGGCCATCCCCAATCTTTGAGAAATCATACTCACTACACAATTCTCTACATTAGTCAACACATTGTTCACACTCACTTTTTGCCCTGATCCTGCACAAATAATATTTAAAACCCTTTCCATGACCTCATTCTGGCTTACCGAGGCATCCGCAAACAGTAAGAGATCATCCGCAAAGAAGAGACGAGACACCTCCGGCCTCCCTTTGACGTGTGAAAAGGCTTCCATGTACCCTCACTAACCACTCCGTCAATGAGAGTGCTCAAGACCTGCATAAGCAAAACAAAAAGATACGGTGCCAACATGCCCCCTTGCCTAAGCCCCTTGTCTTTCGGAACTCATCAAGGTGTATCCCATTTCATAAAATAGATAAGCATTTAAAGCCTTTTATCCTTATAAGATTATTAAGATATAAATCTAATGTTTTCTCTTGTTTTTTTTTTTTTTATTTTTGGCAAAACATGAAAAACTAATAGTATTATATTATGGGAATAAACGTTTTATGTTTAAAGCATATATATAATATAATGGAAATTTTATGACGGTGAATGATCATAAAAATAAATGAACACATGTCGTCAGAGGGATAATTATGTATAAGTATATTAATTCTCAACCATTAAGATTAAGATTAAGATTAAGATTAAGATTGATGGTCATTTTCGAGTTTTTTTTCCTCACAAATTTGCTAACGAGTCATAGCTAACTTGTTTAGTCCTAAAGCCCATAAACAAGAGGTCTAAGATTCATTCAGGTTCTATCTCAGACTGGAAAAGTGGGAAAATATTAACAAGAAAACAAAATTAAATAAATTTGATAACTTAAATTAATTAGTTTCAGGTTAAATAATAGTATGCATCAAATGGCTCTCCGTTAAACCAAAGTATTGAACCTATGTGGCGATCTGTCAAGAGCATATCATGGAAACTAGGAAAATGCCTGATAAAAAACACAAACCTAAACGTACACATATCACATATGACATAAGAAAACTACTATTAAGATAATAATTGTTTCATGTACTGACTCCAGACTAGTTATATAGTACATCATAGACATAGACGGCATCCACACTGAACAACTACAAAGATTTGTAACATTCCTTCACATGTAGCTTCGGCAAATTTGCTCGATTAGCCTCACCAACCTCTGTAAGAAACACAGATTATTATTGTATAAAGAGCCTCTACTGCATTGAACCGTCAGATGAATATTATTCTACACATGTCAATCTTCCAATGGCCTAGTGCAACACAGAGAATTTCTCCAGACTTTTCACACAATTTCCTTTCATCATTGACGGAAATCAAGATCGTTTCAAGACTACCACCATTATCACCATGATAACCAACCCCATCAATGAAGGTCCAAGAGCTTTTTCAACAAAGCTGCTGCTTGCCGCATTCGGGTCTGAACCCAGTTTTCCTGCAGGGTTACCACCAAAGAGATTCTGGAAAAATCCAGACAAGTTGTTCATCATCTCAACCACTGCGTCCTTCGTGTTGTTCCAAGCGTTTGTAAGAAAATCTTCTGGCTGAGATTCCGGGCCATCGGATTCCCCCGTCTGAGATGCGGTTTCAAGTATCACGGATGTTTTAGGATCATCAACCAAAGATTCTTCCACACCAGGATACAAGGGCTCTATGGAAAATTCTGCTGACAAGATACTAATTAGAAATATGTACGAAAATAAACGAGATGATGAAATAGGATAAATAAGACACAACTATTACCAATCTTTTGAGACTGCAGATATTCCTGGAGAGTTGGATTTCCAAGTACCGAATTCCACACATTCGGATCACACGCAATTGAAGCAACAACAGCCTACGTGGGGAAAAAAAAGGTCCCACAAAAATGGCTTTTAGAATGTATATTAAATAAATAAATAAACACATTTAAAATGGATAAGAAAAATAGAACATTGACTTCACAAGGTGTATAGTACCTAGTGAGGACTGCTATATGGACACATTTTAAATAAGATAAAACATACAACATAATCTGAGTTACACATCGATCATGTGATTCGAGACTTAAGACTAGCAAAAAATGCTTACAACTTCAATGAATGTAGATAACAGATTATGAAGACGCCTTTTCCGGCGTCCAGATTCTTCGTAGTCAATTATACACGTACTAATTAAACTGGCACATCCCCGCAATGTCATACTATAAACATTGTAAAACATGTCATTGTATATGAGTTATGTATCCTTTCATGTTTCTCCCTAATAAGTAATAATGTCTTCTCTAACCTAGCAGCATTCATGAGTAGCAAAAGAATGGAAACTACTTGGTTAAAGTTTGACACGGAAAAATAAACGTAAAAATCCAAGGGAAAGGCAAGACCTGAATTGCAGGACTTTCATTCAGAAATTTAAATGCCTGAACAGCATGTGTCGACCCTGCAGTCTCTGTGGTGAGAGAAGCTTTGTTCTGCCCTACTTCTGAGTTTTCGAGAAACAAGCTAGAATCCTGGCTGATATTCCCGAACTTCGGAGAAGCAGTTTTGGTGAAATATTCCCTGGAAATTCAAGGTAAACCAAAATTGTTCAGGAAAAATTCTTGTGTGCTTTTATGGTATTCACTGTGTAGCAAATAGCTTCAGCACAGATTGCAGAACAACAGGTTTTATACGATTTATAATACATGGATTAAAGAGAGCTGGAATTCATAACAATAACCACAAAATCACTAAATGGAAAAGAAACACGGGTAAAAAAACAATTAGGAATGTTAATTTAATAATAGGAACGGCATAACGAATAGGGGAGGTTTCATTCCTCCGATCCAAGCATGTAAAATATGCATGTCTAACGCGTTCTGGCGGAGGGTTAACTACAGTTAAGGTCAGAATGAAAAGTAACACATAAGCAAAAACCATCAAACAAGGTGCATCTTAGTGACAAAACATCGCTGTTAAGCAGTTGACTGCTGCAACATGGATCATTAACGAACAATATTTGAAGCAAAGAAATGAAATCCAACGCATTGAGTTGATAGATATCCATAAGAAATAGTGGAACTCCTTATAGACATAGTGGTGCAACGGTTTTTTCAGAAAACGCCCCATCCATTGAAAAAAATAATTCATTTTGATGGATTAAAGACCCTCCATCGAAACTACGAAACCCGGTGCCTAGGCTTCAGGTTTCTTAGGAGTTAGGAATAAAAGGGAAGGGGAAGGGGAAGGGATAGGGGGAGGGAGGGGAACCAGTCCAACCCCAACTGGTTAAAGTTGCAAACGTTATCATGACCAACATGAGCAACTTTCATCAAACATAAAGCATGTTAGTGACGCCAAGCCGCTGTAAAGCAGTTGCCGGCTGCTACATGGGATAATTAACTAACAATAAAGCAAGGACATGAAACTGAAAGCATGATAGAGACCCATAACAAACAATGAAGTTTCATGCAATAGACGTAATTGTGCAATGGATTTTCAGGCAGAGCATCAATGCATCACCCTTTTAAAAAGCTAATAATTCAATGGGATCGATTAATGGCCCTACATCAAAACTAAGAAATCCAGGGTCTTCTTGAACGAGTAAAACCATGATTCAAATTGAATCAAGTAAAGCTGTATAATTTATCATGAATAAAATACTTTTTTCTCTCCTACTTTTCTCTGTCACAAACATCACACCCTTTATTCCACACAGAACCAATACAAACCCAACAACATATTCTACTTTATTTGAATCAAGTTGAAATATTTCATCATCTCCAAACGGATTCGTAGAGTCTAAGCTTTGGATCAATAAAAGAGGAGGGGAGCAAGCAATCCAATCAACTGATTAAACTTGCAAACTTCATCGCATAAAAACTAAATCCCTGATTGAAAAGAAGAAAAAACTTAATAAACGTCTATATGCTTATACAATTTTTACCGATTCTTCATACAAATACGTCTATAAACATATAATATCATGATGAGTTCGAATAAATTACAGAACGAGATCAATCAATAAACTTACTTCTCGAGAACTTCTTTAAGTTCAGACGTAGCCTCCTTAGCTTCCTCCAAAGTAGGTAATCCACAAAACACAACCCTAGCAAAATTCTTATCACCGGAACCGACAACACTTTCCTCTGTTAAATCTGCAAAATCCCAATCATCAATCTCACTAACGCTTTTCTGCGCATCATCATAAGCCTCAATTGGTTTGATCGACTCAGCGCTCGATACACCACCGATTGCCGTCATAGGACGTGTCACAGAACGAGTGGCTGCCGAAACAGGGTGTTCCGATAGCCTGCCGCGGATTCCGCTGTTGATCAAGCCGATTCCGGCCACTTTTCCGACTGCCCTCATCGTTGCTCCCCCTCCCATAGTAGAAAATCGAGAAAATCGAGAAGGGAAATGAATTGGGGAAATGAACTTAGCGACTAAGCAAATGAGTGTGCAGAAATGATCAGCTCCAGTAAATCAAGGAATTGAAAACAGAGTATTGTAACCGTAAAACGATAATCCCCTCAAAATTAAAAAATAAATAAATAAAAACTGGGACCCGCATAGGGAAGTGACGTGTGATACATGCTTATGCATATCAAAAGTTCTTTTTCTTTTATTTTTTTAAACATATCAAAGTTTTTGTGCTAATTACATTTATAAAAAAGCATTGAGATAATTTCATTTAATGAAAAAGAAATCAGAAGGAATCGCAAAAATATTTTCTAAATTTGGGAACATGACAACTTTTCAAATTTTATATATAAATGACAAAATTATTATAAAAGGAAAAAAAGAAAAGAGGCGTCTTTCCTTCCGAGGAAAAAAAAAATACAACACTTTCTCTTTTATCCAACATTTTTAAATATTTATATTTTTCAATCTACAACTTCAAACTTGAAATCACTGGTTTTTGGGATTCACTCGGAAGATTTATTAATTCGACAGTGAATCTCATAAATAACGATGTAGTGATATTGAACCAAGTTCAAAACGAAGAGAATGAAAAAATTAAAAAAATGGTGAAATTTCATCACGTTTTTGGATCTAGATAAAAAATATGAGTGTTAGAAAATGACGGTGGAAAAAAACGGAGCAGGCGTACATGTATTTTTTTTTTTTTTGTCTTTTAAAGCTATAAATTTTTTAGAAGTTGTCATTGTCCTTATAAAAAAATATTTATGTGTCATGTTATTTAAAAATATTCCAAAATATGTCATTTTTCCTAAATCTCTGTACAAAAAACTTTGAGATAATAATAATTCTTTTGTTTTGAAAAAGAGAAAATTAATTCCAATTCATGTTGTAGTTATTTGTGTATTCACAAAAATAAACAGGTCTAAGACTCTAAAAGAATACTCTATTTACAGTTTTAAAAACAAGTTTTTCTAGTTTACAGAATCTTTATCTAAGATGAAATGCATTAGATTCTTAATTTTTACATAATATGTTGTATATAAAAGAAAATTTACAGAATATGGATAAATGCGGTAAATGTAATTTTTTTTTTTACATAATTTGTAGTTTACAATAAAATATAGAGTATCTGTTGCAGTGCTATTTTTCCTAAATCTGAATATTAAAATCTTTAAAATACAATTTTTAAAAAATTTACCGTATCTACTGCAAATTCTCTAAGAACATTATTATCCTTAAATCTTTTAGATATGATGAATAGGTATTCACATCAACGTCTTTATCAAACAAAGTTTTTTTTTATTTTAGGGGGGGGGTGGGTGGAAGATGAGGAGAGTAATAAAGATGTTGTTGCAGTTAAATAGTGAACATTTTTTAGGCCGAAAAATAGTGAACATTTGATACGTAGGAAATTCATTATTTTATAGTATTTATAAACGAGAGATAAGGATTTAAGTGCTCGTACACATTATTTATGATTAATTTTCCATAATAGTTCTAGTTCGAGTGTTGATCAGAGTATTAGTAATATTCTACGCTTCAAATCGGTTATATGCACTCTTATGCTAATAATTATTGTAGTGTATCCAGTACCAACATAACATTATGAATTTACAAGAACACGAAATGAAAGCAAACCCGATCCCCAGGCTTACCTAATCGTTCAGTTTCTTTTACTTCGGCACTGACCTTACAGTGGGAGGTAGCCCCGCCCTGAGCTTACATATCAATAAAAAGAAGTTGCCCACATCGATTGACTTGGAATTGGAGCAGGGTACTCTTATAGAAAATGAAACATCGAGCCTTGCATAGTCTGCTTATGGTTGATAGTGAACATCAGATACGCTGCATCACACACTCACTTTTTGTCTATTGGTTGTAGAACACTATTTCTTACGTTGTTTTGAGAGAACAAGGCTTTTCACTTCATTGAAGGCGGAGATCATTGCTTTTTCATTCATTCTTGACATACATTACTTCACGGTATTTTAAAAATGAAAATTAGAGATTCCGGTGGAAATACTCTTAGTCCGTTTTACGCCGTGTAATAGAAAGTCATAATCTACTCCATGAGAAATAGAGGGATATATTAACCGGTCTTAATAAACAAGTGTTATGTTGTGACATATTATATTGTTTCATTTATATATATATATATATATATATATATATATATATATATATATATATATATATATATATATATATATTGAGAAAATAAGAACTTTATTAATCAACATCCGCCAAACAAGCGGCCAAAACGTCATCAGGAACATTCCCCACAAGTAGAATAAATAAAAAGGAAACTGATGAAAAACTGGATAAGAGGGTCAAGCAGTCCTGCAACAAACAACCCTGAGTCGTAAGGTCTTCTACTGGACATCGGAGACGCAAAACACACGCCAAGAAATCACTCTTCACCTCTAATCGTTGAATTCTCAAGTGCCTCGCCTCCTTAGATCCAAGAAGATAGCCTTAAACTCCATGTATTCCACCGGGTCCCCTGGATCAAAATGATACGCGAAGGTGTGAAGAACTGCACCATGAGAATCTCGGAGAATAACTCCCACCCATGCTCATGTCTCAGTAACTGACGCATTCACATTGCCTTTTATCACCCCCTCCGAAGGCTTCACCCATTTATCCGGAAAGTGCTGGACCGAACCTTGCGCCCTATATGTCTCCAAAGCCGCCACATACTCAGCGGATGTTGCTAGAGATCGTGTACATACTGCAGAAACATAAACATCATGATCATCAAACACTGCAGAACATCGTGCCTTCCAAATCCCTCACATAAGCCATACAAATCTCGCGGTAACATGAGCACCCTGATCCTCGAGCAACCTCATAAAGAAGTCCGCAAAAGTGGCAGAGCGGAGGCGCCCCAATATCCCATAAAATGGTGACACCTGCCAGATTCTATCTGCCATCTCGCATTCAAAAAGTACATGTCGCAGCGTTTCTAATGTCTCCCCGCAAGCCAAACATACACCGTCCCCCATATTCCTTCTATGCAGTCCCTGGCCGATAACGAGACAATCAATAAGGCAGCGCCACAAGAAATGCTGAATACGAGGCTACACAGGGAGCTGCCAACAACTCCTCCAAATCTTGTTCTCCCCCACCGAAGTAGTCGGCCCAACCACATATGCTGGTCGATAGAGTGATAAGGCCAGGAAACACCCTGAGCGAACAATATAAACTCCCTTACGATCATAGTTCCAGATCCGCCGATCCGGGTGCTCTCCTGGGGAAATAGTGGTGCCCAAAATAGCATCAGACTCTATGGATGAAACAATTGTTGAACCCGTTGTACATCCCACACCCTGGAGTTGGGAATAAACAAATCCAAAACCTTAGAATCTGTTGGAAGCTCATGTCCTGCAAAAGGAATACGGAATGAAGGCTGACGACTAATCCAGGCATCATGAAAAACAAACACCGACTCACCATCTCCCACCCTCCATCTCATCCCACTGAGTAATAGGTCTCGCCTCTCTTAAATACTGCGCCAGAGAAAAGACGGTCGAGTCCCCAATCTTGCCGCAAGAATAGTGCTGTCCTCAAAATATTTCACATGCAAAACCCATGCCGCCAGCGAGCCCGGCTTCTCTGTTAGGAAATCTACGCGGGAACGCAGCGGAATTCAAAAATTTATTTTTTATCGATCCAAGATCGACTTCGTTTAAGCAATAAACAAATAATCTAAAGACGGTGATTACCTTGCTTGATCTAAAAGATCGACGCTTTGACCGTCTATGAAGAGTAGTTCTGCATAGAGCCGCCCAAGTGTTCGGCCTCTACCGCTAGTCCACACGAACAACCCGCTGGAATCCACCATTGGATTGCTACTAGAAAAATCCGGCTGCTAGACCGGCCTTTTCTCTCTCCCAAAACTCTCTCTAGGGAGCTCTCTATTTTTCACAATAACTATTAGCTCTTGGAGTTGTGATGTATAAAAGAGCTAGTCAACCCTTCTCTTATATAGAGGGTGGGGCGCCCCATGCACTTCCCAATCTAATTGACATTAGTTTCTAATAGATTGAAGAGAAAGAAAACATTTTATTAGTAAAATAAGGAAAATATCTTTTATTGAATTATCTCATTTAATTTAATATCTTATATTAAATATATCCAAGATATTGTCAATATCTTACATTGATTATATTTATCTTGTTACCATAAATCTATTTTTTTAAAATCAATTAATATCTAATATTAATATTATGATGTAATATTTATTAATTAAATTGCACAATACAAATGTATCATATACATTCTATAATGGTGTCCTTTTTCCCTATAATTTGGGAATTGTGATTTTCTTTAATTAATATAATACTATGATTAATTAATTTACAAAATCCACATATATCATATATATATATATATATATTATAAATATATATATATAATATATATATATTTAATTAATCAAATACATATATTAATATCTTGTATTATATTTATTCATAATAAATAAATACCACCATATTAATTTACCACTATAACCTTTATAGTCGTGAGATAAAACTTTCCTTATCTGGTCATCAACTATAACCACATTTTAATCCGGCTAGATGTTCATATGTGTGTGACCCGATAGGCTTCCGAATATGTTGGTCGTAGACACAAAGTGCAAATTACGAGAATGCCCTTCATGCCTAACGATCACAGGATAGCGTCTAGCAACACACCGTGACCCCTAATCATCGGAAGAGTCAAATGCAATGACTACTACCTTCATATGAAAACGATTCTCGTGTAAATTACAATCCTATCATTTGTAATAATATCCATACGGTCGTACGTCGAGTGTCAAACATTAATGACCGCATCTTATAATCTGGATATCATGCTCTCTCGAAGTAACTCATTTACTTCCACGTTGCAAAGATTCACGAGAGTAAGACATTCCTTTTAAGAAGGCCCTTTCGGATATTCACCCTTACTAATAGGGTACGCGATTCTCAGACGACCAAACATGTATACTCCGCGATGCTTCAAAGATCACACCCAATCACTACCGCATGATCGCCCGTGGCGGCTATGGAAACCTCAATAGTGTCAAAGCATGACAATCCACACCGTGATGCCATGAAGACTCCGGTCTAAAGGATAATTACACAACTGTAAAATAGTGCGACACTTAAAGTAAGTGGGTCAGTCTAACGAACGCATTCTCTAATACACGTCCACGTATAGTCCAAGTGTCTCTACACTTCAATAGACGAGATCTATCCCTGCCCTTAAAGACAGAAGACATCTAATACGTGCTAGTCTATTCGTACTATCAATGCCCTGTTTAATAGTACATCAGCCTAGAGACATTTAAGTATCAAACTTATTAAAGTGATTAGAGATCTCATCAACCATAATCGCCTATCATGGTTTCTCTATCACAGTTTAATACCAAGGACGTTATCATATAACAATTCACAATTTGTTCTTTAAAAGAACAAATATATGACAACAGTAAAGCCATTTAATATATGTACAAACATAAAGAAATAGCAGAAATGATCCGATCCAGTCGGATCTGGTCCAACCCGATTGGGTTTAGGACACTATTTCAACATTCTCAGGATCCTCTAAGATTGCTTTGCCAACAAGGCTAGATTGAAACATTCCAAATCACGAAATCCCAGACCCCCCAAATTCTCTGGTAAGCAACAAGCCTCTCAGTTCTTCTAATGAATCCGGCGCTTATTCTCTGTGTCTCCCCAAAAGAAACCACGGATCGCCTGCTCAAGTTCCTGAAGCAGGGTAGTGGGAACCTTGAATCACTGCATAATAAAAGTGGGATAGCCTGAAGTGCAGACTTGATAAACACCTCATTTCCTGCGGGCGAGAGTAACTTGTCCTTCCAACCAGCCACCTTTTTCTGAATTTTATCCATCAAGAACGCAAACACCTGACGTTTATTTCTCCCGATCTTATATGGCAGCCCCAAGTACTTACCAGAGCCATCCCCCAAGGGAATCTGCAGCAGCTCCGACACCGCCTCACGCTCCTCCATCGAGACTTTTTCTGAGAAGTATAGACTGGATTTATGAAAGTTGTTAGCCGGACCAAAAAGAGCACCATACCTGTCAAACAACTCTACCAAAGTCTCCACAGCCCCGTCCAACAACTCAAAGAACACCATGCAGTCATCTGCAAATAACAAATGAGAAATAGAAACCTTTATCTCTCTGCTAAAATGGATACCCCTACGCGCCCATTTATGTACATAGTCGTTAAGCAAAACCGTAAATCCCTCAGCACAAATGATGAAGAGAAAAGGCGACAATGGATCTTCTTGCCGAATCCCGTTAGTCGGCATAATTCTTCGACTAGGCTTCCTATTAATCAGAACCCGATAGAAAACAGGCGTCACACATCTCCGCACCAAATCAATGAAGGACATCAGAAACCCCATTCGCTCCATAACTCTCCAAAGATACTGCCACTCAACCCGATCGAAGGCCTTGGCCATATCCAACTTCAAAGTTGCATGACTATCACATCCCTGAACACCCATCTGCAAAGAGTGAAAAGCTTCAAAGGCAATGATCGCATTGTCCGTAATGAGGCGGCCTGAGACAAACGCACCCTGAGACTCCGGAATCACATCACCAATCACCCCTTTAGACGATTAATTATCACCCGAGAAATAAGTTTGTAGATAGAGCGATCGGGCGAAACTCAGTCATAACGGTGGGGGTTATATTTTTTCTAAACCAGACGAATACCAACTATATAAAAATGAATAAAAATGAGAGATTATGAAAAGGGGGATCGAGGGAAAAAGACAAAAACCATTACAAAATGAAAAATTATGACACACTCCTTTTTTTAGTTGCAAAAAGGACAAAAAAAATTTAGACGGACAAAATACCCCTTATATAAAGTCGCGCTGGGTTTGGAGCACGCTGGTACGCGCTCTGCTTGGCTTACCTGTGTGTTATTTGTTTGTTTTTTTTTTTTTCAAACACCCGTAACTTTTGATTTATAACTCCGATCATCGAAATTTTTTCACCAAAATTCTTTTTTTTTGCTCTTTAATTTGAGCCCAAATACGATACCCTTCCGAAGTAAATTTTGAAAGCCGAAAAAATATTTGCATTAACCGGAGCGTTTTTCTTATAAACGATAGTAACTTTTGATTTAGAACACCGATCATTAAAATTATTTCACCAAAGTTCATATTTTTTTTATCTTCATTTTGAGACCGCATTTGAAACCTTTTCAAGTAGTATTTGAAAGCCAAATTTTATCGCAAAGATTTACAGAATAACACAAGAATAATAACACAAGAATAAAGAATACAAGAGAGTACAATAATAAATAATACATTTTATTAACAGATAAAATATCACCATTAACATTGCGTAATACAACAATCTATCGATATCGTAATGAAACAATCTATCAAAACATTATGGAGATGCAACTCACGGGGAATCAAGAGAATAAAAGCCTAATAGTATTGAATATAATCAAAAATCATATTAGGGGAACTAAAGCATTCTTCAAGTTGTTGAAGACCAAAACAATATGTTTTACCATCTATAGACATTTATCCTTCAAACCCGCATCACATCAAACTTCATGAAAGACGTACGAAGCAGAAAATGCATTAAATAGCAGTAGATCGGCCTCATCAATAGAGAATTTAGGCTCCTCCATTTTTCTAAAGACAAAAAAACACCAACATTGCCTCATCATTTGAATCAGTAACCTTCAATCACCTAGGCCAAAACCACACCACAACAAATAGTGGAATGCAAGGAAAGATTAAAACCAAATAAAGACACCATATGCCTGCAATAACAACTTTTACGAAAAATACATAGCGATATTAACAGTAACACAGTAACAGAGTAACACCCCTTAAAACTAGTGTATTAGAAAGCTTAATGATAAGAACCAAGTGAACAACACAATCAATCTTCTTTAAAACATCATAGATGCATCCTTAAACCAACCCTTAAACTGTGGGATCACCAATATTATCAAGCACAATAGACTTATCATTATTTGTGTTCTCAACAGAACTATTAGTTTCAGCTCCATGGTTATCAAAAGAGTTGAAGATGGTAGCTTCAATATCTACCATGACAGGTTCAATACCTACCTTGGGATTCCTCTCAACCCCAGTTGCAAGAGGAACAGTCCCAGACTCAATACGCGAATTATCAAACTCAATACGCAAATTTCCAGAAATTTCAGAACTCGAAATGCTAGGAACAGTAACATTAGCAGAAGTAGATACCTTCAATTAGTCGAATTTGCAAGAATGGCTGCCTCTAAACTGATAATTGCACCTGTAATAATAATACCCCCAGAAAGCAACTAACTATGTTTCATGATAAATCTGAATGGAAAATAAACAACAAACAACTATCATCACTTTCATTCACTACTAAATGGAAAATCATTGGTGATCAGTTTAAGCTTTGGTTTGTTACTTTGTATTGCCTTTAAAAAAGTAGCTAACAACACCTTTCTTACATGTCTGATTTGCTGCTTCAAATGCCTCAATTTTGCTGTCAAAATCTGCTCCAAGTTACTGTCAATTTTTCAATTCAGATGCAACCATCTCGCTAGTTTTCTTCATGATTTTGTTATCAAATTTTCTGCTTCATACACTCAATGTTCAGCCTATTTTTCAGCCCTGTAACACTTTATTTTCTGCTCCAAAAATCCCTGATTTTCAGCCTTATTCTTGATGTACATATGGCTGAAAACCTGGACCAATCTATAACAGCCATAGTATCTTATCAAATCACTTGTTCTTGGTGTGTTAAACATCACCAAATGAAGTCTCGAACTATCCAATATTCAGCCCAAATTTGTCTCCATTCCAACTTCAAAATCTGCTAAAAAACATGAATTGATCCAATTCAGATTGTATGCACAAAAGCACAAACTGAAAACTCAAATGCAAAACTTATATGTAAAATGAAAAGAAAAAGAAAAGGATAGACAAAAGATCACTATTTTCCAAGAAAATATTCAAAGGAAGAAATCTTAAAACTACAGGCAATCTTCACCAATGTTCATTTCATCCTCCCATATGAATAAAATGAATAAGTTAGGTAGCAGAAGGGGAAGTGAAAATTTGACTCTATCCTTGATCCTACACACGAATTGAAATTTAAAGATCTTCTTCCATACACACAACAATGTTGAAATAGCTGACAGAAAATCACGCGATGAAAATAGGAAAACGCCGGATCAATCGCACATTCGGAAACTTCGTGATTAGAAAATGAGATAAGAAGCTGAAAACAAGAAGTTCAAGTTTTGCCTTGAACAAAGATAAGCTTCAAACTTTTTTCTCAAACACAAACAAGAAGACGGCGGCTATCTATTGACACATGAAATTGAACAATAAAATTGACACATGGAGACTTGTGTTTTTTATGTAAGATTTATTTGACTCTGATTTGAAGTTAAAAGTCCAGGCAAAAGAAAAGCTTACCAAAATTGAGTTTAAAAAAAACCCATTTTGATTGAAAATTCATAGAAAATGATCCCTTATACTTAAAATTCTTTGGTCAGCAAAAGAAAAGATATCCATATGTACTGAAGCATCATCAATTTAGGACTTTTGTGTGAACTCACTGTCATCTTATATTCTGAGGCTTTTCTTCTCATGGATTGAACAAGTGATGATAGAAAAGAACAAATGAAAATAAAAATCAAAGACACAAACTCGCAATTCATTAATTTGAAACATCAAATCAGACAGGAAACCAACTTTCAGTAACTTGAACCAACAAATTTCAAATGCAACAGAAGGTAAATAAAACTTGAACTGAAAAAAAAAAGCTTCCTGCTTTGTCAAACAATGGAAGAAAACTTACAAACCTCGAGAGCTTCATTTTATTTCAAAAATCCAGCATCAAAATCAATCCAGAGCCTCAATAAGCGAACGGCTTGATGACCAAAATAGTAACGACCAACCTTAACCGGCAGAGTACCGGGTCAGAAGCACTATAGTGGAGAGCAAGGCTGTATCCCTCGAGGAATCAACGAGTACCAAAGTCATTTTCATACTTAGTTTAGGTTAATCAAGTGCGTTCAAGTTCTGATTTTGCTAAAACGATATTTAAACGAGAGATAAAGATAGAAAGAGACATAGCCAAATCACGATCAATTGAATACTTTCGCCCCTCTAATCGATTATTTCGGGAATGAGATTAACCAACCTTCCAACCTAACACTTATACCGACTCATTCATGGGTGCAAACTCCTAAGATAGTACTAGACGCCATGCAACAACCTAGTACCCTTTGCCCGGTTCAACAGTCCGCCTTTAAGGATTTAACTGACCGGAACAAGATAAACTTTCTAGAGCCGCTCGATTTACACCGAAAAATCTCGTTACCCAATCGATTTAAACAACTCAGTCAATTGTAAATAACGATCTTAAAACCCTTTTTCCCACACCCCTTCACAACATACATTTATAAAAGTGGCGTGTGAGTTCATGAACTAGGTGTACAGTCTAATTCAAGCATTAAGAACAAGTTTTAAGACATGAATTCGTCGACATAACAACAATTAAACACTACCCATTCCAAATTTCATCAATTAGAGGGAGATTTCTTCAAACTTCACATGGTTTGGCTATGTAGTAAATTAGCTACACATTATAACTATGAAAGCAAGAATGAAACATGAAATTAACTCCATAAAACAAGAGAAGAAGTGAAATTGATTACCGAACACGTGAGTTTACATCAAGCTCCTTCCACACCCATGTCACTTGGGAAGAAGAAGATGAACCAAAGACTATACAAAATCCGAGATTCTTCAACTAAAACTAAGCTAGATTATCATTAAACTAAGTAAATATGAAGTAGAAGTGAGTCTAAAGAGCCAAAAGGGAAGAATTTCGAGCTATGCTAATAGTTATGGTTCTAACAGGGTGAACAACTGTTAAGGGTGAATTTACGTGCTCTATAACGTTATATTTGATAAGGTTTTCCCCGACATTCGTATTAATCGCATGGAAATCACGTGTTTAAATAGAATATTGAGCGGATGACATTTTTAATAAGTTAATCGCAGAGTTGGTGGATTTGTATGTTTTAATTATGATTTTTTTGGTTATTGAATTATGTTACGCCTCATGTGTTTTTGATGTGATATAGATACATGTTGGAGGCTAAAAGATGATCAAAAGTTGATAAAGTTTGAGCTAATTGATGACCGAGATAAAGATGGAAAGATTGAAGATAAGGTTGAAGAAACCCAAATTCGATCACAAATTGAATCAAGGTTTAGATCAAGGTCCGTATGGACGAGCGCTAAAAGCGTGGGGACGAGCGCCCAGAGTAAATTTGACATTCAAAGAAGTTTGGACGCAGGTGGACGCTGGATAGACGGGCGCTTGAGGAAAGCTCACCCCGATTCGGTTCATTGTAGAGCTTAACGAAAGCAGCCCAGAAGACCAGACGGGCGTCCGACCGCCGATCAAGCACAACCGACTTAGTTTTGACTTAGCCGCTTTAGCTCATCTATAAATAGAAGCTTGTATTAAACCCTAAAATCATCATTAGACAACCTACAATGACTTTCATAAAAAAACAAAGAGCTTTTGTTTTTCTTGGTTTTCAAATGCAATCAAAACAATCTTTTGATTTCAAGGTTAATATGAGTAGCTAAACTCTTGGGTTGGACGAACGGGTGAAGCAATTCAAGAGGCGCTCGTTTTTCTTATTTTCCTACGCTTTATTTCGACAAAGGTTAGATTTATATTATGCTTATTTTGTGCTTGATATCGATAGATAAAGCCTGTGATGTTTGTTTGACGATAGTTGAATGAATTCTAGATCACCATAATAGTAATCGCTTTAATCAATTTGTCTAGAAACGAAAGTTATCAAATTGTTAACCTAGATAATAGATTCGAAAGAATTTATGCCTATCGTGTCGTGCTTAAAGAATCAATCTTTGATAAAAGTTGATAAACAAATTATCTAAGATATTAGTAATTTGCGTTTAGTATAGGTTAATCTTGGCCTTAGTTGATTTGCATGCGTAGGAAATTAAGAGCCTTTGCGGTTATCTTGAATTGTGGATCCTTGTTCGTCTGCCTTTCCTCCCCATTATTTGATAAACATAAAATTACTAGTTTTGTGACACTTTTAGCCTAAACTTAAAAACGCATTCAACCTCACGCTCGTGGGATCGACCCGAATAATCGCTTTACTACAAGCTTTGCACTTGGAGCGACTAACCGGATTTTTATTACTTGTCTTTTGTTTCGCTTACAAAATCCACCACAAGTTTTTGGCGCCGCTGCCGGGAACTTGGCACGGTTTTATGTGTTTTTAGCATAAGATTTAGGTAGATCATTCCCGCATTGCTTTAGTTAGTGGTTTAAGGTTCTCCCTTAGTAGCCTCTTTTCGCAAATTTCGCTTCGCTTTTGTTCTTCCGTATCAAACGAAAGCGCCTGGATCTTAGACGCCCGTCCGCTGGAATTTTTCTATCCAATTTTAATTTTATTCACTCAAACGAAAGCGCCAATAATATTTGGACGCCTGCTCGTATATATTTTGTTAACCGGACGAGCGCTTGTGTCACTAAACGCCCGGCCCAAATTTAATATTTACCTGCACGCCCGCCCATAACCTTGACGCCCGCCTCGCCTTCCCTGATTCCTTTCTTTCTCTCTCTAGTTTGACTTCGTTATATGCAAACACGGCAAGTAAACAAGGATAATTAATTTTGAACTCGAGCTTGAACGAGACGTAGTTCGAGTAAACCGTAAACGGAAAGTTCCCGAGCCCGCTCCAATTCCCGAAGAAGAAATCAAGAGAGTTTGAGTGAAAACTCTTCAAGATAATTTCTTATCTAACCTTTTCTTTGAGGAAGAAACTATCGATTCAATGGTTCAAGCCAACCGCACTCGCGCGCTATCATGCCACTCCCGGTGATGTTAATATTCGCTCGGGTCAGAAGTTATCCCTACCGATACAAATTTCATTTGAGATAAGACCACTTCATCCGTGATGGTGCAACATGCATCAACTTTCTATGGGTATCAACTGAGAATCCCTATACGCATCTTTATGTATTTCTCGGTATATGCGATACTACTCGCATTAAGGATGTCACCAAGACATCATTAAGTCGAATCGTTTCCATTCTCACCCGTGGAGAAGCAATGGAATGGTTTAAATCTCTTCCTTCCGAATCTATCCAAACTTGGGCCCACTGAAAGTCAATTTCGCCCAATATTTTCCTCCGCCTAAGACAAATTTCAATGTCTTAACGAGATCTCAAACTTTCATCAACTGAGTGATGAATCTTTCTTTGAAGCCTGGAAGCGCTTTCAAAATTTTGTTGAACAAGTGCCCCATCATGGAATGGATTTGCGTAGGAAGGTCCATACTTTCTTCAAAGGTCTAAATGAGTCCACTAAAGTGGATGGTCAACTCCTCATCCTGAGGAGTCTTCTTGAAGAAAACCCCACGCCAAAGGGTGGGAGTTATTTGAAGATATAGCTAGTATAACTATGCACTCTACGACGCCGCCAACACTCCCTCGCCGCACCTAAAATCGAAGAAGTCAACAACCGTAATCATGGTCAAATGATTGCACCTCGCAGCTCAACTCTCTCGCTTTGACCATGACTAAAAATCAAAATCACCCTCTCTCCAACAGAATGCACAAGTATTCTCGTGATAATTGTTATCGACCGGTCACATCGCTGACCATTGTCAATACATTCCTACCCCGGCTTTCAAGCCAATGCCGCCAAACAAACGAGGCAAGATGATTCGTGAATCGCTATACCAGGGCTTAGAGGTCACATTTCGCAACATGCCCCTTGAATGGTGGACATGAGAGAAACAATTCTTCCGCCAAAGAAACCAGAGATTTTCAAACCGCAATAACTCTCAAGGTCAAAACTACAACTGCAATAGAAATTATGCTCGTAATCAAGGTTATGACCAAAACCGCACTCAAAATTCGGGACAGACTACCTCTCGCAATGCCTACTACCGTAACCCCAACTCGAGTCAAAGTTCAAATTCTCAACCAAAAGCTAATCAAAACTCACAAAGAAAATCGCTTCTAATCAGACTCCTCAACTTATGGTACTACCCCTACAAGGCAGCAGAGTATGAAGAGCAACAGAGGACGATGAAGAACTTAGAAAGACAAGCAGACAACTAGTTGAACAATTAGTCGCTGCACTCCTCAAGGTCACCTACCTAGTTTTACGTAAAAACCCTAAAAGTGATCATGCAGCCTGTCAAGCAAGAACAAACCATCGTGCGAGCTCGCACCCGCTATTCCCTATGGACAAGAGGAGTCAAATGCTATGAATCTGAGGTCCGGTACACAATTGCAACAACACCCTGGTTACAAATGTAACTGTGGAACGAGTAAACCCTCCTACCCCGATTTGGTAGAGGGGAAGAATCGCAGCCCCCCGACCGATAAAGAGAAAGATGGAAATGAGATTGAAGCAGAAAGAGATCTCGTGTGATTGAAAACCAAGATGATGAACCGGAGAAAGTCACTCAGCGGGTGATCCCGACGACGAGTAAAAAGACAGTAAAAGATAGTGAAGTGGAAGGATCTTGAGGACAAAGCTATAAGAGCTTCTCGCCTCGAAAAGTATTCTCCAAGAGGAATCAAAAGCTCCCATTTCCGCCAAGAAAGCAAAACATTTCCTTATCTCAAGACAAAAGTACGAGAAGGTACTCAACCTATTAAGAAACACCTAAGTAAATCCGCTTTATCCGAGGTATTGGTTGAAATGCCTAAGTACACCAAGTTTGTGAAGGATGTTGTTTCTTCAAAGAAGAAGTTGGGTGAAATGGAGAAAAATTGGGAGAGGAATGCTCCGCTATTGCCGACGGAGGAATTCCTAAAAGCGCAATGATCCCGAAAATTTGTCTTAACTCAAAAATCAAGGATTTAAGTTTCCCAAACTCTCTCGTGTGATTTAGAGCATCCATCGCTTGATGTCTCTTTCTCGTCTGCAAGAGACTACACCTTGACCATCTATTGGAGCCTACCCCATAAGTATCCAACTTGCAGATAGATCTTACAAGAGAGCCGAAGGAGTGCTTAGAGACCTTCCGGTCCAAGTAGACAAATTTACATTTCCTGTGGATTGGTACGCCTTGGACACTAAAGAAGAAGATACCCCCTCCTCCTCGGGACGACCTTTCCTATCTATCGCCAGAGCCACTATAGATTGTGATGCAGATTTGTCACCTTACGTGTTGGAGACGAGGAGATACGCTACAAAGTAGTCAAAGCTCTCGTGAGCACCTTCCTCAAAATCCTCGTGTTTTGTGATCGAGACGCCGACGATTTCACAGACACACTGGACGAGCCAGAGGTCGCTTATGGAGAAGAGCTTGTTGAAGAGGACACAAAGGCTCATGCGAAGAACTCTCTTTCCCTCGTAAGAAGTCGATTTGCTTGAGGCAAGAGTTTTTGACCCTATCAAGAGGAAGATCTAAAACGAGGAGAAGCCGTAACTGGCCAGAGGAACCTCCTGAGGACCTTGTTCTAAAACCTCTACCTCAAGATCTAAAGTATATCTTCTTAAGAGAAGGTAAGCACTTACCTCTCGATTATCTCCTCTACACCGCCAATGACGTTAAGAAGTTTGTTAATTGACGCTCAAGAGAAATGCGAAAGCCTTCGCCAAGGTGTAGTGATATAAGAGGAATATCTCCAGACGCCTCAGATGCATAAGATTAGAACCGAAGAAGGTGCAAAGAGTATAAGACAACCGCAGAGACGCTTAAATCCACACATGCAGAAGTGGTGAAGAAAGAGATCATTGTCGTTGGATACGGATCATTTATGCGATAAGCCGATAGCGATTGGGTGTCCCCACTCGTAGTACCTAAAAAGGAGGTATTACCATTGAAAAGAATGACAAAGGTGAAGAGGTAGTCGCCGATTAGTCACTCGGTACAGAGTCCAGATAGACTATAGAAGTCGAACGAGGTGACTTTAAAAGACCATTTCCTCTCCCCTTCTTAGACCAAATGTTGGAACGCTTACGGGCATGCTTTCATCTGCTTTTCGACGGTTATTCAGTTATTTCCAAATCCCTATTGACCCAAAAGAGATCAAGAGAAAACAACCTTCACCGCCTCATGGTACTTTCGCTTATAGGCGAATGCCCTTTGACTTTGTAATGCACTGTACTACATTTCAAAGATGTATGTCGGCTATCTTTGATGGACTTATAGAGAAATGCATGGAGGTATTCATGGACGACTTCTCGGTGTTTGGCACATCGCTCACGGACTGCCTTGAAAATCTAGACAAAGCACCGCAAAGGTGTGTGAGAAGAACTTGATTCTCAATTGGGAGAAGTGCCATTTTATGGTAACCGGCGGGATTGTTTTAGGTCACAAGATCTCCGCTAAAGGCATGAGGTTGATAAAGCTAAGGTAGAAACTATTGAAAAGATGAATTACCCTAAAACACGGGCTGAAGTAAGAAGTTTTCTTGGTCATGTGGGTTTCTACAGAGATTTATAAAAGATTTTTCAAAAATATCAAACCTTTATCAACTTTATCAAAGATGACGCTACCTTCAATTTCGATAATGATCGCTGTTGCCTTCAAAGAGCTTAAACAAATAATTGACCTCCGCCTTCTATCCTCGATCTCTCCGGATTGGAACATGCCATTTGAACTAATGTGTGATGCCTCCAACTACGCTGCGGGCGCCAGACAAAGGCAAAGGATTAATGGTAAATTCCAACCTATTTCAGACGCAAGTCATACCTTGAATCCAAATTTCAAGCAAATTACACCACTACGGAAAAGGAACCGTTAGCGCTTGTGTTTTCCATGGATAAGTTCCGCAGCTATTTGCTCGGTGCCAAGGTGATTGTATGGATCGATCATGCGCTCATGCTACTTGATGAACAAGAAGGATGCTAAACCGAGATCGCCGAGATGGATTCTTACACTACAAGAATTGATGTTCACATCAAGGACATACGGGTAGTGAAAACACCGTAGCGGACCATATTTCGAGAGTTTTGCCATGGGTCGAGGAAGACTCTCGTGACATTGATCTTTACTACCCTTCGAGAGCGCATGAACATGGATGTCCACACTCCCGATCCTCCTGGTATGCTTCGATTGTTAATTATCTTCACTCGCTATCTAAACCCCGAATTCTTCTTACCAGAGAAGAAGAAGTTCTTCTCTGATCTAAAGTACTATGTCCGGGAGGAACCATATCTCGCTCAAGATCTGCAAGGATGGGTTGCTTCGCCGGTGTGTCCTCGAATCCGAGCAACGGGATATTATTGAGCAATGTCACAGTGGTCCCACCGGTGGCCATTTCAACTGTGGAAAACCGCTGCAAAATTTTTCAATGTGGTTTTTATCGCCTGCAATTTTTAAAGATACGGAAGCCTTCGCAAAGTCGCGATAGGTGCCGAGAACCGTATCTCACCAGCGGTATGATATGCCGCTTCAACCCATATTGGAATGTGAAGTGTTTGACGATGGGGCATAGACTTTATGGGACCATTTCCATCTTCATGCGGAAATAAATACATTTTAGTCCGTGTAGACTACGATCTAAATGGGTAGAAGCCGCCGCGACTCCACTAAATGATCATAAAACGGTAATGAAATTTCAAGAGGAACATTTTCACGAGGTTTGGCGCCTCTAGAGCTCGATCGATGAAGGTTCGCACTTCATTAATAAACCCCTGGATAGCCTCGTTAGCTAAGTATGGTGTTAAGCATAAGAGTGGCACACCATATCACCCTATGACCAAAAGCAAGTTGAGCGTAGTAATCAAAGTATAAAGAAAATCCTCGAAAACGGTCAACTCCCATCGAAAGGATTGGAGTCCTGTTTGATGATGTACCGTGGGCTTACAGACCGCATACAAAACCCTATGGGTACATCACCATACCAAATGGTTTATGGAAAGCCCCGCCATTTGCCAAAGGAGTTAGAGCATGAGCTTATTGGGCAACTAAGTTCCTAAACTTCGACTCCCAAGCTTGCGGAGAACGAGGCTCCAGCAGATACATGAATTAGACGAGTTCAGCTCCAGTGCTTATGAGAGTTCACGGATAAGCAAGGAAAGGATGAAATTCCTTCATGATAAAAAGATCAAGAAAAGGGAGTTTCATGCAAAGTAGCCGGTATTGTTATACAATTCCAGTCGTGATCTTTTCCCGGGAAAGCTAAGGACGCGCTGGTCCGGTCCATTTGAGGTCCTCGTCTGCCTTTCCTAGCGGCGCTTTGGAACTTAAGGGGATTGGTGATCACCTTTCAAGGTCAATGGTCAACGATGCAAACACTACATTGGCCAACCGGCGGAATCACCCGAGGTAGTTAAATTCCTTGATTTGATAAGTTGTATCGCTCAGAGTCGATGATCACATGAGTTCTCCTCTGCACTCTATTCTCTCGATGATAGTATCAATCACCACCAAGCTTTTGCCGGAAGTCGACATGGAACAATATTGGAAGGAAATGGATTTGAAGAGGCATAAAGTACGGAAGAGATCCCCGAATGATGTAAGATCAGCAGCCTGGAAAAATGGTCGGGGCAAATCCTGAGTCCGCAGACCGCTGCTTTTGTAGACCTAATTTTGTTAAGAATTTCGTTGTCGAGATGACCGCAAAGAGCCAAAGTGGCCCGACCCGGTTAGACTCGAATTGAATGTCGAGCTAACGACATAAACCAAAAGCGCCACTAGAGGCATCCTAGATATCCAATCTTGTTTTAGTTTTTCTTAGTTCTTTTGCTTTCGTGATGTTATTTTAGTTAGTTTTACTAAGCTTTTATGTTTTTATCTCACAAGAGTTGCTTTCTAGTTATGGATCTTCACGGAGTTCGCCTCGAGGAGTTTCCACTCATTAGTCGGATACCGCCGATCACAATGAGATGATGGACCAGGAGGCACTATAATTCTTCATGTAGATTTTGATATTAGTACTCAAAGTTAAGACCATCACGACGTTATCATTGTTCCACCTTGTTCGGGAGGCAATGATTTCACAACCGAGGAGTTGCAGAAGCCATGGACGCCCTTACACGATACTTAATGATCCTATGTCGACGGATTTGGCACCGTGTCGCGGGTCGAGCATTTCGTGAGGTGCCGGGGTAGTCGGTGAGGATTGGTGTTTGCAGATGAGTTCGATTTTCCTCCGCTATCGACATGCTTCGACGCCTCATTCGCAGAGTGGACTCGGGACGAGATCTACGCAGTACCGCTGACCTCTTAGTTAGTTTTACCTCCGCCGAGCCCCGACGTAAAATGAAAGCGACGGGTGGGAGGCAACCCACCGTTATTTATCTATTTTTGTTTTGATGGTACTCCGCTGATTTGCAGCTTGTATTTTTAAAACCTTAATTAAGTTAATAAGAAAATGCACTTTTGAATTTAAGTTGTATGGAATTGTATGATTTTTGCATTTCAGCTTTTGATGGACGCCGCTCACCGCATGATGACGCCCGTCCGGTATGACTAAACTTTTAGATTTAACGCTCACTAGCTTGACGCCGTCCGATAATCTCCTCCAATCTCAGATGTGATTTAAAATATTGACGAAGCGTTTACCAAATCCGACGCCCGCCCAGCTTCATCTCGATTCCCAGTGGACGCCCGTCCACCGAGTTGGACGAAAGGCCCGCACTCGCCTATATATACCCTTTCTCGCGAATGAACCTTCACTTTTCGTAATATTCAAACGCTAAAAACGGTTTCTCTTCCTCCTTTTGCCCTAAATTCTCCCATTCTACACCATTTTGAGCGATTCTAAGTGCTATAGACCGCTTTTGATACCTCTCTTCGATTTTCATAACCACAACGCCCCAACACGCTATATTTTTGGAGAATCAAGACCCATTGTGGTCCGACTTTTAAGAGGAAAATCCGATTTTGGGGGCCATTTGGACTTGTTTGGCCTAATCTTCATCTCAATCAAGATCTACTCATCTTACCCGGTAAGTTAGTAACAACTTTTCTCGATTTTGTTCACGCTTTTCGAGTTCGATCTTTGGGTCGGCTCGCTTACTTGGATATCATCTTATTTGTTTTCCTTCTTTCGCTTTTGATCCTTGGCTCTTGCTAGTTGATGTTGTTGATGATGAATGGGTTGGGTATTGATCATGGATGGTTGTGATTGTGGTTTGCTTGATTTGAAATCCCGATTTGGATGTTAAACGGGTATCTTTTGTGCGATTGGGATTGTTCGTGTAGACTAGGCTTGAATATGGTTCATAAGAAAGCAATGTGAAACGGCATGGTAAGGAAGTGGCCCGGGAGGCGGGAAGAAGAGGAAAGAGTTTGATCCTACCGCGTTAATCCTAACCAAGGTGTAAGTATTCGGGAGCAACCACCTGTGAGCCACCCAAACTAGGGCAACCTTACGCGATGAACCTACCTCGACTCGAGACGGACGACGATGTTCCTTTAGTCCGATGCCTGTGAGCTCGTAAAGGCCAAGCCTCGCTCAGGGTTGAGGAGGTTGTGGCTACACGGGAAGATGTGCCGTTGAACCTAGGGCTGAACCGCCTCGAAAGAAAGTGAGACCACCAGTGTTTATTCCTATGCCTCGCCGGTTTGTCAACTCTCAAGCACACGAGGCCTATACCAAACATTACTTTGCAAGAAACATGTTGGTTGAGCGAGCGGTGTTGAAAACGAAAGTGGCCCCTTTTTGTAAAAGTGTTGGAAGATAGGAAATGGGAGGAATTGATGAAGATCCCGACTACCCCGTGAATGATTCGCTGGTTGTGGGAGTTTTACGCTAATTTTTCGAAACCGACTTGAAAACGGGGTTGTGTTGGTTCGAGGTGTTAAGGTTCCCATTTCCCACAAGTTTTTAATGCAAAATATGGGTTGGCAAAGGCTTGAAGGGTTGGATTATAAGGAGGAAATTAAGAGAAGGCGGGATGCGGGACAGATCCTCGGAGGAATTGAGATTGACGGTTTGTCCCGATGTGGCTTGGACGCCGCAGACCGGTGGTGATCGTAAGCGAGATTGTTACTACGGCGTGGTCTCAAGATTGAGAGTTTATCGCCGCTTTCATCCAGAGTCGCTTATTGCCGAAGAATAATTTGACACACTTTCACATAAAGCGATCTCGGATGATGTATGCTCCGGTTTTCAAGTTGAATGTCGATGTTGGCCAAGCAATTTATGATGAGTTGGTGTTCAATCGTAAGAATTACAAGCGGAGTTTGATTGTCCCGCATTTGATTCATCGTGTATGCAAGGATGCCGGAGTGCCGGAGTATACGCAGGATCATAGGCCTAAGAACCCGAGAGGTATTCGAGAGAGAAAGCTCCGCTTACACGGGTGAGTCTCGAGGTCGCTCTCGCATCGAGCCTGGTTCCACTTCGACACCACCTCGAGCCTCGCTTCTTTCGGGCTTATCTTCTTCCGAGATTACTCGGCATAGTATGGCTCATAGTTTGCGGGCGATGTTGAGTGACATCCGGGATGGCCAAGATAATATTTTGTCGGCTTTAGAGTGTATCGTTGACGGACGGCAACCGAGAGATCGGGCGGATATTCAAAGCCGCATTATGGATTATGTCTACTCCGGCGAGATAGAGCGGGTGATAGCCGAGGTGGTCAAGATGGAGGAGAAGCCCGAGTCGTCTGACGATGAGGAGGATGAGCCTCCAAGAGACTCTCGCCATCGCATCTACTACGCACTGAGCCTACACAGACAAAGATCTACACCGGTGTCCTTCCATGCATCCTTCTCCGGTTGATGCTCCGCTCACTGAGTGATGTTGAGATTTTTATGCATTCTCTGCTTGATGTATTTCTTTCTTTTCTCCGACTTCGATCCGGTTGTACGATGACTATTACTACTTTCCTTTTGGATGCTTCTATGATTTTTGCACTTTCTATTTTTCTCGCCATCGTTGACTATCGTAGGGTGTGTTTTATTAAATAATGTAAGTCGCCTAGCACCACGCCCTTGATTGCGATTTCATTGGTATTATGATCATTTTTGGATCGACACTTGTTGTTCTATCCTTTGCATTCATTCTTTTCACATTATTCCGTTATTGTACCCTCGCTCTCCCGAGATGTTTCCATGTTTTTCCAAGTTGGGCAGTGTCTATTTTAGCAGCTTTTTCCGGCTACATTGTGTTACTACCTAGGCTCGTCCGACCGACGATTCGTGTACCGGGTGCGATCACCTAAGTGCTCTTTATTCTTTTTCCGTTCGCACAACATGAGGGCATGTTGAACTTTTAAGTGTGGGGGGATTAGTCGGTATGTATGGGGATTAGTCGGTATGTATCTACACATTTACACATTTGTTTATATGATGTTATTTCTATGCTAAAATGAGCTAAATTTTCAAAAAATTTTGTTTTGTCCCGAGTAGGCAATACACGCTTTGTTCGTTTGTTATAGTTTGATGTCAGATACCATATTTTTAGCGAGTTAGTTGTTTCACCAAGATTTATTTTTCACGTACATAGTGAATGATGAGTCGTTTACAAAGCTATACCCTGCTTTTGGACTAGTAATTTTTGATTTTCTTATAAGTTATGTGCTTAGTGCTACGTGACGTACCTTTGAGATTTATGGTGGTTTGTATTTAGTTCAAGTATGAGATAATCGTGAATATCTAGAGGTTCGAATGTGATAAGTAACACGGAGCTAATGTCAATTAAAAGGATAAGTTAATAATTGATTAAAAAGGGTGTGTCGAAAGCTAGTCGATGATTTGAGTGCGTAGGGTTTACCACGTAAGTCCTATACCACTATGATGACTAAAAGCTCACGGCGCTTAGAAAAAGCCGCCTTATGATTGGAGTAAGGTAGGTATTATCTCGAAATGTCCTATTCTCGCTATGAGGGCAATAGCTTCTTCTAATGTGTGTTTGAAGTGAAATAAGTTAAATCAACTCAAGAATTGATGTGAAATGAATAAGGCTAAGTTATCGCTCTATCTTATCCCCAGAGATAAACCGATAGATATGTCAGAGGGATTATCCTCTCGAGTATTTCGTAAAGGCCCTAGATTCATTCGATCATATTTTTCGGATATGTCACGCTTGTAGGTACATCTTATGAGTGTCATTTATTGCTATTCTACGAGGGGTATTAGCTAGTTTTACTTTGAGTTTTTCAAGTTTGGATTTAGTGGAAGTTTGTTATGGCTATGCACACACTCACGCAGGTGAACATCTAATTTATTGACTATGGGGTATATGTGTTGAGATGTCTATATTCTTTCCGAGCCTTTATCTTGTTTTGTTTTGCTCGACGAGCAAAGTTTAAGTGTGGGGAGTTGTTATGGTGAATTTACGTGCTCTATAACGTTATATTTGATAAGGTTTTCCCGACATTCGTATTAATCGCATGGAAATCACGTGTTTAAATAGAATATTGAGCGGATGACATTTTTAATAAGTTAATCGCAGAGTTGGTGGATTTGTATGTTTTAATTATGATTTTTTGGTTATTGAATTATGTTACGCTCATGCGTGTTTTTGATGTGATATGATACATGTTGGAGGCTAAAAAGATGATCAAAAGTTGATAAAGTTTGAGCTAATTGATGACCGAGATAAAGATGGAAAGATTGAAGATAAGGTTGAAGAAACCCAAATTCGATCACAAATTAATCAAGCGTTTAGATCAAGCGTCCGTATGGACGAAGCGCTTAAAAGCAAAGGACGAGCGCCCAGAGTAAATTTGACATTCAAAGAAGTTTGGACGCAGGGTGGACGCTGATGACGGGCGCTTGAGGAAAGCTCACCGATTCGGTTTCATTGTAGAGCTTAACGAAGGCCCAGAAGACCAGACGGGCGTCCGACCGCCGATCAAGCACAACCGATTTAGTTTTGACTTAGCCGCTTTAGCTCATCTATAAATAGAAGCTTGTATTAAACCCTAAAATCATCATTGTACAACCTACAATGACTTTCATAAAAAAACAAAGCAGCTTTTGTTTTTCTCTTGTTTTCAAATGCAATCAAAACAATCTTTTGATTTCAAGGTTAATATGAGTAGCTAAACTCTTGGGTTGGACGAACGGGTGAAGCAATTCAAGAGGCGCTCGTTTTTCTTATTTTCCTACGCTTTATTTCGACAAAGGTTAGATTTATATTGCGCTTATTTTGTGCTTGATATCGATAGATAAAGCCTGTGATGTTTGTTTGACGATAGTTGAATGAATTCTAGATCACCGCAATAGTAATCGCTTTAATCAATTTGTCTAGAAACGAAAGTTATCAAATTGTTAACCTAGATAATAGATTCAAAGAATTTATGCCTATCGTCGCGTGCTTAAAGAATCAATCTTTGATAAAGTTGATAAACAAATTATCTAAGATATTAGTAATTTGCGCTTAGTATAGGTTAATCTTGGCCTTAGTTGATTTGCATGCGCGTAGGGAAATTAAGAGCCTTTATGTTTATCTTGAATTGTGGATCCTTGTTCGCCCCGCTTTCCTCCCCATTATTTGATAAACATAAAATTACTAGTTTTGTGACACTTTTAGCCTAAACTTAAAAACGCATTCAACCTCACGCCTCGTGGATCGACCCGAATAATCGCTTTACTACAAGCTTTGCACTTGGAGCGACGACTAACCGGATTTTTATTACTTGTCTTTTTGTTTCGCTTACAAAAATCCACCACAACAACCATTAAAAATCAGTGGTAAAATGTATATATAGGTGCCCAAAACGTCCCAATGCGTGCGCATTCACTTGAATGCGTGACGCATTGCTCAAAATGCCCCAAATCGCTACATTTTCGCTCAAAGAATGCCATGACGATTCGAGTGAATGTGCGCGCATTGCCTTGTTGAAGTTTTCAAAGATTGATGACCTTCGCACTTTGGCAATATCCTTGCGCGTGTAGAGTTCCAATTTTAGTGATTTAGAAAGATAATTAAATTATCTACAACTTTCATGAAGACAACAAGTCCAGAAAAAGTATGTATCTGGGAGAAAATTGCAGATAAAGAGAATGTAAGGCGAAAGCACCAACTATATTTGATCCGTTTCCATCCCCGGGCTTTGGTTACGCCACTCTAAGTCTCATGCCTCATCTTTCGGGCTCATAACTCACCTAGATCCTGCACCACAACATTCAAACACATACCGAGCATAACTGTAACATCCTGAATTTTCAGAAAGGGTAAAATAGTAATTGGATATGTGTACTATGACCTAATTATTATTTAACCTATTTATTTAATTAAAAAGAATTCATTTTAATTGATTTTAATTAATAGGTATAAAAAGAAAATAACCCCTAATTCCTCATTTATGTTTCACGGCAATTTTTTCTGAGAGTTGAGAAGTGGGCGACGCACAGAAGAAAAATATTCGACGCTGCTTTTCAAATTCGGGGTTTAACGGTTGATTTTAAGTACGTAGAGGTAGTAGAAGAAATTGATCACCGCGAGGAGACGATCGTTTCGATACCAACCGTTCCTTTTTTCGGTGATTCGTAGAAGATGTTGGAATTGGGGATTGAAGCATTTTTACTATCCGTTTTGCTTTCGAATTCGCTTTCGAAATACCAAAGGTAAGAGGGTGTTCAACGGTGTTTAATTATATGTTTATTTATTCCTTATTATTGCATTCTTGTTTGTTATAAAGGTTTGTATCGTTATTATTATTATTTTTTATAATGTCTGGTGAATTGCCGAAGGAGGAGAAAATTATGATTTCACCCATTATGCTTATGTTTCCCTGGTTTATGTTGCCGCAGAAAAGATGAAAAAAAATATAATAATAATATGAGCAACTTTACAACCATAGGAAAAGAAGTATAAATGAAAATATATTATAGAAATAACAAGAACAACCTTGCAGCAGTGGGGAACGAAATAAAATAAAATATATATATGTATAGTACTTCCAGGAAAGAAGTTGTTATTAATATAGTCGATTTAATTGATTTATATACTAAAAGTTATGCACAACGAGGTACTATATATAATGGTATCATGACTTTACTTGGTAGAGATGGTAATAATAATTGGTTGCATTATAATATTTCTGGTACAATAATTGTTTAATGGTTATAGTAAAAGTGTGATATATATTACACTAAAAGTGTATTATATCAATTTTGTGTTTATACGTGTATTACACGATACGATGTGATTGTATGTTCTACGAACATTATATGTTAATTTGCAATGCCTAACTACGACTTCAGCTTCAGTATCAAATCGCACCACAACCGGCATCTCTGCGGGAGAAGGTGAGCACCGTAGAAAGCGTTGTTTAGCCTTGTGGGACTTTGACCCAGCCGTGGTCAATGATTCTTTTACAACGCCACTAGGAGTGTAGTAACTGATGCCTGGACTGTAAGTACTTTAGGAAGCCTTATACGTGAATGAATCGAATGGTTAGAACTTAACTTGTAAATTACATATGCTGTTATGTCTAAAAGCCTAAAACATCGTTATCATTGGTGGCAAGACGCCTATTCTTCTTAGCATGGGACTATTACACTCTCTACTTGGTCTGATGCCAAGGGGACGCGTAACTCCCACACGGGGGACCTAAGCCCGTGCCGCTCGAGGTGCTTCCCGTGTTGCGCGGTCATTGTTCACCGTCACAGTAGTGTCCTTTTTTGTATTGATGTAACAAATCTTATTTGTGTGAGGATATACTATGGAGCTAAGTAGAGGTGAGTGAAATTTCTACTATTACAACCTTTGTGGTAATGATTGTAGATATATCATGTTATAATTATATACGCTTTATTGCTTTATTTATTGTAACTGCTTTTCTTCTACTTCTTACTAAGACGCGTATGTCTTTTACATACTCTCTTCATCTTTCCCCACCCTAGAAGGTGCGTGTGCTTTTGTAAGTCGCTTTCGAGGCCACTGAGAGTGAATCTTGGAGATGATGCAGATGAAGTTTCATCGTTTCTATATTTTTCATTGTAATTTGGTATAGATTCTCTTAATCTCTTTGTAATGATAGAAATCAAATGAGTTGACTTTGTGGATACCAATATATGTATGGGTTAATTGTATTTGATGGTTATAGAAAAGCCTTTTGATGTTGTACTAAATGCAATTGTTACCTTCCGGCGTTTATTAGTTGTTTAAGCTTACCCGAATCTTTTTGTCTTCTGCTTGTTCTCTGATATTTGACTACGTAAGGTTTACGTATATAATTAGATTAAATTTTAATTATATCCGTGCCGGGCGTTCTTTTCCGGATAATGACTCGGTATCCGGGACAGGGGCGTCACAATAACTCCGCAAGATAACTAGGGCTCGAAAAGGGTCAAAATACCGTAAAATGGTGATGTTTTCCATCTATTTGACGGTTTGCCTCAAAGTGAGTGTGCGATGCATTTTGCCCTCTAAATGGTCTAAAACTACCTAATATAAGTCAAAAGTATCATAAACGGAGGTCAAAACATGCACCAAAGCATAGTAAAGTTGACTTTCATCACGGGTTCCCCATCCCTTTCCGCATCTCGGATGAAAGTTTGCTAAATTATACAAAATCTTATAGTTAAATCAGAATTATTGATGCGTAATGCGATACTATTAGAAGCGGATACTTACAGAATCAATTGAAAGGTATTTGCAGAGAGCGGAAATGATTTAGCTATGGTGGGTGCGTTATATTAGGGTTAATTTAGTCCAAAGAAAATATTTTATTCTTAAATCAACAAAAATAATGAAACATGATTAAAATTTATTTAAAGAATCTAGTGAATTAAAACATAATATTCCCTTACGAAAATTACAGCATTCCACATGATGTATTCTTTAATTTTCATCATTTCCGAATTTGCAATGCGAAAACTTGAAGTTAAAGGGGGAGGTATTTTTATCTCTTTTGTGAAAGGCCCAATCGTTCAGTTTTTAAATGGTGGACTAAAAATTTCCAACAAATTTCATGAAGATGGGCCTACCAATTTGTGCGTCTGAGTCCAAATTATTTTTATGGCCAAGAGTGACATTCAATAGGCTAAGAAATATTAACATGTACATCGATATGGATTATTTGAAAACCGAACCAAATCGATGACACTCGATTTGGTTTAAAATTATTTTTGGTCAGGTTTGGTTAAAAATATGGAAAACCGAAATTCTTTGATTCGGTGACAGATAACTCTAAATAAATTCAAATAAAATCTGAACAATTTATTACCGAATAAAATTATTAAGTTTTATTTCAATTTTCGATTAACCGAACATAACCAAACCATATATTTTGGTTCGATTCAATTCGTTTACCTAAAACAAATAGTTCGGTTTCGATTTTGAATTTCAATTAACCAAAATTTCTGGTTTGGTTTCGGTTACAAACCATTAATCGTATTGAACTGAACCATGTCTACCCTTAAGTATGGTGTTCACAATGCGTTTGACATCTGATTTTGAAGCCTTTTAAAACCAAATAAATTATTTTCTTTTTATAAAAGATGAAATCAATAATGCATTTGGTTCGGTGTTTTATTTCTGGGACAATGGTTTAAAAGGATAAAAATGAGGGAAGAAAAATAAATTTGGACAGTGAAAATATAAAATGGGTGATAAGGATAAATCCACTGTTCATAACCTCAAATCCACTGATTTACAGTGGAATTGATCTCAAATCTAATGTTCCACTATTAGAGTGAAATAAAGATATGTCCTTTTTACCCGAAAAAAATTCCACTGTTCTCATTGCATATTTCTAGGTTTAAATTGTCATTTTTAACAATAAACTCTTTATTTCGTCGGTTTTGTTTTATAAAATATGAAATCAATGATGTTAATACCCGTTACATATCACAACTATGCAATATATTGCATAAATTATTGACGTGTTGTCCAAGTTTCATACATTTACATAATTTATTAATTGAGAGTGATATATCATAAAATAACAATGGCATAATATTCCAGTATAAGTTTTGTCCACAAATCGCAAACAAGAAAATGTCAAAGCAAGAGTCCACTGAAAGTCTGTAGTCATTTACTGATATATGAATCATTACGGAGAAGTTTTTGTGTGGTATATCTATATGTCTTATCACTCCTATTCTAAAATATAAATCATCCTGCAGAGCTTTCACACATTACATTAATTGAATTGGTTGAATGTCATTAATTTGAAGGTTAATGTCTAAAATACCCTCGACTATCATTAATGCGATAGTTGTTAAGTAATGAAAAGTTGTTGAATTCATAATAAATTAAGGGTAAGATAGAAAAGAAGCAATAAATGTTGCATTGGTAATGTAGAATGAAACTTATATTATGGACAAGTAGAAAAGTGTCAGGATGACTTATATTTTGGACCGGAGGTAGTATTTAATTGATCGGTAATTAAATCTAGACCATACGATTTGAATTCAGTTTAAAAATAAAAGTTATACAGTTTGCCACATTGTGCACTCCGCATATAGCGGGTGCACCAATAACTTCCCAAGAAAGAAAGACAAAGCTACCATCTTTTGATTGATCCATATATAAAGCTTTGAAATATATGTCTTTGGGATCTTTTTTCTATTTTAATCACATATGGAATTTTTTTTTCCTTTTTCTTTTTTTAACAATATGGAATTGCCAGCTAGGAATTGGAGAATCCCTCTATGAACCGGTGGGAAGAAAAAATCTGTTTCAACTTTTTAATTTCGGGTATACGTTTCCACCTCTCAAAATCGTATTTTCATCGTCAATGCCTCTTCGTGATTTCTTCCGGGATCACAATAGACATATATCTTGTAAATATCAATAGCAATACCGCACATAACTCCTGCAAGATAAAATAGGCTTTTCGAAATACGCAATAATTCCTCAAAAGTGACGAGATTTTCAGACTTAGGCATCTTTAAACTCGAAGTGAGTGTGATGGTGAAAATGTATCATAAATCAATCAAACTACTCTAAAAGTGCATCAAATGAGTATAAATGGGGTAAAATCATAAGAAATTCAAGTAAAGTTTACTCTCATCAATAAAATAAATGAATTTCAAAGGAAGCATTTGCCCCATTTATGGTTGTGCGTCTGCCCTTGGTTATCTACCTGTAGTTTATCTGATTAACATCTCCACTCATTTCGTGAAACAGGGGAGTTAGAACTTTTATGGTTGGGGTTTATCCATTTGATATATGTATATATATTCATACTATACCAGCTTTATTTCAACCCTACATGATGCTACTATAGAAAGGAGCATCCAAGAATTTTCATGAGAAGGCATTAATTTGTACTTGTTTACACTACAACACCTCTTGTGAAATTTGTTTGTTTTTTCTTATAATAATAATAATAATAATAATAATAATAATAATATGGAAAATTCTTACTTAGGGTTTCCTACATGCTGAAATGATCTACGCTACTATTCTCGATCATGGGCTTAATTACAGAGAATGAAACTGTGCCTGTAATAACATATACGTTACTCCATCATATGAGAAATTGTAGGTAAGAACTTCTGTAATAATTCAACCAACTAAATCATAGACTTGTACACAAAAAAAACTTCAATCATAGACTTCACCAACAAGTATAATAAATATGTGGAGCATGCATTGTGTACCTTAGGCTATATTAATTTTTTTTTGTTGAAAAACAAAAGACATCAGTAATTTATAAGTAGTCCCCCATCCACCTTCCACATGACATAATAATAAATCCCAAACCACATGCATACAATCAATCAAATCAATCAATCATGAGAATTGCAACATGGACCCTAATTAATTATGACACCGTTTGATTGTTGCTTAATTCTCAATATCTATATTTTTTTTTTCTAACATTCTATACTTTTAGTATAAAATTTGTTACACGAGTTAGAGAATATTTATGCAGAATTGTATAAAATGAGGTGATTTATAAGTTTTTATCATGGCTGTTTAAAATGATCTGATTCATGCGTGGTGTTTCTTAACCATTATTAATATCGTAAGGCTTCATTGTAGATATTCTATCTAGATATATTGTTTTATCATAAGAATTGAATCTGAATATGTCCGATAATTTAATTTTATATCGTTGATTATAATGTATCATTAAGGTTGATATAGTTTATTCAATCAGTAAGCCATCCAAATGGAATATTTCATTTTAAGTTCAAAATGGATTAAAAACCTTTAGTAGTTTGGAAGCATCTATAACTAGTTGCACTATTATAACCTTTATTTATTGTTGGAGATAATTGGAGGAAAAATGAAGATGATTTTTAATCATTTTTACAACAATTTTATGAGCCGATTTCGATTAGGCTCTTTACCATTTAAGAGTTTATGATGACTTTGAAATCTACGTGTGTACATGAAGATGAAGACGCTCAATCATTCATTTTGGATATCGGATGAACGGTAGATTAAGCGCTGAAGTTGGTTAATTAGTTGAAAAAGTTGAAGTGTTGAAGCTCGGAAGTTGAAGAGTTCAACTTCCTTAATCTCACATTGGGAAGTGTGCTAATTTTTTCACAATATTTGAATGAGAAAGTTAGTTAAAGGGTAAGCTCCAAGGAAAGGAAGAAAGTTCAGAATGATTTTAGTTAGACGATATTCTGCTAAAATTGGATCATTACTTCAACATGATGGAGTTAAAGGCTGTTAGTGGAAACTGATGGAGTTAAAGCCCTATTAGTGGAGCTCCTTCAACTGAAGCCTCCTTCAATACACTTCAGGGCAGTCCCTCCCTATAAAAGGATCATCTACTGCAATGGAAATTACATACAACCCATACAGCACAAATTAATCTTTCTGCATAAAATAGTTGACGAGTTTACAAGATCATTGCCAGTCACGTTATTCAGAGTCAAGACTCTTCCTCTTGAACAAGTAAACTGTCAGATCTTTAGGAAACGATTGACATCCATTGATATACGCCGAACAAATTTATCTTGGGCGACAGAGAGCTTTTCGCTTTCTTTCAAATTATATCTTTATTGTTTCTTTGTTTTCATTATCAGTAATAGCTTTCTTTCGTATACATTAATAAAAATTGTTCTTCATCTTTTTGTTTTTTTATTTCACTTCGCATACTATACTGATGGTATAACATTTATTATTAATAAGATATAAGAATAATACATGTGACCACCTTATCAAAAAACAATATGTAATGTGGCTTTCAGATAATTCTGTCAATAATTCAAAAGAGTTTCGAATTTATAATTTTTTACTCATTTTAAGTATAATTGATTGACAGCACATTTTGAAAATGAAAGTTTGGATGAGTTTTTTTTGTTTTGTTTTGTTTTTTGGCGGAAGTTTGGATGAGTTAGGTAAGAAGATACTGAATCCATCAACTAGGAGGAAAAAGCAAATATGGTAGTGGACTAATATGTGTATTATTTTCCGTTTTTAATTATACGTCAGGTTATGTTAAAATCAATTTTTTTATATACTTGAGTTATATTTCCAATAAATATCGAATACTATTTACGCTTTTCAATACTACTTTTTAATTTTTTTGACTCATTGAATCAATCAATCTTTTATGTTAATTACACTACTATACTTTACAAGATTTTTTTTTTGGAATACTCATTTTTTTAATCTGTGTGTGTTTTTCTCACATATTAATTAGGAGGGAGTATTTATTTATTTGGGCATTTTTAACAATAAATTTAAAAAAATTTGGACATCCCTTCATATATCCAGGGTAAAAAATAAAATAATAAAAAAAAGGAAATACTACGGTCCAGTCAGTATAAAATTTGTAGCTAATTAATAATCTACGGCGATTCAATTCACCAAATTAAATTCCTTATCAATAACGTCTTAATATAATATAGATATAGTAAAACATTGCAACTCTACTAATCACCAAAAATAAAAAAGCCAAATTTAACGACGTGATTAGTACTACCTCCGCCTAAATTATAAATCATCTTAATTTTCACATCGACAAGAAAGTAGTTAAACGTGTAATTAATGTAGGGATAAAATGCCTAATACACCTCTTACTATCATAAATACAACAATCATGTGGAAGAAATAAAAGTGGTTGGATTGATATAAATTAGGGGTAAGATAAGAAAAATATTCATTAACGCCTCTCTATCGTTGAAATGACTTATATTATGAAAGGATGAACTTTATATTTTGGATTTTATAAGATTACTCAACAACCGCTATCTTTGATTAATTAGTCCTAATCTAAAAGTAGCAGGTAGACATCTTCATTTGTCAGCTCCAATTTTCTCCGCATTTTCTGTTCTTTCCTCAAAACATCTGCACAAAATATTTGTCATTATTTAAAAATAAAAATAAAAATTAAGGAAAATATACCTAACAAACCAATAATTTGATTTTCAATTCTATCTCATATTAGAAAGTGGTAAACACACACACATCAACTCAAAGGTTTTTTTCCCCTCCCTTTCTGGCTAAGAAAGCTACGTCACATTGATATTTATTATGACTATTTTGACACTAAATTTCACATTTTATTAAAATCAAATTGCAGTAAAAGCAATGGTCCCGTGAATAAAAATGTTGCATATGTTCGTTCACACGGGTATATAATGGTTTAAAAAAGCACAATTAAATTCAAGGAATTTTCCCCTATAAATAATTAAAAAGTTAGAAGTGTTTCCTACTAATGTTTAATTAAAGTACCAAGGATTAAATAGTTAGTTCTAAAGTTTCACAAGTGAAATTTCCTTAAAACAAAGTAAAAAATTATTAATACTATATTCATAACTTTAATCTAAAAGTGTTACTTTTATAGGCGTGATATACCTGTCGGCATTGATTGATTGCCTAGCTTTGTTGTAGACCATGCATTACGTACAATTGGAATTATTTAGGAAAGAACATAAAAAGCCATATATAGTAACTAAAAAAATATTGATATAACCACAAGAATTAACTCAATATATATAGTTTATATCATCATTGATGTAATGTAATATAATTCATTGACTGAAATAGAGACGATCATAATCAATAATGTAAAGTATATTAATTGTTATTATAATGAGACTCGTAACATTTTTAAAAGAATAATTAACACATTAATATTGGAGCAGTGTCCTTCAATCCTCTTTTAATAGATGCGACATTATCAGACATGATCAGATGTCTCTACGTTGTGATTAACGAATTCAAAAAAATGTCTCATCATCAGAGATCTGGTGTGTCACTAACAATACTCATGATCGTGACGTGAGTGTGAAAACCCACTTTCAATACACGTGAATTAATGTGATATCACACTAGCTAGTACGTGTCAGATTAGTCGTGACGGTATCATTATTAATTATTTACTGCTATATATACAAATAAATATAATAAAAAAAAGGAGGAGGAAAAAAACAAATTAATTACCAGCAGCTGCTTGTTTGCAGTCAGGTGGATCTTCAAACAAAGAAAGAGAAAGCTGTTTTTGAGCAACACCAATATCAAAGACAATAACACCAGACATAGGATCATCAAGAATAATGTCTTTGACAGGCAACCACAAGAACAATTCTTCTTGAGAAAACCCTTCAACACCTTTAAGGCTTCTATAAGTAAGATTAGCCTTAAACACACTTTCATACAAAGCCATTGTATCAAACTTTGTTAAACAAGGGCCTTCAAGAAACACTTGTAAAAGCCTGTTTTCGAAAGCGTATACGATTTCACATCTTTAGGAAGAAGCCCTGCAGGTAAGCCATTGGATTTAAGTAGATCATGAATTGAAGCAGCAGGTTGGTAACAAGTACATGAGTACTGAATAAAGAAGAAGAAGAAGATAAGGAAGTTGTAAAGGAGTACTGAAACTTAAATGAAAGAGAAGCCATTGAAATGAATGCAGAGGAAATTTGAGAGAAGGATTTTTTTATTTTTATTTTAAGAATACGTGCTTTAAGTGATAAGATAATACTATGGAGGGAGGGAGGGAGGGAGTTTTGGAAATCAAGAGGTTTGGTACGTAGTTGGTACAAACTCTTTTGTGAACTTACAGTAATTGGTTTTATCTCTTCAATTTGACGTATTTAACCACCTATTCTATTTTTGTTTTCATTTTTTGTGTGTGTGTAATGTAACCAATAACAAATTATGATACTAATATCTACTATAAACAAATCATTTTCGGATATCTATATAGGGATAGACATGCTTGACTGAGTCACACACACACACACACTAAAAAAAACCTCTAGAGAAAATTGATATAAATTTTTAATGATGAATCGTAACACCTAGCTTCCTAACGGAGTCTTTAACCTAAAACATTGTGTTCTGTGATGTAGTTTTTAGAATAAATCATAAAATTCACGTAAATATAATATCCCGATTTTTCAAAATTGACGATATATGTCTTTTACTAAAAATAAATACTATGTTTAACAATTTACGGATTTAGATATTTTATGTATATATTTTTCGAATAAATATATATATTTAAGGGTAATTAAAGGATTTAGTAATTATTTTATTGTTTAGAAACTAAAATCGGATTATTATTTTAAAAAAAGTAATTATTTTAAAAGGGGATCCAGTTATTTAATTAATAAAATTAATTAAATGTTTATTTATGGAAAACATCTCTCTAATCTTCCTCATAATACAGTCAACGCAAATTCTCAAAAACGAAGAGAACGACGCAGAGGGTCGAGAAAAGGGAGAACGGACTTTCCAATCGTGCGGCTAATCCGTCGAGGTAGATCGCAAATAGAAGAAATCGATCACCTGGGAGAAGATTTATCGCTTTCCATACTCTTCGCTTTCTAAACAGCTTTGGAGTTGAAGGCTTAGATGGATCTGCATGATCCTTGGAGTTTTGCTTTGTATTTTCACAAAAGGTAAGTAGTTTTTCCTAATATTTAGTTAATGTCTTATGATGTTACGTTGTGTTTGCGTGTAATTTGTGGCTAAAATCATGCTAGCCGTTGTTGTCGCAATATGAGGTGCTATAGTTTGATTAAAGCTTGCTTTTTCTTATTGCTTTGATGTGTATATTGGTGATAAACATGTTTGGTTTGGTTTAGAAATCGTTAAAGTGTTGAAAACTGAGTTTTTGAGAATTTTCATCCGGTGCAAGCGCACCAGAGGCCGGTGCGGGTGCACCGAGAAGGCAGATTGTGTGTTTTTGAGTTTTGACACCTGGTGCGGACGCACTGTGGCTTTGTGGACGACCGTTCGGGCAGAAAGTTTCGATGAGCTTACGTCGCCAAAGGCAGTCAAGACCGCCCTGTTTTTGGTGATTAGCTTGCTTTAAGCACCGAATCTTGTCTTGAATTTTGTTCCTTGATATAATAACATTAAATGAACATGAACAAGCAATGATTGAGCTTCGACGCGCTTAGCTATTTACACCGAATGTAATCTTCCTAAGAGTTGAAGTTCGGGACCGCCGGAAAAGTATGATTGATTTGTGCTTTGATTATTTAGATTTATCAATGTCTCAGCGTGTATGCAGCCTCATCCGCTTCAGCGGGCTCAAATAAGCAGAGAGAGATGTGAGGAGCTTACTTAGAAAATACTTGTGTCAGCTTAGCTAACAATTAATAACAAACGTATTTGTAGCTAAAAGAATAAAAATCATACCATTTTTGGTAAGACATACAAGTTTATATCGCGATATGTGGGCGGTCGGATAAAATTAATAATTCGTAAGTTAATCAGATTTATAATAGGTTTTTTTTTTGTAAAAACCGAACTATAAAATTCATTTGGTTTCTCGGGTTATAATGAAGTAAATTGGTATTCCCAAAGTATGAAAATGTCTCATGGTTGAGCTTAGCCTTTGATCTCGCGATATGCAAATAACTTTACTTCTGTATCTATTGCCATATAAATTCAATCTATAAATTGAATGATAGAAGTGAACCTGTAGAAATCGTAGAAATGAGTATAAATGGGTCGAAATCGGTAGAAATGAGTCCAAAATAAGAGTAGAATACTGGATTAAAATGAACTTTGTATAGTTTTACGAAACATACTTGGACATATCAACATTTCACAAAAATAAACGTTATCCATTCAACGAAATGATTAATCGGTCATTAGAGCTAACCGCAGAGCTCCGCTTCTACGCTTGTATTTAGGCTCATATTGACCGTATAATGACTAATTTAATTAAATGCATATTCCATCATTAGTTTTACGGCAGTTCGGGGCCTTAACTTAGCAAATCTTTCACTATCCAAAGGTTTTAAAAGATGTCGCAAGTTGATCTTCGTAGGAATATGTGAGAACCACCACATCTTTCTTTTCAACATAATGTCTTACATCAATGTAGTTTGGTCCTCGAGTGCAAAACATGATTTTCTCGTGATTGCAATTGCACTTGTATTATCACACATTATGAGAATTTCTTCTTCAATCTCATAATCCCTTAGTTGATGTCTTAACCATAAAACTTGAGCACACGAGCTTCCAACAAGAATGTATTCACTTTTCAAAGAGCTGGAAGTTGATATTGAGTTTTGCTTGCTAAACCAGAAACAAGTCTATTTCATCAACTGACAAGTTAATGTGATGCTTTTTCTATCAATCTTACATCCAGCGATAATCGTAACTCAATAGTGATATAACTTAAACTTCCATCTTTTCAATACCATATCCTCCTTAAAAAAAGAATATCATATCTCTACTTTGTAATCAGATGTAGGCAAATTGATCATTAAATATTCATTTCAATTCTCATTCAAGACTTTAATGAGGGAAAATATGCATTCGCTACCTCCGCTTACTAATGGTATATGATGATGAGAAATAGCTACCTCCTTAATTTCACAATGATTTAATGACAATATATTTCCATCATGTTTGTTTAACGACGACCAATACCCTCATTGTAAGGTCAATTAACTTTTAAATTATGATTCAATTACAACATATCCTCTCATTATAGGATCATTTTTCTCATAAATAACAAATAAATTAAACATGAAAGTCATTTGCCTCTTATTAAATCCTGAATTAATGATGACACATCCTCATTAAAGGGTTTAATTTAGTTTAGGTATCTGGATTTGACCTAGTATACTTCTGGTAGCATGATCTGCCTGGGCAATCATAGATGAAGCATAAAATCTTAAATCCAGATCTTACAAGGTGTCGGGCCAGGTAAAATCTTAAATCTGCTCTATTATGAGAATGTATTGAAGAATTTCTTCATTTTCAGTAATGATTTCACAGTTTTATATATATATATATATATATATATATATATATATATATATATTTTTTCTATTTGTTTATTTTCAGGCTTTGATTTCACTAGATTCGGAAAAGGAAGCATCTAATCCTAAAGTGTGAGTCGTTCGTTCACATGATGTTTTTCTTCAGTGTGTTGAACAAATGATTATTTCCATCTGGTCCATTATTTTCTTCATCTTCATTACTAATTTCACAGGTTTTTTTGTTCTGTTTTTTCAGGCTTAGATTTCATTGGTCTGGAAAAAAGGAAGCATCTAATCCTAAATTGAGAGAGGTACAGCATTTTTTTTTCCCTTTTCTGCCGTTTGTTGAACAAGATAATTTCTCTTATCTGGTCTATTACGACTTACGAGTAGTTATTGTAGCCTTTTCTATTCCATGTTGTCTTTAGAATATTCACTAACTAATTGTGGAAGCTTTGTTGGCAGGACGTTTGGTGGAGGTGGGTTCGTGAAGGGCTCACCGGGATTATTTAAATTGGTTTCCACATATGATAGGCTAAGATTCAACTGATTCCTTTTCAAGAAGTAATTGAATTTTAATTGCACTCTTTTCAGTTTGTTTTGCTATTAGAGGTCGTCAATGCTCAAACAACGATCGAAGAACGCATTTGTTTTAGGCTTCGGCTGATCATCTTGATTTTTAACATCTGAGCTTCTATTTTGCTCAACAATCAGCTTTTGTATGTACAGGGTTTTTCTTCTCACCTAGTTTTGCTGTGTTTTTTACGCTTTGTTTCCAGCAATTCCTACAATATGATCCACAAGTGTAAAGGTAAATAATTGGTATTAAACCTACCGATCAAATAGTAACTACTATAGAATTTTGGGAGGATGGGGATGTTTTCCTCCATTTACCTTTTTTTCTTTTTTTTGAATTTGATTTTGGTCTCTATTCTTACTTCTTCTGTGCAGGAATCGCTGTTGTGATAATGGGAGTGAGCGGTTCTGGGAAATCGTTAGTCTTTTTCTTGCTTTTATCTTAATCCTATAGTTTTCTTTTGGCATTTCATCAAATAAGTTTCAAGTTGATTATTGAAACAACTTTCATTATAAGTTTGAACTAGTATTTATATATGTTCAATGTGGGTACTACGGAGTTGAATCCCCAACCAAAAGAACTGATCCAAAAAATGGCATTAGATTAGTAGTAATACTCGTCTGTGATCAAATCTGCATTCTTGGTGGATAGAAACATCTTGACATGCTTACCAAACAAATTTATTAGGGCAAATGTGTTGTGTTGATTTCATGCCTTGTTTCTAAATTCTTGATTGAGTAGATACTGCAATATATCTAAGCCTCCACAGTTGCAATGAGTGATTAAAGGAGTTTGTAAGTAGCCTATGGGTGAATCTTGTTTCTTTTTTGAGTCTTTATTGGCACCACATTAGACCTACTTTCAAGGCACCGCAACGAAGTTCAACCGCTAGAAAGTCGCACCTCACGCTCGGATGTGGTGCCACGGTACATGTAATGTGGTGCCACTAAAGGCTCACTCCTTTTTGACTTGTGATTGTTTGCTTTGCATAATTTTGCTATTTTCTTGGATTAACTAGGCTATACTGATTGATCGATCCATTCTTCCCATACCATCCTAGGAGATATTTTTTGTTCTGTTGAAAATTATGCAGATTTTATGATCATCTTCCTACTAGAATTAGAGCACCTGCATTGGTTTTCTTTGTAGATTTTGTATATTACAGATTTGAGTAAAGATTCTGTTATAGGCGATTTTTGGTGATTTGCATCTCTATTTGACAGATTTGCAAATGTTTTACGGTATGTAATGCAAGTGCTCGTAGTCCACTATTTAACATCACTTGTGCAGAACTATAGGTGCATTGCTGGCCGATTCATTGAAGTGCAAGTTTATTGATGTCGATGATTACCACTACAAGCAAACAAAGGTAATTCAAAAGCCTTGAATCCCACATGGCTACAGTACTCATTGTAACCTTTCAACAAACACTTTGCTTACTGATATATTATTACTATCATACAAACAACAGAAAAGATGAGAAATTAGAGTACCTCTATCCGAGGATGATCGGATTCCATGGCTCGAAAGCCTTGGAGATGTCCTAAGAACAAGTTTAGTCAACAATGAAACCGTAATCCTTGGTTGCTCAGCTCTTCAAAAGAAATACAGAGAGATTCTGAGATCTGCTGACACGACCTCCTCAAACCAGGTTCGTATGATGGTGGTGTTAGATCTGTTTCTGCTGGATGCTAAAGCCGAGGTGATTGCTGCTCGGCCTCGAAAGAAGAGCTGCTGAAGGTAAGCATTTCATGCCTGCAACATTGCTGCAATCACAAATGGATTTGCTTCAGATTGATGAGTCTGAAAGGATTATGAAAGTTGATGCTACTCTAAATCCCCAAGAGATTGTGGACATAATACGATCTTCTGTCACACCTTCAATCGTTGATGATAGTTGATTATAGTAATACATGCTATACCATTACATTAACAAGGGTTTGTATGATGCAAAATGATGGAACTACGACAACATTT